>JAEMWC010000043.1:1210000-1270000 GCA_016490735.1 Pachyseris speciosa | reverse complement strand
TTTTATTTAGTATGGGTATGTCTGGTAATACCTAAGCTAGGAAAAACCGCTGGGAAAATTTGTTAAATTTATGGGACCATCCAATGTCAAGAAGGCTTGAAACTAAGCTTATTCAGAAACATTCAATGACTTAGAAGTTGAAGTCCTGAGTTTCCGCAACAGCTGAGTTGAACATCTACATCAGGACAAAACACTTTGTGGTTTAAATCAGTCTTCTTGGTGAGTTGACTGTATTAAGGCTTACCCGTGTCAAAAGGGTAGTGATTTTTATCTTCTTGTCTTGAACTACTGAGTTTCCCCAACAGCTGAGTTGAACATCTACATCAAAACGAAACATTGTATGGTTTAAATCAGTCCTCTTGGTGAATTCATTGTATTATTAAGTCAGCAGTTCTACTCTTAATACTCTATGAAGTCATCTGCAACTTCATGATCATTTAGTTGCAAATTAAGATCATGCACACTCAAAAAAGACACGCACTGAGTGAGTCAATCACAATGAAAGGCATTTAAGAGTGCCAGTGCAACTCAAATTGTCTGCAATTTCGCTTAAAAGTTTGAATCATGTCATCAAGAGGCTGCAGAGTCTTAAATAAGCAAAAAGAACAGTCTAACAGCCTCAAATTTACCTTGAAGAAAACCACATGGTGACCTATAACCTGAAGCAATTCATTGTATTATTAAGTCAATTACAGCGTAAGCTTAATTGTATTTGCACGTACTGCGGAACCCGATTTCTAAGCCGATCTTTCACCAAAATTCATATCATTGGGTTAAACTAAGGCTTACCCATGTCAAAAGGGTAGTGATCTTTATCTTCTTGTCTTGAGCAACAACTGTAAGCTTAAAGGCTCATCATCACCCTTGATGCATCGCGCGCCGCGACCGTTAATTCTGGAATTTCGTGTTACGCGAAATTACTCAGACTTCGAAGCCCTTGTTTTATCGCTCTTGTTTTATCGCATCGTCGGATTAATGGTTTCTAATTTGCAGTAGAAATATTAATTATTATTATTATTATTATCATTATTATTGTTGTTATTATTATTACTGCAAATTAGAAACCATTACTTGACAACAAGAGCTGCCGACATAAATGTTCTCTTGTGTGGACATTTTGTCACCATCCTTGCCACATAATCAGCGAGATTTATCAATAACGGATCGTTCAATATTTTGCTGTTTTGATTTTGAACCTGTGAACGGATTGTTCAAGGTTTTAATGAAGAAATATGAAGAAATATGCAAGTTGAATTTGTAGCCGTTTGCTTTGCCAAAGCGGGCACAAGCGACAACTCTGCGCGATGGACCAGATCAAAAGCCCGATAAAAAAAAAAATTGACGAATCAGAGGCATCATTTAACAATAGCGCGATTTCAAACCAAAAACAAACGACCGCGTTGTATCAAGGGTGATAATGTGCCCTTAATAGAAACCAAACTCCAATAGAAAACACCCGAAACAAACTCTAATCGGGAAATCTCACCAACGGTTCACCAACGGTTATTCTTTGAGCCTGCACTGCACTAGTCCCAGTCTTCCCTGAAATCCAAGATAGCTGCTTGTCTTGCCTAAAGGTGCGTGTCAAGGGATCATTTGATAATTTTGCATTAGTAGTGACTTGCAACAACATTTAAAATTGCATCTCATCAAAAGCATTAATTAAAATTTGAAAACAATCTGCTGCATACACGCATGAATTTATCAAACGAAATAAACTGTTTTCTTATTCACTTATATACAACGTATGTTTATAAAGAACTTGCGTTTTGGTGGAAAGCCATATTTTCCAATTCAATCAGAAGCCATTTAGCTGAATCTTATACAGCCGTGAACTGTAAAATTGCATTTTAACACTTACTAATTGCCCAAGACAGAACTGGACATAGGCCTTACAGAAAATCAAAATATTATCAAAGCAAATCTTTATACAGTGATCAAATATGCAACTAAATATTGACTTCTAAGTATTCCTTGTTCAAATGTAATTATTTAAAAGGTCCTCATGACATGAAATACCTGACGATCTTGAGTGGTTCCTTAGGGAAGATCGTGACAGTGTAATTGTCTTTTGAAGGTCCTGCAAGTCCTCATAAAATCTATTAACGAACCTATCAGAGATCTTGCAAATTGCATTGATTGCAAGGATAATTTCAAGATCTCAAGATAAGAGCCTTAAAAAACCTTGAGGAGATTCAATGATCCTCGTTAGAACTTATTTTCAAGATTCCCGTTAAGATTCTTTTGAGATCTTCAAGTCGGGGAGTCCTCTTAAAATCCTCGAAAATATTTCAGGATCCTGGCAAAGATATTTGCAATTTGATTGAAATGATCGTTCCAAAATCCTGTAAGGATCCCAATTGAATCCTTAAATATCTTAAAGGATCCTAATAAAGATCTTTTTAAGGTCCCATTGAACATCCTTTTAAGATCCTTGAGAGACCCTCATAAAATCGTTGAGGGTTTTGAAGGATCCTGCCAAGGATCTTAGCAAATTGACTGAAAGGGTCGTTTCACAAATCCTGTAAGGATCCTTATCAAATCCTTATGGATCCTACTAAAGATCTTTTCAAGATCCTGTTTCAGATCCATCTAAGATCCGTCAACGATCTTTACCAAATCCTTAAGGATTTCACTAAAGATCTTTTCAAGATCCTGCTTAAGATCCTCTTAAGATCCTTCAACGATCCTAGAAAAAACCCTAGAGGATCTTGAAGGATTCTCACGAAAATCTTTGAGCTGAACTTCACCAGGATCTTTCCGAGATCGTCACAAGATCCTCACCAAGTTCATGACGATCTTTATCACCAGTTTTAGAAATTAAATATCTTTAAAGATCTTTTAAAGATCCTTAGAAGATCCTTAAAGTTCCTGTAACGTTTCACCAAAGGGTGCAAGATAACGGACATTTTGTCCATTTATTCGGACAACATACTTGGGGAAACCAGAGAACGCACCCAGAGTTACTTCTTTGTTTCTAAGCCTTATTCTAACCTTGCGTCGATGTAGTGACTGGCATATTAGTAGTTTTGGCCTCTGTCGCTAAAAGGTGAAAATAAAATAAAATAAATTAAAACCAAATGCCGATATTTTAATTGCTGATATTAGTTGAATGCATGTATGCATGGACGAGAATGTGGAAAAATGTGGCATAGGTCGTGTTCATTCAATGCGCTGAGGGTTAATTCAGTCATACGAAGATTCTCGTAAGGACTGCGCTCGCTTGGAATAAGTCAGCTTTTTCTTGCTACCAAAAACCAAGAGTTCTAAACTAAAATATAGATTTAGCCAAGCCTAAAAGCGGAGCTCCACGATTGGTATTGAGCAACTTCGCATGGCTTTCCTTGCCGCCAATATTTTTATGTTTAGGGCAGTCAACAGGAATTGACCACGGTTCAAAAACCGCAAGACATGAAAACATTAAACATTACAAGAAAACAATACACGAAGTGTTTGACCGTTTAGCCACCTCTTTCAACATGAAATGGCTTTCCATGTTTAATCAAGATCAAACATTTCCATGCAACATTTCGCGTTAAGAACAAATATTTGATCGTTTAATTTATCAACCCCAACCAACAAAACGTGCACAGCCGGTAAAAAGCAATCAAACGCACCACATAAGACTCACATAAAGCGGAAATTTCAGTGATAATATGCAAAAAAAAAATTGTTCTGTGGACTCACTCTGTCGTCTCTGTGTAGTGTTTGGTCAAACATTGTTTGTGAGTTTAGCTACCCAACGTTATATTTGAAAACTGATGATGTTGGATAAAAATGTGTGATCGTTTAACCGGGGCTTTAATCCTTAATTTTACGAGGACTCATTGCGATTACATGTTAATAAGATAAGGACAAAAATTTCTTAACGCTGTTGAGGCACAGACGTCGAAAAACAGTCAGCCAAACCGGGTAAAAACACTCGTTCGCTTGCAAAGAAAACAACGCACCAAACAAACAAACAATTCAACTACTTATTTGCGTCCAAAACGAGTACAGATGATTGTTATTGATATCCAGTCGAGAAAAAAATACAAGTTTCATTCCTGAACAAAAGTAACAACGATAAAACCAAATGTTAAGCTTGATATATTTAATTTAACTCATTGACCTGTGTTGTGAAAGTTTCTACCACTTGAAAATACGTAAGCTTCAGTAAAGTAAAAACAAGCATCCGCAAAAATAGCATACGGCTTGTCCTAAGAAAGAGCTTCTTCCACAGAGTTTGAGCTACTTATTCCTGACATTAATGCCGGTGTACTGTTAAGTGACCTTTGTTGGTGAGATGCAAGACGCCGCGGTAAAGTGAAAGCCCTTAAAGCGCTGAATTATTTTGTTTTCAACCACATTTGAAGCTTTTCCTGAGAAATAACTTTCGCTCTTCCTTTTATCACTTGGAAATTCACCTTCCGGAGTATCTTTTTGACAAATTCTTGATTTTTATGCTTTTTACGCGAATTTAAAGACAAACTTTCTTCGAAGAAGATGAAGGTGTTTTGCTCAAAATGAAGAAACCAACTGAATGTGAAATTACGAGCCGCAGAGAGCGCGCAAAAATAAAGCCTTGATTTGGTTCCTTACCATTTGTAATAAAATTATTCAGAATGACATAGCGAGCTTGGAATCCTTGCCAAGAGCTACTATAGCGAGTTGATCTGTAATCGAAGCGTAATTTGCCTTGTAATATTGTAAATGAACTTTTCTCGCCGCAGAGAAGGTTCGGTGCCACATCATCGTCACCTCTCACAGACACGTAGACGTTCCTAAGAAAGAAACAAAATAAGCACCAGAAAGTAAGCTAAATTTGATAGAATGCAATTACTTTGACATATCGTGACAAAGAATGATTTTATAACACAGTCAAAAGAAAATAAGAAAAAAAAACTCAGTATTCTACTAAATCCTTCACTACATAATTCTTTTAATAAAGGTAGTGAAATAACTCTTTTTAGTATAAAAACTAGCGATAAAAAACGGCGTTTCCATTTCCCTGAGATCATTTTCAAGTTGAAGAAAAAGCGAATGAAATATGCATATATAAGTACAAATTAGGGCGTGAGAATGTCCAACGATAAAATATGCAAATACGGGAGCTAAAATGTAAGTTTTAAAATAATAATAATAATAATAATAATAATAATAATAATAATAAACTATACAAATAGCTTTGCACGGATTGAATCTGACTGCTTGTTCAAAGTTGGCTTAAGCTCCTTTATAAAGAGCATTTCGTAGATCAGGCAACGAATTTACTTTGGCACTTTCTCAAGATCTTCAAATCACGATAAATGTCACTTGGGACTTCAATTCGTGTAAAGTTATTTATATAGTTTTTTTTTTATTTTAACACTTACATTTTAGCGTTCGCATTTACATATTTTATCGTTAGACATTCTCACGCCCTAATTTGTACTTACATATGAATATTCCGTTCGCTTTTTCTTCAACTTGAAAATGATCTCAGGGAGATCGAAACGTCGTTTTTTTATCGCTAGTTTTTATACTAAAATATTTTTCCAGAAAACTACTTATGAAATAACTCTGCCTGCTTTAATGAGTATGGAGGTAACAAGTGAGGGTCTAACACTTTAACTGCTCTGGTTTTTGTCAGGTTCTCGATTTGGTTGGTCATCGATATGTGTCGTTGATCAGTCGGCCTCCTAACTGCAGTGACGGGATATTGTTTACTTTTGAATGATTTATTGGTTTTATTGGTTGACTCTTGACCAGCCCCTTACATTGCCTTACGGTTCACTAATCGTCGGTTTGTTTTCACCATACTTTGTGTGTGGAATACGATTTACGGAAGCCGTAACAAACAATCAAACAAAAAAACACATTACGTACTCGCATCTGAAAGAAAGGGGAAGATTGAAGCGTTCAAAGGTAAGAAGGACGCTTTTGTTTCCACCAGCAGGGTAAAGCTCCCAAGTGCAGTCCGAATACTCAATATTGTGAGGAAATCCAGGACTTTGAATAATACCTGAACCTTTGTGTATGGCTTCTCCACATCCTGAGAAGAAAGGATAAAAATTAAGCCTGATTGCACTTGATTGCGAAAAGAAGAAGACCAATTCTGATCGAATTCAATTTGTTTTCTAAACATTAAAAGTAACAGATACCTAGAAAGAAAGTAATTGAAACGTAACTGTGTTCAGTTTCTGGCGAAGCACAGACACATGGCTTTGAGGTAGGACAAACAAATTTACTACCAGTATAAGCTATCTGCAAATAGCTATGGATATAAAACAGCCTGTTATATGAGAGATAAAGAAAATGCTGTGAAATGAACTGTCACTGTCCTTCTCGAAGCCACAATCGGGGACAAAAGTTTTGAGACATTTGAGCAGAAAAACGCTCTCAAAGAAGCGTCCTTCTGTACTTAAGAAAAAAAACAAACAAACAAAAACAAAAACACTTTTTTCGTCGATAGTTATCCCGCTCTCCTACACCCTATTCAATGTTGAAACACGGCTTCCTGGACACTGTCACGTCGTTGCAGCATTGAAAGTTCTGTATGAGGGACAGTGTCAGCTATTGCATGATGTGATCAGGGAATTATACACTCCTTCACTTGTGCAACTTATTTGAATATAATTATTATAACAAGTTTGAAATACGAATCAAAGATCACTTATAGATACCCTTGTGAAATCCCCAATAAGAAATGTAAACCAGAATTTCTGGATGCTCTTAAGTAGCAGTTTTTAGAATGTTTCTTTTTTTTAACTCTTGGTTTATCGTGAGGTAGATACCATGTGCGTATCCCATGAACGACAGCTTGCGAGCAAAGAACACAGCATATAGATACTATGTATGGCGGTTTAAATGAGTAGATAACAACTCAGTTCAAATTATATTCAAAGATTAGGCACCGCATAGTTCATGGATTAACTCTACCATATGAATGAGAGAACTAAAAACTGAATTTCAGTCCAAAGACTTTTAAGCAAAGCAGGTATCTGCCTGGCTCCGCTAGCCCATGCGATTATTCCAGGCAGCCAGTACTCTAATTTTATTGCATACCGTTTTAAATTGTAAAAAAAATAAGTCAATGAGAGCATAAATAAACTGATTGTTGCGAACACTGTTGTATCAAATCAGTTCAATGTTAATTCAAGGTATGCACTAAGATTTACGAAGAACTTCGTAGTTCCGCTATAGAGCCTCTAACTATTATT
Organism: Pachyseris speciosa; assembly: GCA_016490735.1. Taxonomy (NCBI): domain Eukaryota; kingdom Metazoa; phylum Cnidaria; class Anthozoa; order Scleractinia; family Pachyseridae; genus Pachyseris; species Pachyseris speciosa. The sequence goes on along the minus strand of JAEMWC010000043.1, from coordinate 1,262,819 downwards.
GTCTACAATTAGTATGATCACGACTTACTTGTTTTTACTGATCTTAGATTCTCATAACCTCCTTCCCCTTTAGATGTAAGCGCTTGAACCCATACAGAGTAATACGTATCAGATCGAAGCCCAGATATCCTCATTTCGTTTTTTTCAGCAGCAACATTTATACTTCTGATAGGGCTCAAGCAACGGCGATTGTAATAATAATAGAGACGGTAATTGTAAAACGAAACATGTATTCTGTATCCTCGTAATATGCCACGGGTATAGCGCTGCAGAAGTCTTTCCCACTTGATCCAAACTGCATTGTAACTGATTGCTCGAGCATACCGGATGTAAGGGTTCCTCGCTGGCACTAAAACAAAATCATGTGTGAGACATCCCTATATTTACTCACAAACTGACTGACTGAGAGACTGACTAACGTATCATGTATGAAAAGCATCATATGTGCTTTCTATTCAGAAAATCGATTGAATAATAAACATTTGAAGTAATATATAACAACCTAGTGCGAGAGCTTCATAGGGGTTTCCAGACAGCGAGAAACAGATGAACGTTCGAGGCGGAAGGCAGTGTGCATTTATTGTTCCCGATGAAGCTCTTAAACGAGTGACCGACTATTATTATTTATGATTGCTATTTCGTTGACTGAACAATAGCTATAGAATGTGCTAAAAAAGGCTTAATTTAGTCTTTATCATATTCAGTTTTTGTGCGACAGGTATGAGTCAAGTTCAAGGTTTCGGATTCCCAAAACATTCCACAAGGAAAAGAGGTGTGTTATGAATTCCGAAATCTACGGTTTACAAGGGCAAATAGACATTACAGATTTTTCGAGAATGGCAAGACTAAAGAACACTCAAGATCTGCACCATTGAGCCAGACGGACTGTTCAAAGATGAAGACATTGGTTTGGATATGCAAGAGTTGACTGAAAGCATTGGAAACATGAAGGCCGAAAGTCTAAACTAATGGCTACCCAAGTTCGTGCAAGACTGTTGCATGAACGCTTTATAGTATTGTCTGCGGCTGTGTACTACTACTTCAAATGTTGAAAGTACACGTGGTACAAACAAAGGGCACGACGCTGATGATGTCTGTTTAGTATTTCATATGTAACTTTCGATAACTATAATGTTAAAGTCGTTATAAATTCAACGAACTGTGATAATATGTGAAATACCCAACTATTCTGTACATTATTTGAAGGAAATGAAATTTTTATTATTTGCGTGAGACGTTATTTAGGATAATTAATTCATTTATGCCATGTGATTTTTCTAGAATCAGTAGACTTTTTAAAGATTTCCATGGTTACATTTTCATTGGGTATGCATCCACGTGATGTGGTATAAGGCTGTTGATTGGTGGGCAAGGGTTATGAAAGAATACCAAATCCTATCTGATCACAATCAGGTTCTTGGTTATAGATTCAAGAAAGAAAACTAACTTTATAAACTACAGCAATTTTTTTAGATGAAAATGAAAAGGCACTTGCAAGATTCGCCGCATTTAGTGCTTCCTTTGTTTCGCTTTTAATCCTCTATGTTTCGTTTTCTTATCTGCATTGGCATCATCTTTCGTATGGTCTTATACAACAGGGCGCTAGTATTTGTATTTTTTGCAATTACTAAGAACCAGGCATGGAGTATTTGCTTATCTCACCTCCTTCTTCCGTTTGTACTCGAATCCATCCGGTGTTTATGCGCCTGTTATTGTCACTCAGAATGGCAATTACAATCAAGCTGTAGTTAGTAAAAGGCTGTAGTCCTACGATCTTCGTTAAGGTTTTATTTCCTGCCAACCAAAGCGCGCTATAGGCCTCTATTGGGGAATTTATTGGATTTCTGTCGTAGAATATTAGATATTTTTGCACGGAGGATGCGCCTATAAGACTATTCGGAGGTGGCGTCCATGAAAGGTCAATAGATGATTCATTACCGCTGAATTGGACTGCCGACCACTTGTGCTTCTCTTCGCCTGGGTAGAACGAAAATTAATTAGATTAGATAAATAGTAGGAAAGTTTCTCTACTTATCCAAGAGGTTACTACCTCGTCGGTAAAATTATTTCATATACCCTCAATTGTAAAATCTTTTTTGCCTCAATATTCTTTTTTCAGGGTGTGTGAATGGTGTGTGTATGTGTGGGGGGGGGGGGGGGACGGGATTGCGTGGAAACCACGTTTTAGAGAAAGGCTTAAATGTTTAAGATAAATGGGTAAATGTTTGAGCACCTCTCTTTATAACCTGCGATCGGACGCTTTTGTTTTCGAGTTCGCTGCTTCCGTCGCATTTCGCACTCCGAAAAATAAAACGTATGTTTTACAGGGAACTATTTCGATAATTCAGATAGCATTTTCTTCAACAGTAGTTTGCCACTCTACTGAGTCAAATAAAAATATCTCTGCACACGAAACTCTTTGTTTCAAGTGTACCTATCCCCAAAATATTTCTTTTTCGCAAAATAAATCTTTGCACCTATTCGAAACGCATTGCGCCTTTTTCCACCTTTTTTTATTTATTTATAATTTTTTTTTCTATATCTTGACTTTTTATGGGTCGCTAAAATTTTGAAATCCAGCCATCATCTGTCACATGGACGAGCTAGTAACAGGCATTAAATCATTGATCGATTGACTGGCTGATTGAGCTGACTACTGAGTAGCGGATTGATTGATCAAATGAATTGACCAATTGAGTGATTTGTTAACTAACATTGTGTTTCTTTCAGGTTTTTACAGTTATTTAAAAAAGCCTGTAACTTACCTATAATGGTTGTGAGATTTTGCGAGTCTGTTTTGTAATGTACCAAAATAGAATTGCGTCGGAGATCTTCTGAGTTGTACCTGAAGCCATTAGCAGTGAGATTCAAGACGCTGCCTTGAATAACCCATGTTTCGTTTTTCTTTACCCCACAGATTTCCAGGGGAGCTTGCCTTTCACTTCCATCTCCCATTGAAGTAAAAATACGAACTCCTCCTCTAGAATGAGAATAATAATGATAAGAATAATAAAAACATATATGTACGCGTACGTAACATTTCTTAAAAACATAAGGGGCTCAAATATAAAACATGTTGAATGGGTCAAGGAACGTGCTATGTTTAATTGAAGTTAACAAAGAAGTAGATAACATGCTATTACAACCAGTTGCAATATTGTTCATTTACAGCACGGCTGTGATATATAACACCCCTTGCCCCCACTCAAGTTTCCTTCATGGTGTTGTAATGCTAGCAACTTTGAATAGAGGGAGAGGGGCGTGGAAAGCGCAAGCTCATGGACACATCACCATTAACGTTCAGCTAAGATAGAGTGTCTTAAATATGTTCGCAACTGGTTGCTAGAATAGAAATATGATTAAGAAATTAGACCGTTATAGCCCATGACGTAATTTGCTTTTATTGCAGGGCTACGTTACTTCAAGCCACACGACTTTTCTGCTTTTTTGTATACTTGACTCGCCTCAGACCTCCAGCGCTCTTCCAAACTAATGATAGGCTCGATAGGCTAACGATTCTATAAGAAAACAGAATCTCGGTTTTTTTTCTTATTCCAAAGTATTTACCAAAGTACTCTTATGTGAAATTACCTGCAAGAGCCATCGAAATCTTTAATACCGAGAAAAAAGTCGGTAAATGTCATCCACGTAACTGTCTTCCTAGAACTCAATTTAATAATCCAGTGGCAGTGTGTTGCGTAATCAAGAAATGGAGCCTCTTTGTAGTGAGGACTTGAGAAAGAACCGCTATCCTCCACAAGGGAGCCACCACACACTGTGAAGCCAAAAAGCGCATAATACTGGTTAATACCAACTTAATAAACTTTAATCACACCGGCTTTTGTAGGTCTTCTTGGGAACAGCGGGTGGCATGTACCTTAGCCAACTAAATTTATACAAGATCACATATAAGCTTGTGAGTTTTGTTAACAACCGACGAGCTGGTATTTAAATGACAAATTTCATGGATTTGAATGTCGTGAATTCCACTGTTCAGCCGAAAATGCCTTTATCTACAGAGACCTCGGTGATGGTGAGGTGAGGTGGAGACCAAGGGAAGCGTAAGAGCGAGGAAGGAGCAAGCATACTAGAGTGGTCGGGGGGGGGGGTGGGATACGCTTCCCTAGGAATGTGAAATCTTTAATTATCATAACACAATCAACTCTCTTAAGGCGGACAACCTCAGGACCAGCTCCTGCTGTCCGCCTTACAGAGAGATAGCGTAACTTGATACTACATAAACCTGTGACGACACAACTGAAACAAGATCTTTATAAAGGCAAGTTATAACTGCGTGTGCTGATCAGTAAAACTGTAACGTGTAAATCAAGGTCGAAACGAAGTGGCAGGAAAACGGGTAAACCATGGTGGCTATGGAGTGGAGGTTCTTTGAAAATATATGCAAATGCATATCGAAAGAAAGCTCCAAGATACTAGGGACGTAATTCTTGACAATCAAGAATCGACAAACAAAAGGAGGAAAGTGAATGATTTGAGGCAAGTGCAATCAGAAGCGCTGGCGTAGATAGGCTACAGTAGAATAACAAAGAGCTAGAAAGTCAATGTTTAGGCAATTAACTTGATGTTTATTTAACATAACTTCAAAGTGTACGTTATTCTATCTCGCTCACGATTGCAAACATCAATATTTGTCAGATTTTTACTTTAAACAATAGCTTTTCTTTTTATGATATCAGTTTGATATTACAGGGAAGGTAGTTCAATTTGAGATAATATCGCGGCCATTATCCATTGATCGTACAAAGAATGCCTTCTAGTGTCCGCCTTGGGGATTATTTTCTATAGGACGTTTGCTACAAAAGTTTCCCCTGTGCGCTTCAGAGAGGTGTCCGCCTTATAGAGAAATGACTGTATATTGATTTTCACATAATAATGACACGATTTGTGTTTCGTAACAAGCAACTTTGAACTTACCCGCTGGCGAAACGAAGGTGTACCTTCCAGTTCCTTTCCTGGTAAATCCCGCTACAGCTATCAAGTAAGAGAAACCGTTTTTGAGGTTTCTCAACGTTACTCTCGTAGAGTTTGCGCCAAGATGGATTGTTGTTTTATTATTAGGCTCCCCCATAGGACCGTAAATCACTTTGTAACCAAGTAATCTTCCTCGTACATAAAATGAGTGGATGGGGCTGAGATGATAACTGACGCTGAGCTCGTAAACGTCAATATACGAGCGGTATAGGGAAGGTCCATATAAAGGCACTGCGTAACATAATAATTAGCAGTTAACTTTACAAAGGAACTAGCAAGGGTTTTGTTGCCACCCGGCCACTAGAAAACCGTTCAAAGTTGATAATCGTTAGCTGAAACACTGTTTAGGTCTGTAGGAAAATACTCTGTGTGAAGACATCTTATGATCTGTTAATCAGGATGTCATTTCGTATAAAGGTTACCGAAGTTCTAAGAAAACATTTGAAAGTGACTGATATCATTTCTCGATCACTCGACATTTTAAAACTGGCAACGCCTATAGAGGGTTTTCACGAGACGTCATAAAAACTAAAATTTAACTATTTTTACATGAAGGTTCATAGTTCCTGTGAAACCAACGTTAGACTGAAAAAAAGTGAAAAATCACAAAAAAATCTGTCATATTGGATGACGTCATAGGCCCCAGCGGAAATTTGCATATGTAACCCATAATGTTAACCGAGTCGTGTAGACCACATAACAGGCTATCTATTGACGGTATAACCTTTTCAAAGTATCTTAACCCAACGAAAACCCAGGGGTAGGGGACGGGGGGGTTCCTTTCTCACCTCCTCCCCCTTGTACCACGGTGGTGGTATGACTTTGCTTGTACGTCCGAGGGTTAACGTCACTTGTTTTTTGTATTACACTTTCATTCTTCCTTGGGTGGTTTGAGCTTTTCAGAAAAGGGTTGAAAGATGATTACAATTCCAACTGGCTCCTTCTCTCTCAGTTCTCCAGAGGCCGTACTTGTAGAACACGGCGGAGTGGCTCGTAACATGGTTATCATGGTTTTTAACCCTGGTTAGCGCTCACCGTGCCTCGAGCAACTGGCCCAGACTGTTAGGGCGTAGATTTAAGGTGGCTAAAATGGTTTCGTTATTTTTAAACACCAACTTTTTAATGCATAATTTGGACAGTTTCTCGTTTCTTTCCTTGAACATGGTATCAGCAAATTTTCCAATCAACAAGTTGTGATCATAGCAACAGTACAGCCTCTTAAAAACACCCTCACTTTTGGTTTTATGTGTCTGTAACTCAAACACGAGTCGGGTGATTCCCATTATTATTATCGAATTGCAATCAACATGTGGAATTCATCTCTCTGCAAGGCTTTTTTCTAACAAAAGCTGTACATTAGGTTCAGAGCCGCTTTAAATTATCGAAAAATTAAGGTGGCCATGAACCATTTTGAGCCAAAAAAAAAAACACTCTAAACCACTTACCCATTTCATCAGTTTCGACATCTACTTGCTCGCTTTTATACAAGTCACCGCTGACAGTTACCACATAAACACGAACTGTGTGCTTACTAAAAATTGGGAGGTTGGACACGGTCATGGACGTGAGTGACGAATTCAATATACGAACTCTCCATTTCACGTTGTAACTGTGATAATAGTGATAATCTGTGGGCCTTGTTTGTATAAGGGACAAAATATAGAAGTCTGGTTGTAAGTGTTCCGGCAAGTTGTTCCAATCAACGACGAAACTCGTCTCACTAGTGTTGACACCACGTATGTTCCAAGGAGTTGAAGGCGAGAGAGCTACAATAGAAAAGTATTACATATTAAAGACGAAAAAGTCTATTTAACAAATAGATTCCATGTTGCCGTGCGCCTGTTCAGTAATAGATCACAGAAGACGTCAAAATGTGGTAAGCTGCTTGTTGTTGTTGTTGTTGTTGTTGTTGTCTAATAGGTCAGCTTACTTCTTCGAAATGGTCGAAAATGACTTTCAGTTGGCTCGACGGCTCACGACAATTTGTGGTGACCTGTACTTATGTCTCTGAAGTCGAGATCTCGAATTCCATTTGCGCCTTATTTTTGCTAATGCTTGAGCTGAGTACACAGTTACGGTAATTATCCACGAGTTTTAAAGAACTCCAGTGGAAACAATCTAGTCGAGTTACGTGCAGTCAACAAAAGGCGAGTCTCATAGACCAAAACTGTTTAAAAGCGCTATACAAAATGATGACATTTTCTTTGCTGATATAGCATACCTAAATCTAAATTTCCTCTTAAGACAACGAAGCGAATTGTGAGGCGACTGTATCTGCTGTATGTCTGTAGATGAACAAAGTGCCCTTCCCCAAAAGGTATTTGTACTGTATTTTCCAGATTGCTGTAGCATCCGTTCTGCCCAAACACCTTAGATCCATTGCTTGAGTAAACCATGACAAACTCTCTACAAAAGTAGAACATATGTCAACTGTTAGAACTGGGCTGACAAGAGGTGAAGTCAAAACAACTATTGTAATGTATTTTCACGTTACCAAATTTTAGCGATAGTTCGACTTGATTAAGCGCTGTCCCTTTTGAGTTCTTTTCGGTATTTTCTGGTTGTCAAATTGTTATAAATGCAATGTGGCAAGGAAGTTATGCCCAACCCTCAAATACAACAAGGACTATCCACAAGTATTCTTTGAGACACAATTTTCTCAGTCACAACAGCAAATACCTACCTGCAAGGCGGATAGACTCCGTGTATGGAAAGAAGACCTACAGCATTGCTGATACCAACACTTCCTATGGTCCAGTTACAGTTTAACTCACGGTAATCCGATTGGAGGATAGTGATAGTTCCAGTAGTCTGGTTGAAATTACCTCCACAGCCTGAATCTGTTGTAAGCCAAAAGAAAATGAGTTTAGTTTAAAAGTGCTGCTTGGCTGCCAAAACCTTAACCTGCAGTGCAGGCGACAGACCAGGTTTTCGATGCCGCCATCTTGGATTTTTCCTCGCCCCAACCCTCCACAGTTACCAAATCCAAGATTGTGGCCTAATACGAAAATGTGCATTCGCGCGCCCAAAATACGCCTGTACTGCAGACTACCAAAACCTATAATTTATGAATTTATTATACTTTTACGTGACCTTGTAAAGCATTTGATTGTACATCCATGCAAATGATAAAATTATTGATGCTGGTGTTTGACGTTTTTACTTCGTGCCACCTGGTAAATTTTCCATGGCCTGAATTTTGGTAGCGTGGCTAAGCCTTTAAATGCTTTTTGTCTCATCCTCAACCAGGGTAAAAAGTCAACTGTAAGACCTAAGAAGGCTTACATTCTGATTGTTATTGATACTATTGTCTACTATTATACTCGAACTGGTTTGTATTAATGTGTACTAATTGCTCTTAAGGCGGGACTAACTTGACTACATATTTAGCGCCCTTGCTAAGGAAAATTAACAGATGCGCTTCTTTTATTAAAGACAGTTTCCCAGTCTGAAACTCCAATCGAGCGTCTGAAAGATAAACGACTAATACTCCTAGAAAACGACATATCATGCAGCTCCGAATATTTTTGAGAACTGGAAATATTGCAGCGTTGTTATAAAAATATGCGTGCTTGTGATATCGATGTTATTACTTCAATAATAATGTAATTAGGAATTAGGCCCGGCATATTCAGTCAAAACCAATCATACTGAATTTGAAACGAACTCAATTAAACGCAATCCATGGATTGATTGCTATTGAGTTCGGCAATCGAACGAAATCGAACTCACGCATACACAAGCTAAAAATTGGACAATCGAACTCGATCAAATATTTGATTTCCGAACTCTTGATTTTTTTTTTTTAACTGGTGTTGAAAATCAATAACAGATTTTTAGAGGCTCGAGATACTGTGGCCCTGTGGCCTGTTTAATGCTTCGGTTACTTGTCTTGCAACTTTCATTTTCAATTAAGTTGGATCAGTTGGGAAATCGAACTCACTGAAAGTTCGGTGTTCGACTGTGTTCGATTGCTCACGTCCATATGTAACGTATTAAAATCCAATTATAATAACTCTTTATTAATTACAATAAAAATAATTCCTACTGAGAACTATCATAGACTAAAAATTTTGATGAAGTAAAGAAAATATTAAAAGATCCTAGAATACTAATTTACAAGCTCAACGCCATTATCGACTTTCTAAAATTAGTGGACGCACTATCATAGGCTAAAATTTTGATGAAATAAAATCCAATTTGCCCGTCCACACGTATCCGGATTCGTTCTAGTATCCAGGACTCCTCTGGCATTATTGTCAACAGAGTATGCACAATCTGAGTCTGTAACGTCGTCTGATTTGAAAATGTCCGGACTCAACCGTCCACACGATTCCAAATTTTTGAAAAACGTTACGGATTCGCATACCAGATTCGCCAGATACGTGTGGACGGAAGGCGAATCCGGAAAGAAAAAGTTGCGGATTAAAAAATATCCGGATACGTGTGGGCGGGGCCTGATCTCCCCACTCATGCATGTTCAGTTCAAGGGTAAAATCAATTAATTAAATCTACGAAAATGACGTGTGTGGAAATGTCTCCATTTAAGGTTTTTTTTAACGTAGAAAAGTACCCAGAGGGCTCCTTCATTGTTGTTTTTGTTATTGTTGCTGTTGTTTTATTTCAGCTAGAATGATTTTAGAGCCCCAGCTTTAATCTGGCGCAACCAGTTGAGAAACACCAAACATATACAAAACGATTCCAAGTGGGAACCAATTTGTCAGTATCATGATTCAAGATAGTTTGTTGCAGATTAAAAGAAATGACTGGGTCAAAGCAATAAACAAAAGAAGGGAAAATAGAGTGACGAAAAACTTACTTGTATACTCGCTTCGGTGATAATATGGTCCAGTCCCTTTTGAAGTAAAAGCCGCAATACGTATATCGTACTCTGTCCCAGGCTTTAGTCCAGATATGGTATAACTTGTAGTGACTATACTGACATTAACTTGGGTGGTTGAGTTTCGAAAACGAGCATCATGATAAATGATGGTGTAGCCAAGAAGTTTGCCATTGTGATCTTCCTTCGAAATTGGTGAAATATTAATTCTTATGCTGTCACTTCCACGGCTTTGAACGTAGAAATAAGGACTTGCACTAGGTACTAGCGATATGGGAGATATTAGGACGAAAAAAATTACTACATTAAAATAGATTATGTAATTACAAACTAACTAAGGCCAGGACGAGTAATTCATTCATTCATTCATTTATATTTGGATTATATTTTTTTCCGCGATGGGGGAAGGGGAACTCTGAAAGTAGTAACGCTTTCATATCCAACGTTGGGAGAATGAATAGTACATCTAAATATGGTAAATTATTCTCATTCCTGAGAAACCTGTCTGTCAATTAAATTGGCAGCAGCAATAACTTCAAATTTAGTGGCGACCTACCCTATAATAATTTTAACAGATAGATTTTGAGATTTGGGGCATTTGTTCGCATATATGTAAACAAGTTCTTAAAGTTCAATTTCTGTGCGGGCAGATTCCGCGTGAAGAAACAGAACAATACAAAATAATAATAATAATAATAATAATAATAATGATGATGATGATGATGATGATGATGATGATGATGATGATGATGATAATAAACCTTTCCTAGCCTTTTAACTTGATGGATTGCTATCTACCATTCTTCATCATTTATCAGGTAGTACTGCAAGAGTGTTATCAAAATGCTACTCAATCACTGGTGAACAAGATGTAGTCATTTTCCGGGTATACTCTTCATAGTTCTACATCCTTATTGTTTTGTTAGTTTTGTCTCACCTACTTCGATTTTGCTTTGCAGCCTTAAGTACACAGTCAATCTTTTAATGAACTAGTGTAATATGTGTTTCTCTTACATAGTTCTTGTTTAGCTTTTTTCTCTAATGCGTTTTTTTTTCTTTTCTTTTTTTTTTAATAGAAGTTGCCAGGTTTCATTTATTTTTCTTTCTCCTGGTCCGTCTAAATTAGCTTTCGCTTCCTGAGGTGCCAAGTCTTTTATTGTTGTGTTCTAGCTGTGATAAATATAATGATGTTGTGTTCAAAGACATGTCTTGCCTTGTCTAATTGGTTGACGTAGTAGCAGTATAACAAGCTCGAAAAACCTCTCATTTTAGATCTAAGTAAAGTAACAATTACTAAAAAAAATTAGATCTGAGTAACAATTACTGAAAAAGAGGTACAGCGTCTGAAAAAGGAATTCATAAGGGTTTCAAAACCACCTTGAATTATTGAAAACTGATAGTTTCTGTAAATATCCTTCCGGAGACTTGATTTGTAATCTCCGAATTATAAAAAAAGGGCAGGTTTTTGACAGCTTATACCCCGCCGTGGTAATCTATTCTATTTATTAAACACAATTCCCATAACTTCTTCACCAACAATTGAGCGTTTGTTTGGTAGTACTTTTGCAGGATAATGATATAAATATTGGTGGTATTGAGCCATCAAAGTGGATGTGCAGAAAATTAATGAATTTCAAAATGAGCTGCAAATATGCTAATAGCTGTTATAATACTGCAACACCGAATAGCTTTGCAAACACCAACTTGAATTCTCGAGTTGCCAGAGAAAGAACATCATGGCGTAAAATGGCCATATTTTAATTAAGTGAACAATAAAACGAATAATTGCTAGCAATGTTTCAGATTGAGGCAAACGATTACCAAGACGTCAGTAATATAAAGCAGTGGTATTTTGATTTGTATTCAATGCTTTTTTTCAGAAATCAGAGTTTGTTATCTATCTTGAGAGAAATATTGTTTGCATAATCAAGTTGCTGCTGCCAATCTCTGTTGTTCCTTATTTTTTCATTGCACTTTTAAAGTTCACAATACTCACCACTTTCCTTGGTGGAAGTTATGACTTGTGCACTCCGGTGTGGTTTTCCAAGCACATCTCTGGCAATCACATAGACCTTGTATTCTTTTCCCGGTTTTATACCATCTATCGCCACTAGTGTGAAGTTCAGGGAAAGAATTTTTCCAGCTACCTTACCACAACCTGTATCTTCGACTACGGCGATGTAAGCCGAAACCTGGTTACCGAACAAACTGCTTAATTTTGGCCACTGGAGAATTATATTCCGTTCTAAAACATCCACGATAGTGACGTTCCATCCATTAATCTCTGATGCTGTTAATAACGAAAAAGTGAAAAAATAAAAAAATATACCCAAGAATGTGCTAATAAGAGTACACAAGTTTTCAGTGTTACATCAAGCCCCTTCAAGAGGCCCGCATCAGTTGTTTTGGCTTTGAGGTGTACCTTTTGTTATAAGCCTCAGATTAATATTTGGCCAGTTTTATTGGCTATCTTAGTTCATGTGGTACAGTGTTTTCAAAGTTTCTTCAACTTGAACCCCATTTACACGCGCTAAAAAGTCGGCACGGCACGGCACATTTTTGGCACCGTGATGACCATTTTTGGGCACGGCACTCCAAATTTTCAACGTGTAAACGTAGCGGTCCCAAATAAAATGTGGCACCAGTGCCCAAAATTTTTGGGATGCCGAGACTACCTCCTGGAGGTAGTCTTGACACGGGTAAACGAGGCACCGTATCGCGATTTACGTTCGTGAAAACGCTCTCCCTTGCCGTTCCAGGCCTTTATGGCATAAATCAATCCTTGGCGCATGCGTAATTGTCACAAAAATGGCGGCCAAAGAGATGCAAACTCCTTCCCGTTTGCCACGGAAAAACCTAAAAAACCGTGGAATAAACTGGCTCGACAAGGCCACAGAAGCATTTAAAAGAATTGTGGGCAGAGGAGTCCATACACCTGGCACTCGAACATTCGAAGTCTTTGATGTAAAAACCAGACAGAAATTAAAGGTTGCCAATTAAAAGTTTGAGCCGTGCCCAGCAGGAAAAATATCTTTAGGTTTTGGTCGTGTAAATGGGTAGTGCCGCGCCAAAATGGTTTGGGCGCACGGTGCCAAAAATTTTACGTGCCGTGCCAATTTTTTTAGCGCGTGTAAATGGGGTTCAAATGGAAGAATCAAATCACAGCTTAAATAATCTCAAAGCAGTTATTTACGTCATTCGAAATCGTCGTTAGATCACTTTCGTTTTCAACATTTTCAATTTTCAGCTGTATAGAGACGATACGAAAAGTAGTAGAAGTGGTCATAAAATAAATAAACCCATTCCTGGTTTGCTGGTATATCGGAGGGTAGTGTCCTTGGCGGGTAGATTCAGTTCTCAAAAATTTCACAGTTGCCCTCGAAACTCCGCTTCTTAGCCAACTGTTCATTTATCGGACAATCTACCAGCCGCCGAAAGGGTTATATTTACGGATATCAGGTTTCCAGCATTTTCATTGGCTAGCCGAACAAAGGCTATCAGTTCATATACCTGTACTACCTTATATGGTCAGATATGGCCAATAAACTCTTCAACAAACAGAGAAAGCTCAATGAGGCTATGTCTACACTATGCCGGATAGCATTTTATGCCGTCGTGACAAATACTCCGACCTGGTGTAAACGGCAGTGGCCCAAAAACTGCCGCCATCTTTCCACAAGAATCCAATCCTTGCTCCTCGTTGTTGATTTCCGTTTCGGTTCGATTCTTTGTTCACACTACTCCAGAAAGTGTAACGGAAACCTATCCGATATGTGGCGATTCACTTTCAAGACCGCAGCGGTCCTGTATCGCTCTTACGCAAAAACCGTGCCGAAATCATCGTTTTGAATGTGAACAAAAGCCCTATCCGATATGGTTTTAGTGCCGGCACAAGAGCTATCCGGTATAGAATTTTCCCTTAGCACAGTAGCCATTAAAACATTAGTCGTCTCGTAGCGGAATTAACGAGTAAAAATCACGCCGGGTCAGCTGTCACCAAAAAGGGATCACTTTCAAACTAGTTTTTTTAATTTTCAACCGTCTGAGCTGAGACTTTGCACAATAATAGAACTTTGTACTCCCAACAATCGTATGTTTTTGGATTTTTGATTTTAAAGGTTTTTTGGCGCGAAAATGACGTCATAAGATTTACAGCAAAAAGTAGTTTTCGACTTATGGCATAAAATACTAGAACTTTTAAAAGAACTTAAAGAGATGACCTCAAATGTGAAAAAAATATTTGTAAAGCTTAATTGATTGAAAAGTTATTGAGCTGTGAATTTCGTATTTTTCGCCATTTTGTTACTATTTTTAGAAATCTGGTGATCTTTAGAATGTTATATCTTCTTAACCGAGTGAGGTTTTCAAAAAAAAATTTCACATTTAAGTTCTTCTCTGAGTACTCTTTCAAAATTGCTAACCTGTTATGGCATAACTTAAAAGTTATATTTTACTGTCAGTCTTATGACGTCATTTTCGCGCCAAAAACCTTAAAATCAAAAATTCAAAAACATACGATTGTTGGGAATACCAAGTTCTATTATCGTGCAAAGTCTCAGCTCAAACGGTTAAAAATTGAACAACTAGTTTGAAAGTGATCCCTTTTTGATGACAGCTGACCCGCCGTGAATCTCAAAACTGGAACCGAAATACAAAACTTTTCATTGCTAAGTGCATTAGAACGACAAGAAACAGTGCTGGGATCGTGTTAAAAAAAATGTTACAACGTTAAGAAACCTGGCTGTTGATGTTTAGCTAATAGCTAAACGTACTTTTATTAACAATTTTTCTGGCTAAATAGCAATGACAAAAAGCTTGATGTCTGCAGATTCTTATAGAAGAAAAGGATGAAGCACGAGGGTGAAAGCGCAGTCTCCTGACAACTGGTAATATGGCTAAGTTTGAACTTCGGAGGGTTAGTCAAAACCAGGAAAAAAAAGTGAGATATATCGACCAAGTACATAAAATTTCTCCACAACTCTAAAAGATCGTCAATACAACTAAAACCTTACTTACCCGACTCAATGCGTTCGCTTATAACTGCATAATGGGCGCTGAAAACATCGTCGTGGTACCCATATGAAGTCACCTTGACTGTAACTCCCGGAGACGACATATAAATGAAAAACCAGTCCGAGACACAAGAATGGTATAAACGCCAATTGCCATTGCCGTCCCAAATGCTTAGGCTAAAACTAGAAAAAGTATGCAGGTAATTAAAAGAGGTTGCAAACATGTAAAAACAAGGATTATTTGAGCAACTTTAAAATCCCTTAAGTAGGCAAAGTAAAGGAGAATTTACAACTAGTCTTTACACTAGCTGTTAAGCAAGACTGTTAAGTTGTACTCAACCAAAAATATGTGTGTGAAGGCCTAAAGAAAATCCCACGATATTTTACTTTGCATCTAATTATGGTTGGGAAGCTTCAAGTGACTTAAAAACAATCCCTACAACCGATTAAGGCCCCGTTTATGTGGAGAAAAGTTGTCCCGGGTAGAAGGGGCACCGCCTACCCGAGCTACTCTGAGCGAGCCAACTTTTACTATATGTCCTTACAAAAATTGGCGAACCGGTTACATGAGAAACAACAAGTTGGCTGGGATAGAAAGGTGACCCGCCTAGCCGGGTCACCCTTCTTCGATGGTAGGGTTACCCTTCTAGCCGAGCCACCTTTTCTCCATATAAACACTTTGGCTTGCCCAGCCGGGCCATCTCGGTCAAGGCAAGACAATCAGAGCATGCTTGAGCACTGTTGTCATTGGGAAAGAGAGAAAGCCAGCTCTTGGCTCGAGCAAAGGGGTGAACTATTTTCTCATATAAACGCTTGCTAGGAGGGTGACCCTCTTACTCGGAACAACTTTTCGCCATATAAACGGCACTTAAGCCAACTTGCGGTTTCTTGAGCATTTGAGGCGGGTGAAGCCCATCAGTCAATCTTAATTAACTACTTGGAAAAATAAAGTCATACCTTGAAGAAAAAAGCATCACTTGTGCGTGAAGCGATAAGTCAAAAAATTTACTTGAAGTATCAAAAAATTACTTAACTTGAAATATTCCTAAGTTTACTTTTTTGCCTAGTGTAAAGATTACCATTATGTACAACTTCATATCAGGGTGTTCATCCTAGTGCCTCATGCAACTTTTAACGTACCACCCTACAAATAAAATCCCCTTCTTCTCAATGAAGTCCTCTTGAATTATTATTGTTCATATCTGCTGTACATATATAGAATTATCTCAATAATCTACGTCTTCAGTTGTTATTCCTCTTTCATGTTTGTAGGCCCAATTGTGTACTACTAGTACTAATACTACTACTACTAGTAGTAGTAGTAGTAGTAGTAGTAGTAGTAGTAGTAGTAGTAGTAGAAGTAGAAGTAGAAGTAGAAGTAGTAGTAGTAGTAGTAGTAGTAGTAGAAGTAGAAGTAGAAGTAGTAGTAGTAGTAGTAGTAGTAGTAGTACTAGTACTAGTACTAGCACTAGCACTACTACTACTACTACTACTACTTCTACTTCTACTTCTACTTCTACTTCTACTACTACTACTACTACTACTACTACTTCTACTTCTACTTCTACTTCTACTACTACTACTACTACTACTACTACTTCTACTTCTACTTCTACTTCTACTTCTACTACTACTACTACTACTACTACTACTACTACTACTACTACTACTACTACTACTTCTACTTCTACTTCTACTTCTACTACTACTACTACTACTACTACTACTACTACTACTACTACTACCACTGCTACTACTACTACTACTACTACTACTACTACTACTACTACTACTACTACTACTACTACTACTACTTCTACTTCTACTTCTACTACTACTACTACTACTACTACTACTACTACTACTACTACTACTACTACTACTACTACTACTACTACTACTACTACTACTATTACTACTGACCACCACCATATCAGCCAAAGGCTATCTGTGGTTAAGGCGTAGCGGCGACAGCAACTAAGTAAACTTCGTACCTGCACCCAGTGTGCATATCCTTATCAGGCACAAGAACAACGTGTTTCCCATTTTCATTGCTCCACTGCCACTGACACTGACTTTCCGTTACCTTTTGACCACGTTTGAAGGAGAGGTGTCCAAGCGGCTCCGTTATTAGACCTCCACATTCTGAAAAATAATTAACTTGTCCTATAAACTGTTCCCTCGAATTTAACTTCTTAAGTGAGGGGTTTTCGCCTGGTGCGAGATGATATGTCATATTTCTCTAGTACCAAGTCCAGTGTCTGAAAACAAGTGCATGTATCACATATACCAGAGCAAAAGGTCAGGAACTTGCGTATTTCCATGACTAGTAATAATACAAAAGCGGTCAGTCATACCGCACCGCCTCAGGGAGATTTACCCTACCCTTATGCGGAATCTTCTCAAATGTTCTGGATGAGTGTCGATGTTTTTCCCTTTCTCGCATAAGTCTAAAAGTTGTGCAGTCTTAATAGATGTTTATGATCTGAAGTGTTGTTTAATAAGGTTAAAATGCAAAAGGAAGGACGAGAGAAATGCGTTAGTGGTGTTAAAATTTAGTTAAAACAAATAAAGAGCCACGTAATTTTCGTTAGTACATATAACTAAGTACATGTTCCGATTTATCTTATGAATTCGCTCAGTACCTAAGCTCTGTAGTTCTAAGACTGTTTTGTCCCCTAACAGTTGGTGTTAAGCCGCGGTTACACGAGAGATTTTTTGCTCGCACTGGTGATGCGATTTTTTTCAAATTTTGTTGCGCAGCCAGCGCGCGACGAAAATCGCAAGTGCAGCCACCCTCGCAATGGCGATGCGACATCTGACAAAATCGCAAGAAAAAAGTTGCTAGAGTTGAAACTTTCGCGACAATTTCAATTTGATTTCAAATTCAATTTGTCACTCGAGTAGCCAGCCCCCCTGGCATGCTGGCAACGCGACAAAATTTGAAAACAAATCGCATCACCAGTGCGCGGCTTTAATTTTATATTTTCTGATAAAATGAATGACTTACGTTGTTTCAGGACAAGTCTAATTATGCCAAAATTCACTTTCCTGTTAAGCTGTTAGTGAAAGCCTCTTCGTTGCAGGACGTTCGTGCGAAAATTTTTATATGGTCCCCACAATTTCCTTGTTAGTCTAATATTTCTTACTGTCGATGAAGCAGTCAATAGAGCGTATGAGGCCAAATCCTCAGAGATTCAAATGAAAATGGCGTGGAGGAAATTCGCGGAGCAAGGCAGTGGAAAAACATAATTCGATTGTATGATCTTTTTATCTCTGCATAATGGAATTCTTAATTTTATAAAATTGTGAACTCTTATTATAAATTATATCTATTTCCTCTTCTTTTATGTAAGGTTAAGTAACTTCTAATTTTTTTATAGGGTTTTGATGAATTAATTAGATTTTTTGTAACAGCAGGTTGATTGTAAATAGGATTTTAATTGAGGTTTTGTAATAAAGATTCTTATTAATACTACTACTACTACTACTACTACTACTACTACTACAACTACTACTACTACTACTAATAATAATAATGATAATAATATCAAATGAAGAATGATCCTCGCGGTTCTGATCGCAATTTATGCAATTGCGAAAAGAAGCCTGCAAACAAATCAGGACTTCAACGGGGTTTGAACCCGTGACCTCGCGATACCGGTGCGATGGTCTTACTAACTGAGCTATGAAGCCAATGACGTTGGGAGCAGGTCAATTATGGGTTCATATGTTCCCGTGAAAGAAATGAATGTGAATGATAAATGAAATAATTCATACATGAACTGCGGAAATGAAATCAAATGAAGAATGATCCTTGCAGTTGTGATCGCAATTTATGCAATTGCGAAAAGAAACTGCAACACAACTGCGAGGATCATTCTTCATTTGATTTCATTTCCGCAGTTCATGTATGATTTATTTCTTATATCATTCACAATAATAATAATAATAATAATGATAATGATAATGATAATGATAATGATAGTGATAGTGATAGTGACAGTGATAGGGATAGGGATAGGGATAGTGATAGTGATAGTGATAGTGATAGTGATAGTGCTAGTGCTAGTGCTTGTGCTAGTGCTAGTGCTTGTGCTAGTGCTAGTGCTAGTGATAGTGATAGTGATAGTGATAGTGATAGTGATAGTGATAGTGATAGTGATACTAACATGGTATGACATTGTCGCCTGCCTTTATTGACCATGTGAAACCCCGGTGACGGCATGTTATTTAAGTCGCATGGTCACTCACCTGACCTAAAAAGTGGGCCGCAACTAATCCCAACATTTTCAGAATAGTGAGAACAGTAGGAGCTGGCCCATCGTCTAGCGCAGTTGAGTAGTGTTGTTTCATATCCATGACAGTCGTACTGCTCGGTCAGCATTGACTGATTCCTTCCACCAAAAGGGTTATTCCAGTACACGTTAGGATTTTCAGGAAGCCAAAGCATGCGACACACTACTCGAGCCTCGTTATAAGAGAACCAGTTTCCGCAGACAGCCCACCAAAAGCCTTTGATATAGATTTCAACCCTACCCTGAGTAGGGACCCCTCCATCGGCCAAACGGACGTCCCCTGAAAAATAAAAATGGTCAACGTCACAGGTTGGGTTGCTCAAACTTCCCTCTCGTTTTAAACGAGGGTTGCGGACAAATACTTCAGGTGGCACTACAGCGCTTTTTGCTATGTATCGTGAACTGTAATAAATTTTATAGGACACATTCCTTTTGAAGTCGAATTTCTTTTATTCCTGGTATTCTTATTAATTGTATCTCCCCGGAGATTTTCTTTCTGCTCCTGAGCACTCCTTCCCCGAATCCTCCCCTCCAACAGAAACAATTCCCTTTGTATATAACTACCAAATGGTTTCCCAAGTTCCTTTATAAGTAAGGCATTACCTTCATCTGGGACGGAAACCGCTGACACCAACGCTCCTGCAAGTAAAGAGAATATAGTGTTTGATACCGTGACAAGCTGCGTATGTATTAATTATTCTGTTACTTTTGCGAGACCAGTAACTCTTTGTAGTTTGATCAGTCCCAAACACTTCACAGATTCAACGCTTTTGCGTCCTGTCCAGCATGCCTGTAGGGTCTCTTGTTGAGAATGCTTGCAGCAAGCGAGGAAGCGATTGGCGAAGCCTCCAGATGAGACGAAAGGAGAGCCTGCACGAAAACTAGCGATTTTTTAACCCTTTGCATCCTAACCACGCATATATGCGTGGAAAATATCGCTTTCGCTTTTATTATTTATTTCTTGTTTGAATTTTGTCAGAACGTTATAATAACGAATGAATAATAATGAATGAATAGCACCAACTGGTGTTTTGTGCAACTATTACAGCCACAAATACCGATTGCAATACCCGATTTTTGCTGCATAGCACCATTTGTTTGCCTACATACCCCAAAATGCCAATCTTTTGACCAAAGAACAGCACCAAAACTTACACATTTTCGTGGTGAACATTTTAATAAAACACATTGCCCAAAAAATCAATTTCCAGCAAACCTTAAGGCTAGACCTAGGCATCTTGATGAAAATTTTCCTTTCACGTGTTCCGCAGGCCACGCTTTAGCCATTTTATTGGAGCGAATCTCGCGTATCTCAAGTTGCCTTGTTCACGACCCAAGAGAATTCTGGGAAACTCCAATCCATCGTTAAAATATCATCGAAAATATTAACTCATACGGATCGTGCATCTCATTACATCAGTAGTGCATCTCAATGCGTGTATCAAAAATACTAGTGCGGTAAACAAGCTGGCAGAAAGAATGTATATTATATATCTCGTTCTTTAAGCGTGAAATCGAAAATAAGGCATACATTCCTTCTGCCGGCTTGTTTACGGCACGAGTGTTGTTGATACTCGCATTATTTTCGCTTGTCGAAGAGGCGTATGATTGTGCATGAGACCACCTCCCCATATTGGCTACGAAGCAAATTTTTGGCGTCTCATTCAGCAAGAAACTGTCTCTCACCTCTGGTTTTCTTTCAAAGGCTTGCCTTTACCCACAATTCCAGCTTAATGATGCCTGGGGTCCTTTGTGGAGGAAAATGGCTCCAAAAACACTTATAAAGCGGCAAATTTGCCAGAATCAAGTTTGTTGACTCGGTAAAGGAACAACGGCCGCTAATGTGCGCGACGTCAAACCTCAGTTCGAGCCCACAGTGTCACAAGACTGCAGTTATTTTCATCATATCTCCTTATATGGAGAATGTTAGGGCTCAAGACTAATTATCACCAAACATTTACTAATGAAAAATTGCAGCAACTTAGGAAGGTTTAATTGGTTGTGACTAGAATGGATACTCCAAATTCAAATCAGACCCTTAGTTTTATCCACACAAGGTTCCAAACGATCATGCTTAAGTTTTACTAAGTTCTTAAGAATAAGTAAAGAGTCGAACCCACATCAACGTCCATTTCCTCTACACCAACGATTGGTAGCTGCCCAAGTAGGCAATTTTTAACAAATTTAAATGGTGTCACCATAGCATATGAAAGGTAACCATTTTGAGTTAACCCTTAAAGACCCATTATCACCCTTGATCCCACGCGGTCGTTTGTTTTTGTTTTGAAATCGCGCTATTGTTAAATGATGCCTCTGATTGGTCAATTGTTTTTATCGGATTTTGATCTGGCTCATCGCGCCGAGCTGTCGCTTGTGCCCGGTTTGGCAAAGCAAAAGAAAAAAAAAGTGGTTGCCCCTGGGGGTGAACTCCACAGGGAAGCTAATGATATGTGCATATAGGAAAAAAATTCCATTGTTAAGATAATTCTTTTCACCTACAGCAAACATATTTTTCCATTTCACCTCAAAATCTTTTCATTTGCTGCACAAGGTATAATTTCCAAAGAGATTTTGCATTGCAATACAGTTTGTTATGTAATATCAATAAAAGACCCATGCTTCTGGCACCTCGGTCATGGATCCAAATGATTACCTAACTATTAGCCACACAAACACCTCTGGTGGGTGGGAACACAAGGGGCACCTGCTTTTGAGCTACTATATGTTGTGCTTTAAAATATTGATATTAGTTTAATTATATTTCACTGATTGTCTTCACCACCATTAATTCATAATCTGATACATCACCAAGAAAAAAGTGGAGAAAAATATTGAAGCCAACCAAATTTTATCCTTAAAAGCCTGTTCAAATGGTTTCAACATTAGTTTTGCTTCAACGTCAGTTGGATTTTGTTGAACCCCGTTGAAAGATGTTGAATGATGTTGAACGCCAAGGGTGGCAAATGGTTTTAACACGTCATCATCATTTGACTCAACAATTCTTCATGAGAGGTGTGGTATTCAGTCCCGCAGTTGTTACAATGGATAAACCTTTGTTAGTGTGCATGTGCATACCTAGAACAATGTTGTAAGCGGGCCTGCATCGATGCGGGAGGCACCTGATGATGCTCCTGAGTTTGCTCTGGCAGCCACCCCTTAGCAAAGGAGCTGGAGTATGAGCATAAAGCATAAAAATAATTATTCAATTTTTCTAGTAAACTGGGTTACAGCATTTAACCCTAGGAAGCTTAGAATTATCGTTGAGGACTTACATGAAGAACCTGCATACAAGATGATGATGATTTTACAAGTTGACATGCGTCGTGATCTAGTTCCTTTGAAAGAAAGGGCTCAAATTATATACTTGGATAAGTACCATACCCAATTAAGCACCACCCTTAAATGAAATAGTGATAAGTGCATGTTGAAGGCAGTTAATCAAACCATTACATCCCAAGGTAATTTTCCCGTTTTCTGTGGGTGAGATATTGAAGATACACAGTCTCCGTTTTTTTGTTTTTTGTTCTTGTCATCTTTTCAAGCAGAACAGTAATTTTGTGTTTCAAGCAAAAATAATTTGGTTAATATGATTTTTTAAGAAGCACCACCACAGATTAAGTGCCACACCAAGTAAATACAGAACTTCAGAGTTCATATAATTATAGCTTTTAAGTTGTGATTGCGCTCCAATGACTGGAGTGTCTTACTGCCAACAAATTAGCCACTCATTCAAATCTGAGTGCATTAACTAATTTTTAATCAATAATTGTTAAAAATTGTTGATACTTAAAAACCAACCTCAATTAAAAATAATATATGTATATGATATTTATTTATATATTTTTATTAAAATAAACAATTACAGCATTTAACAACTATACAAAACTACTAATTATCAAGAGAAATTCTAAGAGCATGGGTACATAATGTTATTATGTAACTGTTTCATTTGGTGTACACCACACAAGGGAATACTGATAGTACATACATTGATTGGCTAAATCAAACTCCAGATATCCTTCCTATTCACTATAGGTGCCTTTTGGTGAAGGGAGTTGTAAATATACCCCTGACCAAGCAAAGTTAAGTGGATGACCACATTGCCTCACCAGAGTTGTTGAAATTAATAAGTTTTGGCATAGCTATTCCCTTCTGGTATACATACCAAAGCAAGTAATCACCTTGGTATTGACTTGTTCTTTTGATTACAATTGATCGTCATATAGAAGTTAAATAGCATTTGACCATTTAGTTTAAGAATGTTCGTGTTTTGTTGTGGAATATAATTTTTTAGTACATGCAGGACAGAACACTGACAACGTGACTTGGTTTTTACCAGGTATTAGAGAAAATAAAGTCATTTTATGCTTGACATTTTTGTGTTGTTTCTTCACTGGCTTAGCATTCCTTAACGTGATAATGTTTGTCGGTCTTTTACGTACCAAGCAAAAATATTCAAAACTGAGTCACTGATCACATTAACTGTACAGAGCAAAAATGTACAAAAATGATATTTTAATAAATTCTGCTACTCTGAGCAAAAGTGACAAGTTGATCAGATTTACTACCCTAGGCAAAAGTGTGGGAAAATAATATTTGAATCAAATTTACTACTTTGAGCAGAATTGTAAAAAGCTGGTATTTTTATCACATTTGCTACCCTGGGAAAAAATGTGGACAAATAATATTTTAATCAAATTTCCTACTTTGAGTAAAATTGTTGAGAAGGTGATATCTCAATCAAATTTGCTACCCTGGGCAAAATGTGGAAAAATTATGTTTTGATCAAATTTCCTATCCAGAACAAAAGTGTGGAAAACTTCTATTTCGTTCACATTTACTACCCTGAGCAAAGATACAGAAAAAACGGTATTTGATCAAATATACTACCTGGAGCAAAATTGTAGAAAAATGAATTTTTGGGTCATATTTGTTATCCTGAGCAAACGTGTGGAGAAATGATTTTCTGATCACATTACTGCACTGAGCAAACATGTGGAAAACTGCTACTTTGATTGAATTTGCTTTTCTGGGCAAAGTGTTCAAAAATAATACTTCTATCACATTTACCAGGGAGGGTAAAAAGCTGACAAGTGTCAACTTTAACGTGGAATTTGTTACCCCTGTAAATTCCTTGAAAAAACAAAAGCTATCTTCATGTTTTTTTCATGGGAGCAAATTTAAAACAGAAACGGCATTTATCAGCATTGCCATGATTGCAAAATTGTGGCAAATATGATACCCCGTCATTGGGCAAATTTCAACAAAATCCAGCAAATGTGGCATTTGCCTAATATTTCCTCCAAATTTACTATACAGGTAAATCCGATTCTTCGTCCAGTGGTAACTGATAGAACTTCAACTTCGAAAACGCGAAGAAGTGGCCGCCATTTCGTTGACAATCGCTACTCACTATCTATCACAGAATAGATAGCGAGTAGCGTAGCCAATAAGAGGACGCCATTCGTGATAGAACGCTAGTAGGTTTATACTAATTTTAGATATGTTATATTGAGTCTGTGTCAAGAAGTGTCTCACCTCATTTTGGAGTATGCATTGAAGTCATAACCTTTATTATTATTATTATTATTATTATTATTATTATTATTATTATTATTATTATTATTATTATTTTTAAATTCCGCTCCTTGAGCGATGTGTCTCGTTTCTACCGCATCCCCTTCCCACCATCGGGTTTTAATTTCTCCTAGGGCGATACGAAAGCTAACGCGAAACCCCAATGATAGATATATAGACAGACAGACAGATGGATCGGTGGGTGGATGGGTGGACGGACGGAAGGAAGGATGGATGGATGGATGGATGGATAGGTATCGATTTTATTCAGGAGGCCGGCGCTCAGGGATAATCGACTGAGTTCATATGACCTTATGTAAGCAGTACCAAATTGCAGCGTTGACGATTTCGATTCTCATATACTGTTTACTTAAGCAATATACCACAATTTTCCGCAGGCCTGCAGCTCGTGATTCACGAATTCTTCGAGTGTTCTTCCAACATCCCAAGTGGTTTATCGGCCTATAAACCATAGACACTTGTAGTATATTGCTTTTATATAATAATTCAGAAGTCGCGCGAAATTTCCATGAGTTTACTGGTACAATAAACCATAGCTGATTGACCAATCAGAGCGCGCGACTTGACATATGATTATTATTACGCACATACATCAAAGAAACAATGCAAAGCCAGTACAATATGTATACTTCTCAAACGGATATGGCCCATCAAAATAATTTGGAGAGCATGACATGTTAGATAATTAGCCTAATCTAAATCAATACGCTTTTTTTCAATAATCGTTTGCGAGCTACATCTTTTTTTTTTTTTTTTTTTTTGTTGAGAAAGTTGGATTATAAGAAAGGTACCTGTTACACTATTGAAAAATCAGATTAATTGTGTTCAGTCGAAATGAGTTTAAAAAGGATCCAATGCAGAGGAAACAGGTATATACATACCATCGAGTCGTTTAAGGCAACAGTGGGAAAAATCGCCATACAAATAATTAAAGCTTACTTTAAGCTATGGGTTTGTTCGTTTGTCTGCTTAGCCGTTTGGCGATTTATGCACGTACAGTTAGCTTATCAGTAAAAGCGTTGCAATACATTGGTGGAAAAAAAAGGCAGTTAATTTTACAAAAGAACCAAACCCATCTTTATAAGCCATTGGCGTTGCACCAAGGAGTGCTTAGGTTTCATGACGGTTCTTTATAAAGCGAGCTGCGTGTAACAAAACCATTATTGTCTAACCACGTTCGAATTCCCCAGATCGGGACAACAATATACGGAATATACGCAGCTCTGCAGGTCGATGATATAGGTTGAGAAACTTGGAGGTTTGGATTGCGAGCTATTGCTGCACAGCTCTAGGAACTGCTGAGAAATAAGTCGGGGCACAACAATTAAAGAAAGCCATGTATTGAAAACTTAATAATATCCGCGCTACAAACAAGGAAGTGTTCAGAGAAATCGAAGTGCTGTCTTGATATCTACAGGACTACTGGTTCAAGTGGTGTTGCAATTGTTTATTTTCATCCCAACTAAAGGCAGCAGCAGCAAGACGCTTAGCAATAACCCATGCGGGGTTTTTTCAGGAAGAAATGTGAAAAAGTGACACGGATTAACAGAGAGTGTTAAATCGTACAGACTTCACCCAAAGGCCAGATGAAACGATCCGTGAAGCTGAATGTGCAATATTCAGTGTGTTTGACCACATGAACGACGGCAAGCTTGTCTGTTTCCTCGGATGTTTTATTTTCAGTTTTATACCCTAAAACTAATGAAGTGAATTCTGTTTGCGCTTGCGTTTGCTTGATAAAACGAATGAATGATAACGATAAGGGTTGACGGCATAAGCTTTGCCATCACAACAAAAGTTAACTTTCGGAATTTTCCGTTACTCTATTACTGATATTATTTTTGCCAGGCGCAATAATAACTTGTTTTCTTTGTTTTGTAGAATATAACGCATTTAAGATAAATGATCCTTATTCACCAGGGCCCGCGCGGCAAGTTTGCAATGAGGGGAGGGGGGGGGGGGGGTGAGCGTTCGTCAACTAGGGGAGTCCAGCGGAAAGTCCTCTGAAATCGCTGGAAATGCATTTAAAACTAACATGGTGTGATGAAAAGCAACAAAAAAAAAAAGCGGTGTTTTAAACAAAAGCAAGACGCCTGTTGGCGTTATCATGGTATGCACTATCTGATGGAAAGATTAGTTTCTGCCGTTTGGCTATCCGTTGAAATCTGACTCTTAGCCTAAGCGGTCATGCCACGAACTGAGATGATCACATTAACTGCTCTAGCTGTCTTTGCGTTCATAGCCTTCGATTGCAGTATCGAGACACGAATTATTGTTTTAAATCAACACGATGAATTTTTAGGTTTTAAGTATCCCTCGGGAATGCATAATCGCGTCTTTTGACCGGCTTATCAATGAACTATAAAAAAATTCTTACAGGAACTAGATTCACACAGTCATGGCAAGAAATTCCATGCCTTTTAACCCATTGGCGCCCGTGCTGGCCAAAACCGGCCGCACAAGACTCCCATGCCTCAAGACCTTGCAACTTTCTCAATCGCACGAATATTGCCTTAACTGTCAGTTGTGAGCACGAAATGGGATGTTCTTTAAATTTGGATATCCAATAAACACAAGAAACGTAGCGATTTTTATCAAACATGGCCTTTTGAGTTTGAACAAGAACGAAACTGACCATTTTTAACGTCAAAGAGAAACGACAAAAATGCCCCTTTTTGCCTTTACGTTTTTTAAAGAAATCATCGTCGTAAAACCTCAACCATCACAACAAAATTCAGTCCTTGTTCTAGCTTAGAAATGACTTTTTTTTTCATATTCTTCCCCCGAGCGTACATACAGCCTTTTGTTCCAGTGCATTCGGGCCTTTCCGCCATTTTAAACATCTCCACCCGCATTAAATGCTGGGAAAGAACGAGAATTTTTAACAGCGCCTGTTCCTTCTCCCAATTCTTTCACATATAAACTAAGTCTACAGCCACTCCGACCTACCGCCAGAAATTCGTGCTGGTGGTCATCTTCAGTGCTCACAAATTCCAAAATATGCGGCGGTAGGTCGAGAAATTCATTGATAGTCGAGTCCCAAAGGTGCTAAGTGTCCGAACGGCCAAATTGCCAGTTCGTCGAGTAACAAGCCAAATTCGACAACAAAGTACATCACCTTACCCGATTCTTTGAGAAAGTGGACTCTTAGCTACCGTCACGCTTAATGATGCTCATCAGGCAGCCACTAAAGATGAAAAATGGTTGTAAACTTAGCAAAAATCGCAAGCAAACCGAACTTGGGACGTCGTTGTAGCTCCACAGATGAAAAATAGCTACTTCAGAATGACGTTTTCAGAAACCTTGAGCCTCCAGTACATTAGGACAGCACCACTATTTCATGGGAGTTTCAATAAAAAAGTCACGAAATGCTATGGATCGTTTATAGGTGGAAAATCACTCCGACAAGGTAAAAACGACTGGGCGCCAATGGGTTAAAGGGCAATCTCGTTCCCAGAGCCAAAAGCAAGATACACTTGTTTGGTTAAAGCAAGCGAAATTTGACACGCACTCGTATGCAAATTTGACCTGAATAGTTGATTCACTGCTTTGCTCTACAACCGAAAAGAAGCTTGAAATTCCCGTTTTTTGCAATGAAACGGCATTCTCGTAATATCTACATACAAAGCGTGCGTGTGGCCGCTACAGTCGAGCTACTACGCACTGCGAAATCAAAAATACGGTAGATTTTGTTTTTGTAAACATACAGGACTGTTGCGGGGAAACCACAGGTTTCTGACAAATTATGCAATTTACGCTTTTTACTGCCGGTGTGAAACGCAAATTCGTAAATAACCATTGAAGCCATGCTTTTGGATATTCAAAATTAAAACTTACTGAAGTAATGGCAAGAGTCAGAGTGGTGCGTTTACCTAAAACGAAGAATATTTCTCAATGCGCTCTACTTGTGTTTAAATTGTGGCTAGACGCGATTGCGTTATTTTCGTTGTAAATAATTATTTAGAACACTGAAAGAACTGAAAACGGCATTGCGAATGCAGCTTTATTTGTGTCAAAGGTTTTCGTCGTCAATTCCCGTACACACTTTTTGTTGGAGAATCTTTTGGTTTCGAACGGATTTGGCTGTCACTAGAAGCTAAAAACAATACAAAGCATTGAAAAATTTTTAAAATTAAAAAAAAAAAAAAAAAAAAAAAAAACGTGTCGATTTGTAGAGAAAACGAACCGAATCTGCCACAGACATACGACGTAATAATCAGTTTTCGGTAAAACGTTAAATAGAAAACACTGAGAAAAGTAAGTTCGATTTTTTTAGAATTACATTACTGTTGAAAAGTAGGGGCGCGGTCCCTGTTCACTCAATGTTCTAGTCGCATGGTGCTTGGCGGTATCTTTAAAGAAGAAATGAACATACATATAACACAGAGGTCAAACTTTAGATTGATGTCACAAAAAATACAGCCATTCGGCTTACTCAATGTTGTACCCAATTAAACCCTTTGGGATTAAAAGGTTTTGTTCCAGGTATTTCCATATCATTTAAATATGAATGCCACATTATAATGCAAATACAATACACAAAGAATCTTAAGCTCAGGAGATTTGAATTGGGTACAACTTTGAGTTAGCCGAATGGGTCTATTGTTCCAGGATGCGGGAACTTTGGCTACGGTCACGAAGTTACAACAGCTGGGGCTATAACGAGATTGTAAACTGGAATTTAGTTGAGATAATTACTCGAAAGGGTAGTAATCGGTAGCATACAATATACAGCTGTCTGGGAAAGAGCATGTCCTCGATCCTGCTTGGTTTAATTGTTTCGCGTGCATTCCATAAACTAAATGACACTCAACTGGTGATGGTTACTGATTACCAACATTAAGTTAGAAAACTTATGCACTAAAGAGCATTTGAGTTATTCGTCTCACTCTACCATTGTTTGTGTAGTTATTCAAAATGACGTGAAAATGAGATTAGCAAAAAAAATATTGGCCTAGAAGCAAGAGAGAGAGCGGCGATATTTCAACCGACAAGAAGCGGAAAAATATTCTGCGCCCCTGAGATAAATCATACAGCTGGTGCTACAGTTGACTGGTTTTCCTGCGAGAAAATATTCATAGACATCGAAACTCTGAGGAACTCAGCACAGTCTCATTTATATTGGGACTGTAAGGACTCAGAGAGATAATGTTAAAATCATGGAAAACTGGGCTAGAAGTATACACAACTGATTTATTTTTTTATCCCTTCATAAAGCGGCACAAGAGGCTGCAGGATGTGCTAATTACGCTCTTACTTTGCAAATAATTTGCTTAATTATTTCGTGGTCCTTTCCTACTTCTTACAACATGCCTTCAAGTACATTTTCCCATCAAGTTGTCTGGGTTAAACAAGTAAATTAAGAGGCAAAGTCTTAACGGCCTGAGCTTTCCCATTTAATCATACGATCTTTATTGGAATCAACTGTAACTTAATAATTGGATTTATTTGAATTGAGCGATTTATTATGTTCTTTTAGCTCGAATAAAGGGTCTTCCGAGTCGTTGAATTGTTCAAACAAATCAATTCAAGGTGACAGACCGCAAACAAATGTTGCTTCTAAAAATATCTGCATGTAATAACTGTTCATCAGTAGGATACCTAAAATGTGTGCAATTCCACAATTGGTTTCGGCTTCAACAAATCCTATACCAATTGCAGAACATTTTACGAGGAGCCACCCACACTGTGAGCACAGTTATTGACAATACATATTAGCAAGGAAAACAACGTTTATAATAGGAGTACGTTAAATAACGAGCTAAGCACACGTAAACTAATTAACGAACTAAGCACACGTAAACTAAATAAGCAAGCACGCGCACAACTTTAGGAAAATTGCGCGTGCACACTTGCATAAAAATGTAATGAATGGAAGCAACAAGGATCTCAAATTTGGGCGTCAGGATAATATAAAGGATATAATCTCATCTCTGGATTGCTAATCTCATCTCCTGTAGTGTAGCACCATACTTCTGAAAGATAGCACCGTGGCATTTCAAGAATTTAGTTAACGATTTACGAAGCAGCGTAGATTTGTAGCCTTGGTGAAGGAGATGTGATGAAAGTCGTTGAAGTCTATCAATAAGATCCAGTTTCGATGTGCAAAGTCTAGCATATCTCACTAATTGAGATATGAAAACATTATAGGCCGGATTGGCGGGAATGTTGCTGTCCATGTGACAACAACTTATATCTAACAACTTATAATCTGATCTAACCCCAAGTCCCTCAGGGCATAAATAAAGACGAAGCAATTCAGTGGCGGCAATAAAGTTTGCCTGTTAATAGTCGCAAGTAAAGTCAAATAGTGTTACTATGTAAAGGCGCTGTTACACCGTGCAATATTTCGTGCAGCTTGTGTCGCAACGCCATTGTGAGACAAGTTGCACGAAACATTGTACCAAGTGTAAAATACCCTACAACGGCCAAAATCGTTGCGAGACAAGTTCCACGAACCGTCGCAGAAAGTAGAATCGAGTTCTACTTCCCACAACGGTTCGTGCAACTTGTCTCGCAACGATTTTGGCCGTTGCAGGGTATTTTACACTTGGTACAATGTTCCGTGCAACTTGTCTCGCAATTGCGTTGCGACACAAGCTGCACGAAACATTGTACGGTGTAGCAGTGCCTTAACTCCAATAAATTGTTTTGAAACTGTGAAACAAACTACCAGCAATTGGACTCGAGATAATAAAAGGTGAGAAAATGATGGAAAATTGTGGCATATAACCGTAACTGTTACTCTGTTGCAAAATCGTATTAATTATGTACCAAATGCTCATTCGGAATTGGCACAATATATTTTGGCAAACACTGTTTATAGTCTTTATAGTCACATGACCTGCAACTGAGAATTTTGAGAACTCAATATCGTGCATGTTGCTTTCTTTGTCTTTATGTCCCGGATACATCTATTTTCCATAGTGCACTTCCTGTTCCTCTTTCCCAACTTGCTCAGGGTAAGTGATAGAACTGATAATGGAAAGCGCATTAAGCAGAGATCACTGAGTGATATAATACCGAGCCGTCCTCTGAAAGCAGCAGTACCAGACATCACTAACTCCCTACGGATTTTTGTAAGTTTCTTGTTTATTTGTTTGCTTGCCTGCTAGCTAAAATGATGCTGCAATTAATTGATTTCACCTCAACTGAAATCATAGCAGTGGCTAACAAATAGGTAGTTTATAAAACATATACAGTACTTAACGACTGATTCAGCATCCAAGAAGGATCAAATTTCACTCACAGAGATGAACATTCCGAAAAGTTGAATGCTTGACTGGGACATAATGACGGTGAGATTCAATCACTGCCCTTTTCTTAGGACGTTTTACTTGCAGTTTTACATCCTAAAAATGATGAAGAGGATTGTGACTGCTTACCTTGATAAAGCCAACAAATAATACAAAAGAGAGCTGACGGCCCAAGCTTTGCCATCGCAGGTTAATTTTTAGTCGTGGAGTACGCGAAGCGTAGGAACGACTTTTGTTGGGGGTCAGAATATGCAAATTTGTCACTCACTCCGATGTAAACAAATCGATAAGTCAACGGCAGACCAATAGATATTAGAAAGTTTAAGCAAATCACTACGGCGGGCGATACTACGACTGTCGTGGCCGAGGAGGTCTTGGTTGAGTACGTTGCCGTAACCCCTCAAAGTTCAACTTTAAGCAGCGCGAAATCAAAGACAGTACGGCTGTGAACTTTACGTTCCAGTTAGTTTCTGGCAGCGTTCACCAGTTAACTTTGGAGAGTAAATTCCTTTTAACAAGCTAGAAATTTTACTTTATTTTGTTATGGCGAGGTTTTGCGGAGGCGTTGAAAATAGGATTAGAGCTGATTCGTACTCTTGAACAGCAACGCGAAAGTAGAAAAAAAAAAGGCTTAAAATTATTTTGATATTCACAACTCCTACTGGTACATAACTGTTCACTCTGAATGAACTAAGAAGGTTTTTCAGTACGATTAAACGGTTAAAAAAATCAAAGAAGCCTGTTGAAAAGTAGAAAGAAGAGATTTAAAAATCACGTACCAGAGACTACGCGAAACCTCTTCTCCCGACGTAGTAGTATTTACCGCTACGGCTGAACGCGAATGCCTGCCATGCACAGTAGTCTATATTTTTGCAAAATTACTTCCGGTTGCCGTACTGAAGCCCGTCATACCATTTTACTTAAACTCCCTGTTGATTTTCCGAAATACTGCTGGAACACCTCTATCGGCTTTTAACAGTAATGTCCAAGCAATCGAAAATTGAATTATTTTTGAGTGGCGCCATAGCGTCTAGCCACAATGTAAACACAAGTTTGCTTTGAGAAATACTCTTCGTTTTAACTAAACGCGCCATTTTTTTCAGTAAACTTTTTGAATGAAACTTGTTTATTTTAATATCCAAAAGCATGGCAGCAATGGTTATTTAAGAAAACGACGACAAATGTTGCATTTCACACCGGCAGTAGAAAGCGTATTAATTTGCATATGTCAAATTTCGGTTGCAGTTCGTTCGACAGCTTTGTGTGACAATTTCCTCGAAATACTGCAGTGTTTGTCTGGCTTCGTTTTGGCGAAATCGTCCTTTTGCCTGATATTTATTCAACCATACGGACAAGACTGAAACCTGTTCAGCTTTCAAAAGAAGCACATTTTTCCCACATATCTCCCACGATACCTCCCGGCCTCTACAAATCATTCATACTGTACGTGACGATATGTAAATATACACCCCCGAGGTTAAATTGTGTTAAGCTCATGAAAAAAAAACAAAACAAAACAAAACAAAACAAAACAAAAAACAAAAACAAAACTAAACTAAACTAAACAAAAAACGCCGTTATCTCCAGTCATCTTCGCTTAATTCCCCTTATCGCAAATAAGGTCGCATATCCACGACTTCTTCACAGTTGTACTTTGATTGTAATTTTGATGCACAAGAACCAGGCACGATAAGAAGTTGAAATAAAGTGGCGTTTCGATTTAAATAAATCCCCGTATGTCTGCGTCTGCAGCTGGTGGTACAGTTGACTGTGTTTTTTTTTTAGCTAGACTTTGCGAAAGTTATTCATTCTGATTTTCTGCTTGTTGTAAATTGAACCGGCGTTAAGTTGTGTTTCGCTGTTCGCTCTATTTGAAAGTTTGCCAATTTGTGTCACACTTTAAGTCACCGACAAGCTGTACGTTTGTATCTGAGTTGCTTGTTCCTTGTATTTTTTCAAGCTATTCCATGTTTCTATTGTAGGTCCTATCTTTCAATTGTGTTCGACGTTAGGAGAACAAATCCTAATCTTGGCTTCCCTGTGATACTAAGTGGTTTTCGTCGTTCGTGTACCATTTCTGCACCATCTTGAATTACGTCATAAATGATATCGTGAATTCAGCTTTGCTCTGTTTATTTACCTGCTAGTGAAGTTCGACGTTTGACTCAACGGGCGAACTTAACTAATTTGGGTCGACTTAAACTGCAAAGTACGGCTCATGTTAAGTACGGCGTTTGACACGGGCTTTGCAGACCGAAAACATGTGCTTTGAAAACTGATTTTCACGTGAAATGAACCACAGTGGGCAGCTACACTCCGTGGCGCCAACGCGTGACACGTACGATCATAAGCAAAAACTTCCCGTAAAATCAAGCACTGTTTCTGTTGTACAGTATAGAGATTAAAGTCAACCAATAACACAATTTTCCCTAGCTTTAGTGACATTAAACATGCTAAACACATATCGTATCGAGCACGGCTGGCTGAGTCTGAAGCTTTTAATATTTGCTGCAAATAATGACTAAATCCTTGTTTACACTTCAATATTGTTTCCTCATCGCAACATCTGAAATTTACCGAATCACAGCTAAATACCAACCGACAAGGAAGCACACAACTGATCACAGCCCTGTCACCTCATATTAAAAACCTGTAATCAGTATTATCACATCAGACTACCGCAGCAATGGATACTCGAACGCGTTCCTAATCTACGATTACAACTAGTTGTTTATCTATAGAGGGTTTTCACGTGACGTCATAAAAAAACAAAAATTCAAAAGTAAAATGACTGTTAATTTACCGTAGTCGTTTCATACTTTTTGTACACCTATTGTTTTTCGTTTCATTGTCTGAGTTACGTAACCCGTATGTAATTTGTAACTATTGTTGTAAAATCATATTTAATTTGTAGGTTTTTAACATTCTGTTTGTAACTGACGAAGGTCGAGAGACCGAAACGTTTTTTATTCATAAATTTTTTAATTTTTATCTTTTTTGAACCAAAAGTTGTCCATTTTCGGTCTTTTTAACTGTTTTTTTATCATTCGCCGAATCAGGACTGTGAATATAATTTGCACATAATTTCTCTTGCCAGGAGAGGGGTCTAGATACTGCCTCCTTCCCAACGCCTTTAACGGAACCTCCCTTGCGGTTTTGTAGTGGATATTAAGGATGGACACTTATGGTTGGGTGCCGATTCAGCCGTTTCAACCAAAACAAGCCATTCTCCGGTCCGGTTTCGACTTTAATATCTTCTTCAGCCGAATTTTACAGTTTCAGCTTGTCCGGTCGCTTACGCGCCGCTGGACTTAATGCATTAACTTGTTCAATTACAGTCATTTATATATTCTCGATAATTAATCATTATGTCTATTACGTCAGTGCGGCGTCGATAATTCGATCAACAAGCAGTTCTAATTTCAAACGAAATGGTTTTTCGTTCGTTTTGTTAAAATAAATGTCTCTATTCTGTCCCTTGTTGGGGCCTGCGATCGCATCTTGTCTCTCTTAAAAGTTCTTCCTGCTTGTGCCTCCTTGTCATCTGTTTGCCACTTGAGAATATTATTGTGTAACTGAAACTGTTTCTTCTTTGATGTTAATAACGGCGGTGGTTAAATCTTGCGCGTGCGGTACGGTGGTCTTCTATCGTTCGTGTCGAGAACGCGCCCCTGTCATAGCTCAGTTGGTTAGAGCATCGCACCGGTAAATCGCGAGGTCACGGGTTCAAGCCCGTTGAAGTCCTGAATTTTTTTTTCAGGCTTCTTTTCGCAATTGCATAAATTGCGTTCACAACTGCGAGGATCATTCTTTATTTGATTTCATTTCCGCAGCTCATATATCATTCATTTCATATATCATGAACACTCATTTCTTTCACGGGAACATATGAACCCACAATTGACCTGCTCCCAACGTCAGTGGCTTCTTAGCTCAGTTGGTTAGAGCATCGCACGAGTAAATCGCGAGGTCACGGGTTCAAACCCCGTTGAAGTCCTGAATTTTTTCAGGCTTCTCGCACTTGCATAACTTGCGTTCACAACTGCGAGGATCATTCTTCATTTGACAACTAAGTAATTAAGTGAAAATGTGGCTCAGCCAGGAATCGGACCTGGGTCTCTAGATTACCGGTGTAATGAAAATGTGTGAAATTGTCTCCTCGGACCTTACCATCAGAAGGCCGCACTGTGTATGTGTTGTACAGTAAAAATATGTGATCGCAGTGTGGTTGGTTCAGTGGCCTAGTGGTTAAGGCATCCGACCGGTAATCTGGAGATCCAGGTTCGATTCCTGGCTGAGCCACATTTTCACTTAATTACTTAGTTGTGTTGATTTCTTTTCCCAAATATATAATCAAGGTGGTCTGATCAACTAGAGTTTCGACTTGGCATGTTATTTCTAACTAGTTTCGTACCGCACAACATGTGTGGCACTCATCAGATAAAACAGCCAAGAGGAAGTTTGTCAAAACGTAAGCTGGTGTGCGATATTTTGCGCGCGTTGATCAGACCACCTTGATTGTATCAACGCTCTAGTTCTTCTATTGAGCACTCTGTCAACAGGCGTGTTTTTCAAGGTGTATATATAGTATTTCAGCTGGTCAGGAAAACACTTCCCATGTTGAACCAAAACTCCTCATTTAAATCCATTATGAGCAAGACTAAAGTAATTCACAGTCAGCGACAACCCAGAAACCTCAAACGGATGCTACCAAACTCCTATTTCTCCGGGCAAAAGGACACTAATCCAGAAGTTAAAATTTGTGGAACAAAACGTTGCGGAACATGCCCCTATTTGAAACAGGGTAAAAAATTCACCTTCTCCGCCACGAATGAAAAATTTCGGATAAAGCACTCGATGAACTGCACCTCAACGAACTTGATTTACGTAATAACATGTGCAGGATGTGGACATAATTATATAGGAGAAACGGGTGATTTCCTGAGAAATAGAGTGACAGTTCATAAACAGCAAATTAGAGACCGGCACACACGTATGCTAGGAGTCAGCAAGCATATTGATGAATGTGCTGCGGGATTGACACCTCAGTTCACTATCTTTCCGTTTTATAAGATTCTCAGCCCCTCAGAAGGCATGAGAAAGAACAAAGAGAGGTTTTTTATTTTGAAGTATAAACCCGTTCTTAATGATTTAAAATTACGCTAACTGCTCGCGCGCGCTTAGAATTACAATAGCCATTATAATTGTAATTACAATTACATCTGTGACGCAATAAGTCAATAAACACACTTTGCTATGCCTGAAGAGCCGCAACAGCGGTGAAACGCGTAGCGCAAAAGCAAAGTAACAGAAGACTTTGGGTTTTCATTGTTTTTAGTATCATCATTCGACACAGAAGTTTACAGTTTCTTTATATTATATATATATATATATATATATATATATACACACACCCGTTTTCAGAAATGTTTTGATACCGAGATGTATACAGATATATATATATATATATATATATATATATATATATATATATATATATATATATATATACTTTTGTTCAGCTGCACGTGCGCATCTCGCACCTGTCATTGTTTAGCTTGACAAAAACATTGGTTAGTCCTCTGCTCGATGATTTGAAAAACCACTGAAGAGGTATTAAGGCAGATTGGTGTAACACAGAGAAATGTACTGTTATAATAATTTAGAACTTATATAGCGCATTTTCCATGTGGATATGTTCAAATGCGCTTTACAAGCAGATGAAATTGGAATTTGGAAATGTTGGTTTTTGTGGAGAGGGGAAAACCGGAGAACCCGGAGAAAAACCTCTCGGAGCAGAGAAGAGAACCAACAACAAACTCAACCCACATATGACGTCGAGTCCGGGAATCGAACCCGGGCCACATTGGTGGAAGGCGAGTGCTCTCACCACTACGCCATCCCTGCTCCCCAACGGGGAGCTGTTGAACATGTCTAACACGGACAACCTCGGAGAACGGAGGGCAAATTCGTCAGCTCCAATACTAAACAGTGCAAATTGTTTTCTTATTAACGCAGGATTTACATTATACCCTGCGTGTATTTATTTGTGGTGTTCACTGTGTTCACTTGTTCACACTCTAATTTGAACTTGATTTGTACCATGTAAGCATCTAGCATAAAACTACAGTGTAGTTCCTAAAGCAAGGCTTGTTTTAATCCCTGACTGTGCGTGTGATCAGACGAGACCGGTTGGATAATAAACAAAGTTGACAAGATCTGTTGCTGCGTGAAGCTCACTGCTTCTTATTGAAAAACAAATTATATAAATATATATATATATATATATATATATATATATATACATATACAAGTAAAAAAAGCATTTGTCAGAGTGTCGTTAATAAAGAGGTTACGTTTGTATAAAATTCCCCTTAGCAGCCTAATGCCAGTACTACAGAAGGTCAGTATTTTTATATTTTGTTGTATTAGAGAGGTTCATCGGCCTTGATACCTCGAACGAAAGTCAAAGAATAGAAAGTCAAGGAATTGTGATAATCATAGAAGAGTAATAAATTAACGACATGCCAAAGTCTCTTTACAAGACCCTTTCTGGGACGGAGCTTGCATCCCGTACAGACGTGTGTAAAAGGTGGCATCCATACAATAGAGTGCTGAGATAACCAGCAGCGACTACACTGAGAGTAGCTGATTATACGGTGTAACAAGTCAACACTCTCAACTTGTTTTCCGAGAGTTCATATGAATCGATGAAAGCAGTGCCTGGCTTTGCACCATGGAGTCCTCATGTCCCATGACTGTTCTTTATGAAAGGAGCTACGTGTATGAAAACAATAATTTTCTGAAGGTCTTCAAATTCTTCTGATCCAAGAAAAAGGAAAAAAGCATGCGGAATATTCTCAGCTCAGCATGTCAATATGTTGGAAAATTGAGTTGTTTGGATTGCGAGCTATCGCTGCGCGGCACTAGGAACTGCTGAGAAATAATTTAGGGCATAAAGATTAAAGAAATCCATGTCATGAAAATTGCGCTGCAAACAAAGAAATCTACAGCGAAATCGAATTGCTGTCTTCCTATTTACTGGTTCAAATGGTGTTGCAATTGTTTGTTTTCATCTCAACTGACAATATTAGTAGCAAGACACTTAGCACGTAGGCCATGCCAGGAAGAAATTTCAATAAGTGACACGGATTAACAGACATTATTAACTGTACAAACTTCAACCACGGAGATGAACAGTTCGTGAGGCTGAATGCGGTGCAATAATTAGTATGTTTGCCCACATAAACGACGGTAAGCTTTAATTACTAGTCTCTTTCCTGGAATATTTTACTTTCAAGTTTACATCCTAAAATCAATGAAGTGAATTGGTTTGCTTACCTTGATAAAACCAACAAATAATACAGATGAGGCCTCGCGGCCCGAGCTTTGCCATCGCAGCAGAACTTAACTTTGTTACTCTTCTCTCACTTGATGATTGATATGCTTTTTACCAGACTCGATAGTAACTTGTCTTTTTGTTATGTAGATAACTTATTCATGGTGAATCGTTCTTTTTAAAGTGTCTTAGCCGCAAAGTGCCTAAGGGTATCTACAAAGAACAATTTAACATACATGTGGCGTAGCGGTCAAGCATTGGGTGACTTATTCCCAGAAAACAGAACGTCGGCTACGGTCACGAAGTAACAACAGCTGCGGCTATTATGTAATGAAAAAATCGAATCTAGATGAGAGATTGACTTCCACAGTACGCATTATTTTATTTTATTTAACTTTTTTTTTCCATTCCTTCAGAAAGGGGCACAAGACGCTTCACTGGCATGCTAATTTTGCGGCGATAACATAAATATTTCATGGTTCTTTCCTACATCTTAAAACTTGTTTCACGGAGTGGTTAGTTGCAATATGATTGAATTTAGAATTGCTTTCGACTCAATAATTTGGATCTATTTGCCTTTCGCGATTTACTTTCGTTGAGTCAGATTAATTGCATTTTGAAAAAACTGAAAGGGTTTCCGTTTGGTTGCAATAAAAAAGTATCTAACAATTGATTTATCATTTCATCAAACCTAAAGTACCTGAGGTTTGATTAATTACCGAATTAAAACAGTTTCCAAAACAAAGAATGCATGCAAATAGTCACTCGGCAAAGTGAATTCAGAAAAAAAAAAAAAAAAAAACAAGGGATAGCGAGATTTCAAGTGGGGAGAGCCAGGGTTTCCGACCTTAACGTCCAGTTGACGTTAAGAGTGGCAATTTGGAATATGTCGACGGCCCCTTAGTCATTATGTAATTCCAAAAATGACTCTTACAGTAAAGAAACTACCAGTATTTCCACTCACGATGGCAAAAACACCACAAAATGCTTGAGGAACTGTAGCATATAACCGTAACTGCTACATTATACTTTTTGGCAAGCGCCGCCACAGTCTTTAGGGGTCCCCCACTGATGGCCTGCAACTGCGGACGAGGACTCGCTCAATATTATTCTTAT
Organism: Pachyseris speciosa; assembly: GCA_016490735.1. Classification (NCBI taxonomy): domain Eukaryota; kingdom Metazoa; phylum Cnidaria; class Anthozoa; order Scleractinia; family Pachyseridae; genus Pachyseris; species Pachyseris speciosa. The sequence continues at coordinate 1,222,368 of JAEMWC010000043.1, read as the reverse complement.
TTGTTTTTATGTCCGAGATGCATTTATTGCCCTAGCACACCTAAACTTCTTATTTCCAGACTTCAGCGTAACCAATAATGGAAAGCTAGGTATGCAGAGGAACTAGTTGCATGATACCAAGTCGTCCAACGCAGCAGTATCAGGAATATGTCGCTCCCTATAAACATTTGTAAACATTTCCGTTTGCTTGTTCGTTGTTTGTTTGTTTGTTTGTTTGTTTTTTGGTTTTGTTTTTCTTTTGTTTTGTTTTGTTTTTTTCGCTTTTGGGTAGGCCAAACATCTCAAGGGGATATATGTACAATAACTAAGAGTGTTGCTGGAGTCTCGAGCTTTTTTTGCATCAAAACCCAAAAACTGTTAAGTATTTTTACTTTGAATTTCTCGATTCAAGAAAAAAAAAAGAGAACTTGACTCTGCTGGTCAATATGTTGATTTAGAGCTATCGCCGGACGATACTGAGGAGCTCAGTATTTTTTAAACAATCTGAGGCCAAAAGACACAAGAAAGCAATGTTATGAAAACTAAATAAGTTCAGCTTTGTCGAAAGGGGTCAACTGCTCAACGAAATTCAAGGGTTTTATATCTGCTGGATCTAATGGTACTACCATTGCTTTTACTTTCACCTGAACTGAAGTCAGCAGCAGTAAATCGACAAATAGTTTAAACACATATCCAGTACCGACTGATTCAGGATCTTGGGGCCCTCACAAGAGATGAAAATCCGCGAAGATGAACTGCTTGCATAATTTGTACACTGTATGCTTGAGCTCATAAGACGCTAAGGTTTAGTTACTAGCGCCTTACTTAGGACGTTTTAGTTTCAGTTTTAAATCCTACAAGTAATGAAATGAGTTGCGTTTGCTTGATAAAACCAACAAATGCTACAGATGAGACTTGACGGCCCGAGCTTTGCCATCACAGCAAAAGTTAAGTTTAGGAATTTTCTGTCACTAGATGACTGATATTCTTTTTCCCAGGCACGATATTTGTTATGTAGAGTAATGCATTTATGGTGAATAATCCGTTCTAACCGCATGTGCCTAACGGTATCTTTAAAGATGAAATGAACACGGCATAAAAAACACAGAGGCCAAACTTTAGAGTGATGTCAGGAATTATTCCAATATAACGGCTCTTCGGCTACGGTCAAGAAGCTACAATAGCTTGGATTATATTACGAGACTGACATTAGCAAAAAAAGGATTGGCCTGGGAGAAAGCGATATTTCGACAGAAAGGAAACGGAAAGAAATTTTTCGGTGAAATTAATCTCTGTATCTCTGCGTCTGTCGTTGGTGCCACAGTTGATTGGTTTTCCGAAAGAGAAAATATTCATAAACAAACCACTTCCTTCCCTTCTAGCACAGATCTCTGGCGGCGAGAAAGGAGAGAGACCTCTTCCGGTGCCCGACGAGTTCTTCGTCCACGTTCTTGGACGAGACCAACCGGTTTTTTAAAAACTTGTTTCCGTTACACAGGAATGAATTGCCCTTTTTTTATTCCGCTCTGCTTAAAACTTCTGAGCCCACTGTACTACAGTCGTAATGGTGTCTTTGACTGAAAGCAAAACACACTTCGATCGAGCTTTTAAATCGGCCATTTATTCCCTTCACGTCACAATATCAAGGATATAACACCGGTGCAGAAGAAAGCTATCATTCGTTCTTGAACAACCGCGATAAATTCGTGTGCCCTTCGCTACAGGATAAGGAACTGACCGTCCGCGTAGCCGCAGAGTTGTCAAGTTACTACTCTCCCAAGCCACTCGTTTTGGTCGTGTCTCTGTTGAACTCCCTCATAAAGGACCAGATATTATTGCGTAAAAAGACTGGGAATCAAAGATACCCAGATAGAAGGTCATTTGCCATCTCTTGAAGGCTTAGACACCGCATATGGGCACGTGAGCCCGGAGCATTTACCAGATTTAGGGCTTTTTGTAAACCATCGAGTAATTCCCGAACTAGGAGAACGCTAACTTGTTGTAAAACGACTTGCTGTAAAATATAATTGACCATTTCTTTGCGGTAAATGGATAAACAGCCTGGTGATGAATAATACTGCTGCTGCAAATTTCGAGAACAAACAGGTTTGCCGAGTCGGTTTGCACGTGACCAATACGTCATTCGTTGCATGTTAAGGGAACGCTCGCCCTTGCGCGTCAGGAAACTTGTCGGGAACCGGCAGAAGTCTCTCTCCTTTCTCGCCTCCAGAGGCCTCTGCTAGCAGGGAACTCAACACACTCTCGCAGTCATAAGAACACAGAGAGATAATGTTAAAATCATGGAGAACTGAACTATAGAAGACTACACAAGTTATTATTTTTTTTCACTCCTTAAAATAGAGGCACAAGAGCCTGCACGGTGTACAAAAGTACATTACCACTAAGAAAATATTTCGCTTATTTCGTGGTCCTTTCCTACTTCTTACAACTGTCTTATAGTACATTTTCCCATAGTTGTCTGGGCTAAACAAGTAAATTAAGAGGCAAAGTCTTAACGGCCTGAGCTTTCCCATTAATCATACGATCTTTTTTGGAATCGCCCTGAGCCCATTTATATCCTAGATACATCTATTGCCATAGTGCAATTCTTGTTCCTCTTTCCAATCTTACACAGGGTGACTGATAGAACGGCACGGATAATGGAAAGCGCGTTAGGCAGAGGATCACGGAGTGATATACACCCTATTCCAAAATGGAGGTTAATTAGCCCTCTTTGCCTCATTTTCACTCCAGAATTCGATTGTATTTTCGACATGCTGACGGGGCAAAGAGGGCTAATTAATATTCAAACGAAAGAATAATAAATTTGAGGCCATTTTGGGATAAGTTGTATAATACTGAGTCGCCCACTGAAAGCAGCAGTATTAGACATCACTAACGCCCTAAGGACTTTTATAACTTTCTTGTTTGTGTTTTTTCTTGCCTGTTTGTTCTCCCTTTTGGGGAGACCGAACTTTTTAAGGGTTTATGCACACAGTTATCTGTAGCGTTGCTGAAGTCCTGTATACTGAAATAATACATTGGTCAGCCGGAAGAGAACTAGTTGCTTTACCTGCTTTGACTAACAGAATCTCGCAATTACAGCTTTATTATCTAATGGCAGGGCGGCCAATGAGAAAAAGAAAACATGCGTAATGTACTTGGTTCTACAGTTCAATATGCGGGCAGATTATATTATTTTAATTCAGAACTATCGCGATACAACACCACTGAGGAGCTGATGAGGAACAAGTTAGGTCATAAAGACATAAGAAAGCCATGCTGTGAAAACTTAACACTTTCAGCTGTGTGCAAACAAGGAAGCCGGTTTTTATATCTGCTGGCTAAAATGGTTGATGATGATAAATTAATTGATTTCACCTCAACTGAAATTATAGCAGTGGCTAACAAACAGGTAGTTTATAGAACATATCCAGTAACGACTGATTCAGCATCTTATCAAGGCTCAACAAATTTCACTCACAGAGATGGACTGTTCAGAAAAGCTGAATGCGTGAGGACATAATGACGGTGAAATTCAATCACTGCCCTTTTCTTAGGACGTTTTACTTGCAGTTTTACATCCTAAAAGCGATGATGATAATTGTGACTCCTTACCTTGACAAAACCAACAAATAATACAAAAGAAGGCTGACGGCCTAAGCTTTGCCATTGCAGGCTAAATTTTTTTTTAATTTTGATCCACAAGATGTTTGATATTCTTTTTTAGCAGGCACGATAAGAACTTGAAATAAACTGGCTTTTCGTTTTTTTTTTTTTTTGTTTGTTTGTTTGTTTGTTTTTTATCTCTGCGTCTGCAGCTGGCGCTACGGTTGACTGTTTTTTTTTTCTTTTTTTAAGCTAGACCTTACGTAAGTTATTCATTCTGATTTTCTACTTGTTGTAAGTTGAAACGTCGTTTTGCTGTTCGCACTATTTGAAAGTTTGTCAGTTTGTGTCACACGTAAAGTCACCGACAAGCCTTACGTTTGTATTTGAGTCGCTTGTTCCTTGTATTTTTCCTAGCTATTCCATGTTTCTATCGTAGGTCCTATCTTTTAATTCTTTACATATCATTACTTTTTCGTATCTTGTCTTTACAGGAACCTTTCTGGGACGGAGCTTGTTTTCCGTACAGACGTGTGTAAAAAGTGGCATCAATAAGAGTGCTGAGATAACCATCAGCGACTACACTGAAAGTAGCTGATTATTCGGTGTAACACTATCAACTTGTTTTCCGAGCGTTCATATGACTTGATGTAAGCAGTGTGTGGCTTTGCACCATGGAGTACTCATGTTCCATGACTGTTCTTTATAAAAGGAGCTATGTGGTAAAACAATCATTTCCTAAGATTCTTCAAATTCTCCGGATCCAAGAAAAGGAATAAGCATACGGAATATTCTCAGCTTAGCAGGTTAATATGTTGGAAAACTGATTTGTTTTGATTACGAGCTGTCGCTGCCGGCACTAGGAACTGTTGAGGAATAAGTAAGGGCATAAAGATTAAAGAAAGCCATGTCATGGAAACTTAATTATCTTCGCGCTGCAAACAAAGAAGTGTTCAGCGAAATCGAAGTGCATTTTTGCTATCTACTGGTTCAAGTGGTGTTGCAATTGTTTGTTTTCATCAAACTGAAGCTAGCAGCAGCAAGACGCGTTTCAGAAAGAAATTTCAAAAAGTTACCGACGGATTAACAGAAATTATTAAATGTGCAGACCTGTCGCACGGAGATTAATAATCCGTGAAGCTGAATGTGTGCGCTTCGCCACATAAACGACGGTAAGCTTTAATTACTTGTCCCTGCCCTGGGATGCTTTACTTTCAGTGTTATATGCTAAAAGCAATGACGTGAATGTTGTCTGCTTACCCTGACAGAACCAAAAAATAATACAGATGAGGCATGACGGCCCGAGCTTTGCCATCACAGTAGAAAGTAACTTTCGGACTGTTGTCTCACTTGGTTGATATGCTTTTTACTAGGCACGTTAATAACTTCTTTTGTTATGTAGAGTTAACGTCTTCATGGTGAATAATTATGTGCCTAAAGGTATCTACAAAGATCAATAGACCATTTTACAGTTGTCGGTGAAAGCGAGGCTAGAGGTAACCTTGTTTTGATAAAAACCTACCTGGTTTTCTTATGTAAATCATCTTTTTCTTATGCTAACTAGTGTTTAATCAGCACAATTTCCTAAAGAAAAGCAGGTAGGTTTGTATCAAAACAAGGTCATTCCTGGTCTCGCATTCAATCAAAGGCAAGTTTACTGAGCAAACAACTGTAAAACGGTCTATTTAACAGGCACATGACATAGCAGTCAAGCCCTGAGTGATCTCAAGAGTTACTCCCAGAAAATAGCGCGCCGGCTACATTCACGAAGTGACAACAGCTGGGGCTTATGAAATTGAAAACTGGAATCTAGTTGAGAGAGTGACTGCCACAGTCATGCATATTCAGATAGAAAATGTTCACGTCATGGAGAAATAAACGAAAAGTGTACACAAGTGATATGGCTTCTTCATTCCTTCAGAAAGTGGCCCAATACTGCGAATTTCCCCTGCCATTATATAAATAATATGCCTATTTCGTGGTCCTTTCCTACAGTTTTCCACAGTTGCCCTTACATATTATAGGGTAAAAACTTAACGACTTGAGCTATGCCATTTTCTTTAATAATATGATCGGCTTTGGAATCGCTTTTTACTGAGTAATTGAGATCTATTTGCCTTTCGCGATTTACTTCCCTTAGCCAGGTAGGTAGGTAGATAACTTTATTTTAATTTGATGAGACGGATTAGGCCCTAAGCAATACATGCTAATTTGCCGAGAAAAGTATAGTGGCGACCAATGGTATCAATGGCGACCTTACTGTTGCGAATCGTTGGTTTGACGATAATAAGCTCGTGCTCAATCTCGAGAAATGTAAATGTATTTTTCTTTCAAAAAATTACCCTTGCGATCTTTCCTTTAGTATTAATGATGTGCAGGTTCCTATCGTAGACAATTTAGAACTCTTAGGTGTTAACTATCGATAATTCGCTAAATTTTAGCAAACACGTTGGCAAGATTACTAAGAAAGTTGGAAATCAGTTACATGTTTTGAGCAAGCTAAAGAAAACGCTATCAATTTCTTCGAATATGTGCCTCTACAACTCGTTTGTAACGTCTTATTCCACTTACTGTTCTGCGATTTCGCATTGTAATGAGTCTGACAAGCAGAAGCTGGAAAGGCTTAACGTGGGAGCTCTAAGGTGTGTCTACAACAAACGGGTGCCCCTTCAAGGTGATGATGACTACGGCTTAACTTTGTCCAATCGTCGCCTGCAGGACATTGCCATATTAATTTTTGAAGCTGTAAACGGCATGTTACGGAATATACCTCAGTACCTGAGGGCATAAACAAAGACGAAATAAAACAGGTTTGGCAACAAACCCCGTGTTTAGACTTGAGCGTTTTACCGAGGTATTGGAGTTTAAATGAAGAATGATTTTTTAGATTTGATTTCATTTCCGCAGTTCATATATGATTCATTTCATATATCATTCACACGTATTGGAGTTTACTTACCTTGGTAAATATTTTGCGTGTGTAAACGCCAACTGATAGCATGGAAAATGCCGCTCGAGACAATAGAAAGTTAACCAAGGTAAAAGTTCGATTAACCCTGTGATCAGGCATGGCTTAGGTCGGTAACCAAGGTTGAAATGACAGATATATTCGCTTACGTTCGCATGGTATTTCACATCCCGTGGTGTCGAGACTCATTCGATCACGTTTTATCGACTTCGTTTTCACGTTTCTTTTTGATCAACCTATGACTCATGGCAAATCCGGAACAACCACTCGGACAATGCAATCGAACGTACATCTCGATATTCTGAAGTTCTCTTTCCACCAATCTTCACCGAAATTTTCGTGATAAGGGTTTCAAACTAGAATTGCCAAGTTTCTCTGCCATGACCAATTTGAAGCAAAATCAATCGGTTTCGCCTTGACTTCTTGAGGAGCTGCAAACATAAGAGCCGCTGAAATCTTGATACCCGAGTTTGCTGTTCAAGAACAAGAAAATAAAACGGACTACCAGAGCCGAAGGTTCTTATAAATGCGGGCATTTTATGCATGGATTTTATAGAATTCGTCGCCAATTAGATTTCATCGTTATCGTGATTGATGCCAGGTTTACCTCGGTTATTTGAGCCAGTATAAACACGCTAGAAATGTACCAAGGCTTAGTCAGTAAACGTTTACCTCAGTAAATGCTCAAGTGTAAACAGCCAAAGTTTCCGCACAAACAGTCACAAGCTAAATCTAGTTGTTAGTGTTATTGCGTTGATCCACAAAAGATTCTTGCATTAAAACAAACTACCAGTACTTGGACTCGGGATGGCAAAAAGACCAAAACATTCGCGACGAACTTTTAGCATGTAAAGGCAACTGTCACTTTGTTGAAAACAGGATGCCGTGCCAACAATTCTTGCGCATCTACCAGCGAAGAAACCTCGCCTGTCATCTGAAAACCGCAACAAGGAGAGAGCAAGGAAAGAGGTAAATGCACTTGTCAGTTTGTGACAACACTACATTAAGATGGGCCTAGAGTTCCTCGCGCAATTTCTTTGGTACGCTTACTGACCTTTCTCAGGTAGGCCTCAAAACTGAAAATTTAAGAAGTTTAGGTTGACTATTAGCATTGTGAAACTATTGTCCATTTCTCCTTTGATATGTCATAAGGGATTTGTAAAGCTATATTTGTCTTGTATGTTTTCAAACGCTTTGGGATTGACATAACAAATTGGATGTTCAGTGCACAAGGGGGTGAAAAGGTCAAACATCCTTTGTTTTGGTTTGCAGTATATTGCCCCCATCCTTAATCCACAACCCGTTTTACCTGTTGCTGTGGAGAAACCTAATACTTCCAGTGAACCTGTGTCATCTGTCAGCTCGTCCTGTGATCACCAGCATCCACTATTAACCGTTGCTGTGTTAGTACCCAGTACATCCACTCACCCTGATCAGTCATCTGAAGGTTGCCCTGAGTACTCACATACTGTTGCACTGGTTTCGATTCTGAGGGGGGAACCTTGCACCATCAGTACCCTTGGTGAACCCAACTCCCCCGATGTTTCTCTTCGAACACCGAGCACAGTTGGCATCCCAAAAATTACCTGTGATTTTGGATGCCAGGTAAACGCTAGAGGGACACAACTAATAAAGAAGTCATTTGGCACAAAAATATTTCAAGTAACACTTTGTGATCAAAGCAGCCAAACTGACGAAATGGATGAAGAGGTTACCGCTTCTGATGATGAAGTAGACCCCCCTTAGGAGAATGAGGCAATGCAGGCTGCATCACCTCAGGATGATCCAATTCCTTTGAGCCAACTAAAGTGATGAAAAGTTCTCTGGTGACTCCCAATCAGAAACCGATGAGACAATGACTTCAATCCCCCAAGAGGATGTTAAATTTATTGTTTTTAAACAAAATTTACATGAGCTTTTAAAGTGGTGCCCCATATGTAGTGCAGCTATTAGGAAAACACAATTCAACCACTCAGGGTAGTCAGTTGTTTTTCAGACTAAAATGTACTGATTAATGGGCATACCCCCTTGTGGCAAAGCCAGCCCATGATCAAGGGTATGGCTGCTGGGAACCTCTTAATGTCCTCCTCGAATCTTTTAAGTAGGGCCACATACACTAAAATAGCTTCATTAGCAGGAATTGTGAAACTCATTTTTTTAGTGAAAAAACCTTTTATAATATTCAAGACATGTATTTATTTCTAGTAATCAATGAATTTTGGGCAGAGGAGGAAAATTCTGTGTTTTCTGAGCTGAAAGAAAAAGAGTTGTACCCAAACAATAATAGTTCAGCTCAGTGAAAATATTGTTGATTTCCAAATTGTTCAGGTTGATGAAGTAACAAGCAGTAATGCTATGGAAAGGGAGGGATTTAAAAGGGCATGGATAATATCCAGGAGAAGGGGGGGGGGGTTGGACAAATTAAGGTTGTTACAACACAGCGCCATGCCAGCATAAAATCAACTTGAAAAAAATTACAGTGAGATTAATCATCAATTTGATGTTTGGCATCTATCTAAAAGTGTGACTAAAAAACTCACTGAAAAGACAAAAAAGAAGGAGTGCAGTGAGCTTTCACCCTGGATTAAGTCTGTGTCCAACCACCCCTGGTGGTGTGCTGGGGAACTGTTGCGTGAGAAGTGGTTATCAATTTTGGACCATGTCGCAAACATCTACCATTGGAACACAGCAGATGTTTACCATAAATGTGCCCACCCTCCCATCCCAAGAAATGTGGCTAGCAGTAAGAGATGGCTACGCCCTGGGTCTCCTGCTCATGAGTCACTAAGGGATGTAGTTTTTGACAAAAATCTTCTCAAGTAGATCCAACATTTGACACCCAGTTGTCACACTAGGACACTTGAGGTGTACCACAGTGTGCAAACAAAGTACCTTTCGAAGATTTTCTGCTTCTTGTAAGTTTAACCGTCGTTAAGTTGTGTTTCGCTGTTCGCCCTATTTGAAAGTTTGTCAGTTTGTGTCACACGTAAAGTCACCGACAAGCCGTACGTTTGTATTTGAGTCGCTTGTTCCTTGTATATTTCCTGGCTTTTCAATGTTTCTATCGTAGGTTTTATCTTTTAATTGTTTATATACTATTAATTTTTGTCTTTTCTTGACAAGAACCTTTTTTGGACGGAGCTTCTTTCCCGTACAGACGAGTGTAAAACGTGGTATCAATAAGCTAGTGTTGAGAAAACCGTGAGCGCCTTAAAGTAGCACTTAAAGTAGCTGATTATTCGGTGTAACAAGTCAACACTCTCAACTTGTTTTCCGAGCGTTCATATGAGTTGATGTAAGCAGCGCATGGCTTTGCATCATGAATTCCTCATGTTCCATGACTGTTCTTTATAAGGAGCTATGTGGTAAAACAATAATTTCCTAAAATTCTTCAAATTCTTCTGATCCAAGAAAAATGGAAAAAAGCGTACGAAATATGCTCGGCTCAGCAGGTCAATATGAATTGTTTCGATTGCGAGCTATCGCTGCGTGGCACTAGGAACTGCTGAGGAATAAGTTAGGGCATAAATACTAAAGATAGCCATATAGTGGAAACTTCTACGAGGAGCCGAAAGTAGGGAAATTTTTTTCCTGACGTTACCTGGCTTTATTTTCTGGGCACCTAATCTCGTGGACTGCGTGTAGTCTCTAATTTCGGCGATGGATTGTGGGGCGAGCGAAAGACACGCTCGCGCGCCAAGTTGCGAGGACACGCGACGCGAGGGGAGCATAACTTCACGCGCGCGTGTATCTTTCGCCCGCCGCACAATCCATCGCCGAAATTAAAGACTACTCGCAGTCTACTAATCTCGTTGAAAAGTAAATCTGAAGATCAAAGCAATCGCTTGGATGAGAAAGACACAACACTTTTGATGGGAAAAGTTGTCACATCAGGATATCAACACTTTGATCATAAAAGTGTCTCTGACTGGGATGATTCAGTTGTGCCTCTGTCACACCGGATTTTCACTAGCTTAGCATTGTACGGCGAATGAACCGTACATACTTTTTTGTATAAAGTATAATCTCATTTTAAGTATAACTTTATAAAGTAGAATATTAAAGTACAATTTTGTCTAAAATCAGTACTTTTTCATATTTTAAATCTTGTATCAAATGTATTTGTCATTATAACCTCAGGAGACAACGCCACTTTGCAAATCCAGTCATGCGGACCAAGCGTTTTTCTAGCACATTTCTGCCATCTATGTGCAAGCATTAGTAGTTTTTGTTTTTGTATAAAGTATAATCTCATTTTAAGTATAACTTTATAAAGTAGAATTCTAAAGTACAATTTTGTCTAAAATCAGTACTTTTTCATATTTTAAATCTTGTATCAAATGTATTTGTAAATTCATGCAATTCAGCCTTAGAGGGCTGCCATGTGATTTGAATTAAAGCTATCTATCTATCTATCTAGGAATAAAATAAGGAAATTTCATAAAACTTACATAATGGTCACATTACTATTGTTTATATTTTTAATAGAAAATTATGGTGCAAGCATTCTTCTTTACAAAAATCAGATCATCCTTGATGAGAGAGTGCCCCCTTATCAGATCACGTCGTATACCTTTGAGGAGGCCAACTACTACAGGAAGAAACTGATGCTGTATATACTCAGTTACCTAAGTTTTCAGCGACACTGACAAGCAACCAGTTAACCATTTTTTTGTAACCTCGAATATAACTGAGAGTAACAATATATTAACGGCTCCACCATTCTAACAAACCTGTAACTTCGTGGGTAGCATATACCTGAGAGTCGCAAGTTAACAACCGCTCCACCATGCTAACAAATTTGTAACTTTGTGGGTACCATATACCTGAGAGTTGCAAGTTAATAACCGCACTCCACCATTCTAACAAACTTGAAACTTCGTGGGGATCGTGGGTAGCATATGCATGAGAGCCGCAAGTGAAAACCGCTCCACCATTCTAACAAAATTGTAACTTCGTGGGTAGCATTTACCTGAGAGTTGCAAGATAATAACCGCTCCACCATTCTAACAAAATTGTAACTTCGTGGGTAGCATATACCTGAGAGTTTCAAGTTAATAACCGAATCACCATTCTAACAAACTTGTTAGTTCATGGGTAGCATATACTTGAGTGTCAAGTTGCTTTTTTATCTTGATGTTGGATCAGTTGTCGGAGGAACTCTTAAAAGTTTATCATCTCAAGGTAGAAAATTTTTATTTCCCGGGAGTGCGCAGTGACAGATGTACAAAGAACAAATACAGTGGAGGGAAGCAATTGCTTAATGACTATTTGGCTACCTACTATTCATCGACTCGTTATTTCCCTCGTCAAGGGTCATTCAACCGGCAATCTTTAACCCTGCCTCAAAAAAAAAAAACTATATCTGTATCCTGGAAACGATGTCCCGTCTTCTCTGCATGCTTAGTTAAAGATCTGAGAGTTGTAAACCCACGCAGGCAAGTTACACATTTCGTTTTAAACGACGGCATTTCAAAACAAAAGGCAAATGTTACAGATCACATTATCCCGTTATTTAAATGCCTAACAAAATTAAGTTATCATTTAATACAAATGCATTGAGCAGTGTCCGCGTCAAGCGCGTAGTGCCAGAAGTTGGAGCGAAAAAAATATTTCTTCCGAACCGTATATAAATATATTTCAGTCGTAAAAATTCGAAACTCCGCTATTATTTACATTTTAACTCTACAATCGAAGTAGAAGTAGAAATTCGGTCAAACGATTCCGGTTAAATACCTCTTCGAACACCATTCATGACACGAAAAGGACGTCAACCAACAAACTGAAGTACCTTAAAACGACGAAATCACTT
>JAEMWC010000043.1:1187500-1205000 GCA_016490735.1 Pachyseris speciosa | reverse complement strand
GCCCATCGACCAGCGAGGAAACCTCGCCTGTCATCTGAAAAGAGCATTGAGGAGGGAGCAAGGCATTATAGGTAAATGCACTTCTCAGTTTGTGTCAACACTGCAGTAAGATAGGTCTAGAGTTGATCACGCAATTGGTACACTTAGTGACCTTTCTCAGGCAGGCCTCAAAACTGAAAATTTAAGAAGTTGAGATTGACTATTAGCATTCTGAAACAATTGTCCATTTCTCCTTTGATATGTCATAAGGGATTTGTAAATCTATATTTGTCTTGTATGTTTTCCAACGTTTTGGGATTGACATAACAAATTGGATGTTCAGTGCACAAGGGGCTGAAAAGGTCAAACATCCTTTGTGTTGGTTTGCAGTATATTGCCTCCATCCTTAATCCGCAACCCGTTTTACCTTTTGCTGTCGAGGAACCTAATTCTTCCAGTGAAACCGTGTAATCTGTCAGCTCGTCCTGTGATCACCAGCATCCACTATTACCTGTTGCTGTGGGGGTACTCAGTACATCCACACACCCTGATCAGTCATCTGAAGGTTGCCTGAGTACTCAAATACTGTTGTACTGATTCCTGAGGAAGAACCTTGCACCATCAGTACCCTTGGTAAACCCAACTCCCCCGATGTTTCTCTTCGAGCACCGAGCACAGTTGGCATCCCAAAAATTACCTGTGATTTTAGATGCCAGGCAATCACTAGAGGGATATAACTAATGACGAGGTCATCTGGCACACAAACATTTGAAGTGACACTTTGCGATCAAAGCAGCCAAACTGATGAAATTGATAAAGAGGTTGCAGCTTCTGATGATGAAGTAGACCCCCTTTTGGAGAATGAAGCAACACAGGTTGCATCACCTCAGAATGATCCAATTCCTTTGAACCAACTAAAGTGATGAAAAGTTCTCTGATGACTCCCAATCAGAAACCGATGAGACAATGACTTCAATCCCCCAAGAGGATGTTAAATTTATTGTTTTTAAACAAAATTTACATGAGCTTTTAAAGTGGTGCCCCATATGTGGTGCAGCTATTAGGAAAAAGAAACATTCAACCACTCAGGGTACTCAGTTGTTTGTCAGACCAAAATGTATTAATGGGCATATCCTCTTGTGGCAAAGCCAGCCCATGATCAAGGGTATGGCTGCTGGGAACCTCTTAATGTCCCCTTCAATTCTATTAAGTGGGGCCACATACACTAAAATAGGTTCATTAGTAGAAATTATGAAACTGAATTTTTCTAGTGAAAAAATCTTTTATAACATTCAAGATGTATTTATCTCCAGTAATCAATGAAGTTTGGGCAGAGGAGCAAACTTCTGTGTTTTCTGAGCTGAAAGAAAAAGAGTTGAGGCTGTCAGGGGATGGTCGTTGTGATATTCGAGGGCACAATGCTAAATATGGTATCTACACAATGATAGATCAGCTCAGTGAAAAAATTGCTGATTTCCAAATTGTCCAGGTTAGTGATGTAACAAGCAGTAATGCTATGGAAAGGACGGGATTTAAAAGGTGCATGGATAATATCCAGGAAAGTGTTGGGGGGGGGGGAGGGGGGACAAATTAAGGTCGTTGCAACAGACCGCCATGTGAGCATAAAATCAACATGAAAAAAAAATACAGGGAAATAAATCATCAATTTGATGTTTGGCATTTAGCTAAAAGTGTCACTAAAAAACTCACTGAAAAGTATTAAGTCTGTGTGTGCTGACACATGTGAAGGGGACAAAGAATTGTCGCTGGAGAAGTGGTTATGAATTGTGCACCATGTCGTAAATATCCACCATTGGAACACAGCAGATTTTTACCATGAATTTGCCCCCCCCCCCCTCCCCCACCCATTCCAAGAAATGTGGCTAGAACTAAGGGGTGGCTACGCCCTGGGTCCTCTGCTCATGAGGCGCTAAAGGAGGTAGTTTTTGACAAAAACCTTCTCAATTATATCCAACATTTGACACTCAGTAGTCACACTGGAAAACTTGCATACGATAAGCATACCTCCAGATTCTAAGATACTTAATGTTTTTTCATTGTGACTTCTTTGACAACTTATTTGCTGGTTGTGAGTTATAACCTTCACTTAATTAAATAATTTTGTGATAGTAAAATTTCAACAGTTCCCTTGTCAATTTTGGCTAAGTTCAAACGGAATAATCTGTATACATTGAAGAAACATTTAATTGTCTACAAAACGATTTCAATTAAGTTGGCAACAAGGAAAACAGGTAGAGGGAAACAATTTCAAGCAAAACATAGAATTTAAACTCCATGGGTACTTTAAGGAACATTGTAGGAAGACCTGCATTAATAATAATAAAAAAAAACACAGAAGTGTGATGTCATTGTAGTGAACGTTTTTGATTACTAAAGCTTGGAAATTGTGAAGAATTAAATAATTTCCTTTTACATTGTATTCCCACTTCTGAGTCTAACTATTTGCTGACATGTAAATAAAAGTCTGCCTTTAATGAAAAAAACTTTCATTGAAAAAATTAACTCAAAGCAAATCTTCACACATACAAGAGAAATAACAACAGAACAAGAGCTGTTCTACAATCTGCCAAATACAGCTGTATTATCTAATTTATAGAATGGTGCAGTTGTAGTGGCGACGTCCATGTAGCAGCCATGGTTTTTGTTGTCAAGAACTTTACGGGCAATTGATGAACTAACTCAGTATCCGATTAACATGCCAAATCCAAGATTGTTTACCTAACAAACCAACTGAAATCCAGTTCGGCTTGCTGAAAGCCGATGTAATTCCCGCTTTCCTCAGGGAATTAGTTCCGAACGGCATTCACAACGCACGCTGGAATCACTCGCCTTTTTTTTCCTTACTAAGACGCCGTGCACTCACCAGGCGAGCTGTCGGTAGGCCGCTAGACGTCATGTTCTAGAAGAGGAAAAATTCTCTTGATTACACTAAAGAATAAAACGACAGTACAGTAATGTAAGCTGTTGAAAACTGACCTGTTTTCGATGGGATTTGGCAAGGGATTGCAGCGTGCGTTGTGAATGGGAACGAGAGCCGTATTCAGAACGTCTGTATCTAGGCAAACAATCCTGAACTTGACATGTTCAGTTATACAGTCAACTCCTGAAAAGAAAGCGAATAAATAGTTTTCAGGAACACATGTTAGGGATCGGTACCCGTATTTTGCTCTAAAACGGTAAGTTTCCCTTCTTCGCTAACGGGATGGTAGAAGTGTTAGAAATGTACTTCATCATTTAAGGTTCTTTCGCAGAAAATTCCAAAGTGAAAGTTTATGATAGATCGCGCGCAAACTTAGCAACCGAATTTTCACATATTTCAGTTATAGAGCAGCAAAATGTTTGTTTGTGCTATGTAAGCAGTGTAATTTGCGGATGGAAGTTTTTTTGAATCATTGTACAGCTGACTGCATTTTGGAATCGTGTTAGTGGATCATACACGCTGATCATATTCACTAAAATTACAAACGGTTTTTTTTTTTTTTTTTTTCATTTAGCTCAGACCAACAACACTGTTGCGCCTCTCGGTAAGCTATTAATTGATACCCAGTGAGTTGATAAAGGACAGTTAACTGACAAGCCAGGGTAAGAATAAATTATTTTATGGCTAAAATATGCTTGCATGCATGGCGGTTATTCAGTGCGAGCCACCAACCCAACATGCGCGCCATGGGGAACTTTTGTCACTTCTGCGTCAGTGCTAATTTTCATTAAAGTGCACCTAACCCCCGCCTAAACAAATCTTCTTATCATTCGAAGTATTTCGGCGAAAGAATTATTGGATTTGGTTGAATCCTCGATTTTTTATGGACAGCCAAATTCTCATTCAATTTGTTGCACGTCCGAGTGAAAGGGAGTCTGGGTCCAACGAGGGTGATGACGTCATCCCAGGAACGATTGAAAGATAGCTTCTCAGTCAATCTCTGTTTTTGCAAGCGTTTGTTGGGGTCATCGAAGCACATATTGGAGGGTAAAAGCCTGGCAGTAGTCAAAATTGTATTGGAATCATGTCATCCTCGTCCTCGGAGTCAGAGTCAGGCTATGTATAGGGTGAATACCAAATTAACTTCATTTCTGAAGTGCAACTAGTACGGAATCGGCGAGGAGCTCGAAGGAGCCTCATGGTTATGAAGACCAGGAATGGACAGCAAGATTCGCGGAAGAAAGGAAGACGAAAAAGATTAACTTCGTTTATAAGTGTTATCTGCCGTACCTCGTGGTTCTGTGTACGCTGCTGGTGAGCAAAAGCTTTGCTTTAACATTTCAATCGTGAACGACCGAGTACCCGTGCATCGGCAACGGGAATTGTGCAGCGGTTTGAAAACAATAATTGTTACTTTATATTAACGGCGCACATCCGACTTTAGATCGATATTTTAAACGCACATTAGCAATTAATTGTGGAAGTGCCTATTTATGGGAGAGTCTTTTTTTATGGTATCTATTCAAAGAAGGCAAAGGTAGATTTGACAAGAAAACGAAAGTTGAGCTCAGCCGACGCGAATTACGTGACTTGGGGATTAGCTGAACTTCTAGTTATCCTCAGGCAGTACTGTGAACAAAGTCAAGGCAAGGTAAAATAAAATAAATATAGCTTACTGCAATTAAAATTTGAGGCTACGGTGATCCGTCTAAACTGTTGATAAGAAATAAGCGAATGCAACTTCGAGAATAATTTGCATATACCCGATGTAAACAAACTGACACAAATTTAGGCGCGATTGGATATATTTTACTACATGTAGCTCCATTTGAACATGAAGTTCGAGTGGCACCATCTTCTAAATCAACTAAATTCGGTGAAGTTAATCAATTTGATTTGTAAACACTTCAAGTTTTCTTAGCAGTCTACAATGTATTGATCAGTGATATGGGCTTCTGTCAGTGAATTAGCAGGGCCTCTGAAATATATTTTGATTGTTTACGTTGGAAATCGGTTTTAATAGAGCGCTTGTGTCGAAGACTGTAGGACTTATGAAGCCGAAAGATTTAAAGGAAGTTAGATTGATGAGGTTTTCCTAAAGGTACATATCGAGGAACAATTATTTTAGCTGCCATTACATTCTGGACTACTTTGTGTCGCTGCGGTTAAATCCTTTGTGTATCCGATACGCAGCACACCAAATATCACGATGCATTGGAAACGTGGTACATGCACATGTTTGGGTTCTATCACTATACAATAAACGAGTTTTTTAGAGGAGATCTTTTCACTGAACGGACTCATTGGAATTTTCTGTTTTCACCGTATAAAAGGGCATAAAATGCTTGTGAGATCAGCCGATGGGAATATGTTTATTTCAGGAACAGCCGGTCTGTTTTTGGCTGATTAGTTTGCAAAACATCAAATCTTCTCTTAGGAGAGAAATGCTACATGTGACAATACTATGAATATAAATTGTCGGTTAAAATCATGTCTTATTTGCCCTCAGAGTTAGAATTATTGAGCTTCCTTCAAAAAACTTTGTAAGCGCAATAGAACTTTCGTTCCCAGGATGACGTCATACAAGCGCTGAACCCAATCTCCCCACAACTCGGTCGTGAAACAAAATGGCGGCGTTTCTGGTCGTAATTTCGAGACTTTACCGGGGCACAGAAAAGCGAAGATTCAACCGAATCAAAATTTTTTTTCATGGTTGTGCTTCTAATTCAGAGACAAATCATTTCAATGTAAAAAAAGTTTTGGGGTTAGGAGCACTTTAAAAAAAAAATGCTTACGCCAAAATCGAAATTGCAAGTCTGTGAATTACAATGTGAAATACTCATGGTTAAAAATGTGATATTCTCCAAGTAACTTTAGCAGCGCTTCCAAACAACCATTCAATTCAATACGCTTTTCAATAACATGCGTTTCATGCTTTCAACAATCATTGACATAACGGACAGCTACTTTTAAAACAAACAAAAGGGATCGAAATCCTCCAATCAAAACTCAGCAACATGACCTGTTGAACCCCTTGAAACAGCGCACAAGTTGAACGAGAGTTCCGAAACTTGATTGACAGCAGTGCAAAACGCATTTTCAGTGGTGCATCATTCTCCAACTCCATAATTCTCATGTTATTAAAAGGCTAAGGAATTTCGAATGGTGAAATTATGACTATACCGACTACCAGAAAAAAATAAATAAAAAAGTACAACAAGGCTCTCGTTCCTGTGACTCGTTGTCTTATTCATGACATGAGTTAATCATGTTATCAACCTAGCAAATATTTTACTTTAGTCAAGTAAACCTTTCTCTCCGATCTCATTCCAGTCAGACATCAGTTTCCCCTACCTTATACATCGGCAGTGGTCGATGAGATTGTTTTATTACATTTCGATAATCTGGCCAGATATTTTTGGTTTTCGCAAATTAAAGATTCTGAGTTCATTTCGAGCAGATTTTTATTTCATAAATTATAGCCGATTTGGAGTTCAGATATTGTTTCATTTCGTTTCTCATGTTCATTGTAATTGTGTTGTTGTCGGTTTCCCCTCTCCACGAAAACCAACCCTCCCAAATCAGGATACAGTGGACGAGAAGATGTCCACTGCCGTAAACGCGATTTAATCGTTTGAAAGCTCGTGTGCGTATGTATTTGTCGATCAAACAGGAGAAATGTCGCTGCCCTCCTGGGACGGCAAGCGGAACTTGGCAAAATATATATCTGATAATTTTACCCGCCGGAACACAGTTGAAGCTGATAGGAACATCTAATTTATTCTTCACAAATTCCGGATATTCCGTGAAAACAGTTCTTCGTTCGTGTTAAATGAACGAGTCGGCGTACTACAATAGAATTCGGCTATCTTTAGCATTTGAATTAATTTCCACCAATAAGGAGTCACTTGCGGTCACTTTTGCCATTCATTTTTAAAGCTGCCAAAATTGGAGGAGTACACGCACGTACTAATTCTGTGCTTCTGGAGAAATTTTCGGAACGGATCTATTCAACAAAAGCATTTCTCAGATGCTGCTTTGAATAGAACCAATGCTGCTTTGAATAGAACCGAAATCAAAACAGTCAATTGCTTTCGGACTTCCTTCTTCGGTCCTCAAGTGATGGTTTAGATAATATTAGTTAATGTTGCATGTAGTTATATATTTTGAAATCGGTTCCTCCGTCAGATGTAAACCAAACGCATAAACTCATGGATGAAAAGAAGGATATTCATGCAAGCTACCTGCGTCTTCCCTCATATTCTTGTTGTTCTTATTGACTGCATTGAAACACCTCAAATTATGTAAATGAAATATCAGCTTTCGCACTTGTGAAAACACCTATTAAAACACCTTTAGGAGTGGCAACGATTAATCATTGTTTCCGGTTACCATTTTTTCACTAATTGCTTCTCTTATTAAAGCCAGGAAGTTAAATGCTTTCGATTTGACAATCCTGAAGAAGAATGTTTTCAACATTATGAGAGAAGCACACATGGAAGAGAAAATTGTTATGAGGGATGCGAAAACGGTTTAATTTGTTTATAGGCTTCAATCGAAACAAACAAGCAAACAGCAACAACAAAGCAGGGCGTCCTATAGCATAGACCAAATCTTATCTCCCACACCTTGTATAACTCAAACCGCTTGATGTGTTTGCAACGCCTTATGATCTTCCCAGCTGATCTTGCAAAACTCCACAATCGTGGGGATGTGTTTGGGACGCCTTACGATCTTGCAAAACTTTACACTTCTAGTCTTCTGTGTATGTGTTTGTGACGTTTTTAAAATCTTACAAAACTCTAAACTCGTGTGGATGTATTTGTGACGTCTTAAGATCTTCCAAAACTCTACACTCGTGTGAATGTGTTTGTCGTATTAAGATCTTGCAAAACTCTACATTTCTTGCCTTCTATGGATGTGTTTGTGACGTCTTCAAGATCATCCAAAACTCTCGCTCGTGTGAATGTGTTCGTGTCGTCTTAAGATCTTTCAAAACTCTACATTTCTTGCCTTCTGTGATTGTGTTTGTGACGTCTTTATGATCTTACAAAACTCTACACTCGTGTGGATGTGTTTGTGCCGTCTTGAGATCTTGCAAAACTCTACACTTCTTGCCTTCTGTGGACGTGTTTGTGACGTTTTTAACATCTTGCAAAACTCTTCATTCCTGTGAATGTGTTTGTGTCGTCTTAAGGTCTTGCAAAACTCTAAATTTCTTGCCTTCTGTGGATGTGTTTGTGACGTCTTTCAGATCTTCCAAAAGTCTACACTCGTGTGGATGTGTTTGAGACGTCTTAAGATCTTGCAAAACTCTACTCTTCCTGTCTTCTGTGGATGTGTTCGTTACCTCTTAAAGATCTTGTAAAACTCTACATTCGTGTGGATGTGTTTGTGATGTTTTTAACATCTTGCAAAACTCTACATTCGTGTGGATGTATTTGTGCCGTCTTAAGATCTTGCAAAACTATACACTTCTTGCCTCCTGTGGATGTGTTTGTGAATCCTTTGATATCTTGCAAAACTCCACAGTCGCGTGAATGTGTTTGTGTCGTCTTAAGATCTTGCAAAACTCTACATTTCTTACCTTTTGTGGATGTGTTTGTGACGTCTTTAAGATCTTGCAAAACACTACACTCCTGTTGATGTGTTTGTGACGTCTTTAAGATATTGCAATACTCTACACTTCCTGTCTTCTGTGGATGTGTTTGTGACGTCTGTAAGATCTTGCAAAACTTTACATTTTTCACCTTTTATGGATGTGTTTATGACGTCTTTAAGATCTCGCAAAACTCTATACTCATGTACATGTGTTTGTGACTTCTTAAGATCTTGCAAAACTCTACTCTTCCTGTCTTCGTGACGTCTTTAAGATCTTCCAAAACTCTACATTCGTGTGGATGTATTTGTGCTGTGTTAAGATCTTGCAAAACTCTACACTTCTAGCCTTCTTTCGATGTGTTTGTGACGTTTTTAAGATCTTGCAAAACTCTAAATTCGTTTGGCTTTGCTTGTGACGTCTTTAAAGTCTTGCAAAACTCTACACTCGTGTGAATGTCTTTGTCGTCTTAAGATCTTGCACAACTCTACACTTCCTGCCTTGTGTGGATGTGTTTGTGACGTCTTTAAGATCTTACAATACTCTACACTCGCGTGAATGTGTTTGTGTCGTCTTAAGATCTTGCAAAACTCTACATTTCTTGCCTTCTGGGGATGTGTTTGCGACGTCTTTATTATATTGCAAACCTTTACACTTCCTGTCTTCTGTGGATGTGGTTGTGACGTCTTTAAGATCTTGCAAAACTCTAGACTCGTGTGAATTTCTTCGTGTCGTCTTAAGATCTATCTAAACTTTACATTTCTTACCTTTTGTGGATGTGTTTGTGACGTCATTAAGGTCTTGCAAAACTCTAATCTTCCTGTCTTCTGTGGATAAGTTTGTGACGTCTTTAAGATCTTCCAAAACTCTACATTCGTGTGGATGTATTTGTGCCGTGTTAACTTCTTGCAAACCTCTACCCTTCTAGCCTGCTGTGGATGCGTTTGTGACGTCTTTAAGATCTTGCAAAACTCTACACTCGTGTGAATGTGTTTGTCGTCTTAAGATGTTGCAAAACGCTACACTTCTTGCCTTCTGTGGATGTGTTTGTGACGTCTTTAAGATCTTGATATACCCTACACTCGCGTGAATGTGTTTGTATCGTCTGAAGATCTTGCAAAACTCTACATTTCTTGCCTTCTGGGGATGTGGTTGTGTCGTCTTTAAGATCTTGCAAAACTCTACACTTCCTGTCTTCTGTGAATGTGTTCGTGACGGCTTTAAGATCTTGCAACACTCTACTTTCGTGTAGATGTGTTTGTGACGTCTTAAGATCTTGCAAAAGTCTACACTTCTTGCCTTCCTTGGATGTGTTTGTGACGTTTGGAAGATCTTGCAGAACTCTACACTCGTGAGAATGTGTTTGTCGTCTTAAGATCTTGCAAAACTCTAGAATTCTTGCCTTCTGGGGATGTGTTTGCGACGTCTTTAATATATTGCAAAACTTTACACTTCGTGTCTTCTGTGGATGTGGTTGTGACGTCTTTAAGATCTTGCAAAACTCTACACTCGTGTGAATTTGTTCGTGTTTTTTTAAGATCTTGCTAAACTTTACATTTTTTACCTTTTGTAGATGTGTTTGTGACGTCTTTAAGATCTTGCAAAACTCTACTCTTCCTGTTTTATGTGGATAAGTTTGTGACGTCTTTAAGATCTTCCAAAACTCTACATTCGTGTGGATGTATTTGTGCCGTGTTAAGTTCTTGCAAAACTCTACCCTTCTAGCCTGCTGTGGATGTGTTTGTGACGTCTTTAAGATCTTGCAAAACTCTACATTTCCTGCCTTCTGGGGATGTGGTTGTGACGTCTTTAAGATCTTGCAAAACTCTACACTTCCTGTCTTTTGTGAATGTGTTCGTGACGGCTTTAAGATCTTGCAACACTCTACTTTCGTGTGGATGTGTTTTTGACGTCTTAAGATCTTGCAAAACTCTACACTTCTTGCCTTCCTTGGATGTGTTTGTGACGTTTGGAAGATCTTGCAGAACTCCACACTCGTTAGAATGTGTTTGTCGTCTTAAGATCTTGCAAAATTCTACATTTCTTGCCTTGTGTTGATGTGTTTGAGACGTCTTTAAGATCTTACAAAACTCTCGCTCATGTGAATGTGTTAGTGTCGTCTTAAGATCTTGCAAAACCCTTCCATTTCTTGCCTTGTGTGGATTCGTTTGTGACGTCTTTAAGGTCCTTCAAAACTCTACACTCGTGTGAATGTGTTTGTCGTCTTAAGATCTTGCAAAACTCTACACTTCTTGCCTGCTGTGGATGTGTTTGTGACGTCCTTGAGATCTTGCAATACTCTACACTCGTTCGAATGTGTTTGTGTCGTCTTAAGATGTTGCAAAACTCTACATTTCTTGCTTTCTGGGGATGTGTTTGTCACGTTTTAAAATCTTGCAAAACTCTACACTCGTGTTGATGTGTTTTTTGACGTCGTTAAGATATTGCAATACTCTACACTTCCTGTCTTCTGTGGATGTGTTTGTGACGTCTGTAAGATCTTGCAAAACTCTACACTCGGGTGAATGTGTTTGTGTCGTCATAAGATCTTGCAAAACTCTACATTTCTTACCTTTTTTGGATGTGTTTGTGGAATCTTTAAGATCTTGCAAAACTCTATACTCATGTGGATGTGTTTGTGACGTCTTAAAATCTTGCAAAAACTCTACACTTCCTTTCTTCTGTGAATGTGTTCGTGACGACTTTAAGATCTTGTAACACTCTACATTCGTGTGGATGTGTTTGTGCCGTCATAAGATCTTGCAAAACTCTACACTTCTGGGCTTCTTTGGATGTGTTTGTGACGTTTTTAAGATCTTGCAAAACTCTACATTCGTGTAGATGTGTTTGTGACGTGATTAAGATCTTCCAAAACTGTATATTTGTGTGGATGTGCTTGTGACGTCGTTAAGATCATGCAAAACTTTACTCTTCCTTTCTTCTGTGGATGTGGTTGTTACATCTTTAAGATCTTGCAAAACTCTACACTCGTGTGAATTTGTTCGTCTCGTCTTAAGATCTTGCAAAAATTTACATTTCTTACTTTTTGTGGATGTGTTTGTGACGTCTTTAAGATCTTGCAAAACTCTACTCTTCCTGTCTTCTGTGGATGTGTTCGTGACGTCTTTAAGATCTTGGAAAACTCTACATTCGTATGGATGTGTTTGTTACGTCTTTAACATCTTCCAAAATTCTACATTTGTGTGAATGTATTTTTGCCGTGTTAAGTTCTTGCAAAACTCTACACTTCAGGGCTGCTGGGGATGTGTTTGTGACGTTTTTAAGATCTTCCAAAACTCTACATTCGTGTAGATGTGTTCGTGTCGTCTTAAGATCTTGCCAAACTCTATATTTCTTGCCTTCTGGGAATGTGTTTTTGACGTTTTGAAGATCTTGCAAAACTCTACACTCTTGTGAATATGTTTGTGTCGTATTAAGATCTTGCAAAACTCTACATTTCTTGCCTTCTGGGAATGTGTTTTTGACGTTTTGAAGATCTTGCAAAACTCTACACTCGTGTGGATGTGTTCGTGTCGTCTTAAGATCTTGCAAAACTTTACATTTCTTACCTTTTATGGATGTGTTTATGACGTCTTTCAGATCTCGCAAAACTCTATACTCATGTACATGTGTTTGTGACTTCTTAAGATCTTGCAAAACTCTACTCTTCCTGTCTTCTGTGGATGTGTTCGTGACGTCTTTAAGATCTTCCAAAACTCTACATTCGTGTGGATGTATTTGTGCCGTGTTAAGATCTTGCAAAACTCTACACTTCTAGCCTTCTTTCGATGTGTTTGTGACGTTTTTAAGATCTTCCAAAACTCTACATTCGTTTGGCTTTGCTTGTGACGTCTTTAAAGTCTTGCAAAACTCTACACTCGTGTGAATGTCTTTGTCGTCTTAAGATCTTGCAAAACTCTACACTTCCTGCCTTGTGTGGATGTGTTTGTGCCGTCTTTAATATATTGCAAAACTTTACACTTCCTGTCTTCTGTGGATGTGGTTGTGACGTCTTTAAGATCTTGCAAAACTCTACACTCGTGTGAATTTGTTTGTGTCGTCTTAAAATCTTGCTAAACTTTACATTTCTTACCTTTTGTGGATGTGTTTGTGACGTATTTAAGATCTTGCAAAACTCTATTCTTCCTGTTTTCTGTGGATAAGTTTGTGACATCTTTAAGATCTTCCAAAACTCTACATTCGTGTGGATGTATTTGTGCCGTGTTAAGTTCTTGCAAAACCATACCCCTCTAGCCTGCTGTGGATGTGTTTGTGACGTCTTTAAGATCTTGCAAAACTCTACACTGGTGTGAATGTGTTTGTCGTCTTAAGATGTTGCAAAACGCTACACTTCTTGCCTTCTGTGGATGTGTTTGTGACGTCTTTAAGATATTGCAATACCCTACACTCGTGTAAATGTGTTTATATCGTCTTAAGATCTTGCAAAACTCTACATTTCTTGCCTTCTGGGGATGTGGTTGTGACGTCTTTAAGATCTTGCAAAACTCTACACTTCCTGTCTTCTGTGAATGTGTTCGTGACGGCTTTAAGGTCTTGCAACACTCTACTTTCGTGTGGATGTGTTTGTGACGTTTTAAGATCTTGCAAAACTCTACACTTCTTGCCTTCCTTGGATGTGTTTGTGACGTTTGGAAGATCTTGCAGAACTCTACACTCGTTAGAATGTGTTTGTCGTCTTAAGATCTTGCAAAATTCTACATTTCTTGCCTTGTGTTGATGTGTTTGTGACGTCTTTAAGATCTTACAAATCTCTCGCTCGTGTGAATGTGTTCGTGTCGTCTTAAGATCTTGCAAAACCCTCCATTTTTTGCCTTGTGTGGATGTCTTTGTGACGTCTGAAAGATCTTGCAAAACTGTACCCTTCATGCCTTCTGTGGATTTTTTTGTGACGTCCTAAAGATCTTGCAAAACTCTACACTCGTGTGAGTGTGTTCGTGTCCTCTTACGATCTTGCAATACTCTACACTCGTTTGGATGTTTTTGTGACGTCTTAAGTTCTTGCAAAACTCTACATTTCATGCCTTCTGTGGATTTTTGTGTGACGTCTTAAAGATCTTGCAGAACTCTTTACTCGTGTGAATGTGTTCGTGTCGGCTGAAGATCTTGCAAAACTCTACACTCGTGTGGCTGTGTTTGTGAGGTCTTAAGATCTTGTAAGACTCTACTCTTCCTGTCTTCTGTGGATGTGCTCCTGACGTCTTTAAGATCTTGCAAACCTCTACATTCGTGTGGATGTGTTTGTGAGGTCTTTACGACCTTGCAAAACTCTACATTCGTGTGGATGTATTTGTGCCGTATTAAGATCTTGCAAAACTCTATACTTCTTGCCTTCTGTGGATGTGTTTGTGAAGTTTTGAAGATCTTGCCAAACTCTACATTTGTGTGGATGTGTTTGTGACGTCTTTAAGATCTTGCTAAACTTTATCCTCATGGGAATGTGTTTGTGTCGTCTTACGGTTTTGCAAAACTCTACACTTCTTGCCTTCTGTGGATGTGTTTGTGAAGTCTTTAAGATCTTGCAAAACTGTACAGTCGTGTGAATGGGTTTGGGTCGTCTTAAAAGACACTTTCTGTAGCGACCGAGTGAGATTGAAAAAGTGGGGCGTAAGGTTGAAAAATTGGGCCCTTTCATGTTTTTTCCACAGATAACCTATGGTATGCTCCGAATCGTGATATAAGTTTTAGGTTCTAGAGTTTTAACATTTTTGAGAAAATTTCGAAAAAGCGTCGACAACCCGTGAGGCCGAAAAATCACAGAAATGGGGTCAAATTTCCTGATGGGAAAATCGAACTCGCGCGAAGGCGCATAACAAATTATGGTTTTCCTTAGGCTATAGTTTTATTTAGGAGGTACTGCCAAGCTGCTTTGATGATACTTTAAGCTTATAATTGTAATTCCCAATTCCTGGAGAGCAAGCGAAGAGAAGCGAAATTTCCAAACTTTGAAAATCAAAAATACTATACCGTTTTCAAACACCTCAAAGCATGCTCGGTAATACTAGAATTCTTTCAAAATTCAATTCTAGCAAGTAAAAGAGAAGTATTTGAATGTGGTATAATTGTTTGCTTTGGAAAAATTACTTCTGCAACGAGCGACCCCATGGACGTTGCCCCAATTTGACCTTCATAAGTGATTTTAATTAACCGGGAATGTAAACAACTCGACTCGCTTTCGCTCGCTTTCTAGTAGACCATTGAATCGAAAAGCCCTGCCATTTCCCATTAACACTACGCAGCAAACATACCTAAGGTAATACTTCGGTGACAGCTTACCTTCAAAATGGGTGTTTGAGGGCAAATAATTTCGATGTTCCTCGCTAACATTTCCTAACTTTCTTGCTACTGCCCTCAAGAACTGGCGTTTATATACGGCAGCGACATTTTTCCCCGCCTTGTGCAATATTCTCCCAGTAAATGAATCCATGTCTTGCATATCAAGAGTCCTTGGGTCTCTATAGAGGTTTGTATTAAACATTTGTGATGCAAAGAGGCAACAACTGAAGGAACTAATATTTAACTGAATATTAGACTCAAAGATGTGATCGATGTCACGCAATCTTTACATGTAAGTGATCACGTGCCGGAAATACATCCGCGTGGATGTTTTGCGCCTTGATCATGTCTTCACTTTCTTCCTTACTAACATACATGTTTTAAAGACTGGCTATCAAAGGACTGGGCGCTCAACTCAAATGCTTTCCGTAGACGGTAGATTTACGGACCAGCAAAAGAAGTACCTGACTGAGAAATGTCACCAAGGTGAACGGTTAGGATAAAAAGCGATCCAGCATCAGTTGCGCATGCAAGGGAAACGGATGATGACCAGTGAGAAGCGTTTTGTAAAAGTGCACGGTTGTAAATAAATTTTGCTCTGCAGTTTTTTTTTCGGCCTTCACCCACACAGGACGTTTTTTCTATTTAAGTTTAAATAGTTTCAATCCAAGACTAAAAACCAGTGTAAATTTCTAGTCAATCTAATTTAGAGGAGTGTGTTCCAAAGGAAGTACTTTCAAATTGCTTGGAGTTTAAATTGAAGAGGTTTAAGGGTTTATATGGATTTATAAAAGATATCTGGTCACTCTACTCCCAGATCTACTGCGTTCAGCTTCAACCATATTCTGTTTGTGGGCTGCGCGTGAGTAGCCGTTGTCTTTCGCATTCTCATCTTCCTACTCCTCACTGTCAATGTCCCTTGAATCGCCAGCTATGACTTTTTGGCGCCTCACCATTCACACTGCTAGTTATTTTTACGACACTTTACGCCTGCCGCTAACTATAAATCGTAACTTAATAAACTTATTTTCGCTGTTCTATGAAATGTGGTTAATTTCTGAGTACCATAGGTCCTGGCTAGCAGAGAAGGAGGCGTCTAAGTTAAAAAATAAGTTTTCCCACTTTGAGCAATCACGTGGGAATTCCTTTTAGCTTGCGTGATAGGCGAAAATGTGGTATGCCACTTCAGGATTAGCCTGCGTAGCAAGTGCTACAAAACGAATGATACGACCCTGCCACTGACTGTCCCACTTAGGTGAGTTGTATGTAAAGGCGGGCTATGTTTTAACCCTCCTAGCTGGGTAACTCGGTTAGCCGAGGCACCCTCGCTCCATGTAAACAGGCCCTAAATGTGTTCGCGTGTAAACAACGACTCACAGTATTGCATCAAAAAAAAAATAATAAATAAAAAATAAATAAAAAATTCAAAACCAAAATGCTATATTTGCATGTTAGTAAGGAAGAAAACGACGACATGATCAAAAGCAAGGCGTAAAATATTGACGCGGATGTATTTGCGGCACGTGATCACTTACATGTAAAGATTGCGTGACATCGATCACATCTTTGAGTCTAATATTCAGTTAAATATTAGTTCCTTCAGTTGTTGCCTCTTTGCATCACAAATGTTTAATACAAACCTCTATAGAGACCCAAGGACTCTTGATATGCAAGACATGGATTCATTTACTGAAAGAATATTGCACAAGGCGGGGAAAAAATGCCGCTGCCGTATATAAACGCCAGTTCCTGAGGGCAGTAGCAAGAAAGTTAGGAAATGTTAGCAAGGAACATCGAAATTATTTGCCCTCAAACACCCATTTTGAAGGTAAGCTGTCACCGAAGTATTACTTTAGGTATGTTTGCTGAGTAGTGTTAATGGGGAATGGCAGGGCTTTTCGATTCAGTGGTCTGACTAGAAAGCGAACGCAAGCGAGTCGAGTTGTTTACATTCCCGGTTAATTAAAATCACTTATGAAGGTCAAATTGGGGCAACTTCCATGGGGTCGCTCGTTGCAGAAGTAATTTTTCCAAAGCAAACAATTATACCACGTTCAAATAATTCTCTTTTACTTGCTAGAATTAAATTTTGAAAGAATTCTAGTATTACCGAGCATGCTTTGAGGTGTTTGAAAACGGTATAGTATTTTTGATTTTCAAAGTTTGAAAATTTCGCTTCTCTTCGCTTGCTCTCCAGGAATTGCGAATTACAAATATCAGCCTAAAGTATCATCAAGGCAGCTTAGCAGTACCTCCTAAATAAAACTATAGCCTAAGGAAAACCATAATTTGTTATGCGCCTTCACGCGAGTTCGATTCTCCGATAAGGAGATTTGACCTCATTTCTGTGATTTTTCGGCTTCACGAATTTTCGACGGTTTTTCGAAATTTTCTCAAAAATGTTAAAACTCTCGAACCTAAATCTCATATCACGATTCTTAGTATACCATAGGTTATCTATTGAAGAAATATGAAGAGGTCTATTTTTTCAACCTTGTGCCGCCCATTACGCGGTGTTTACCGAGAGTGGCTCTTAAGTTCTTGCAAAACTCTACTTTTGTTGCCTTCTGGGGATGTGTTTGTGACATCTCTAAGATTTTGCAAAACTCTACACTCATGTGGATGTGTTTGTGACGTCTTAAGATCTAGCAAAACTCTACACTCCTGTGAATGTGTTCTTGTCGTCT
>JAEMWC010000043.1:1172500-1182500 GCA_016490735.1 Pachyseris speciosa | reverse complement strand
TTGCCTTTTCTGGGTGTGTTTGTAATGTTTTTAATATCTTGCAAAACTCTACCTTCGTTTGGATAAGTTTCTGATGTTTTTAAGATCTTGCAAAACTCTACACTCGTGTGAATGTGTTTGTCCTCTTAAGATCTTGCAAAACTCTACATTTCTTGCCTTCTGGGGATGTGTTCGTGACGTCTTTAAGATCTTCCAAAACTCTGTATTCGTGTGGATGTGTTTGTGCCGTCTTAAGATCTTGCAAAACCCTACACTTCTTGCCTTCTGTGGATGTGTTTTTGATGTTTAGAACATCTTGCAAAGGTATACATTCGTGTGGATGTGTTTGTGACGTCTTTAAAATCTTGAAAAGCTCTGTACTTGTGTGAATATGTTTATCGTCTTAAGATCTTGCAAAAATTTACACTTCTTGCCTTTTGTGGATGTGTTTGTGACGTTTTTAAGTTCTTGCAAAACTCTACCCTTTTTGTCTTCTGTGGATGTGTTTGTGAGGTCTTTAAGATCTGGAAAAACTCTACACTCGTGTGAATGGGTTCGTGCCCTCTTAAGATCTCCCAAAACTCTACACTTCTTGCCTTCTGTGGAGGTGTTTGTGACATTTCGAAGATCTTGCAAAACTCTTAATTCGTGTGGATGTGTTTGTGACGTCTTTAAGATCTTACAAAACTCTACACTCATGTGGATGTGTTTGTGACGTCTTCAGATCTTGTAAAAACTCTACATTCGTGTGGATGTGTTTGTGACGTCCTTAAGATCTCTCAAAACTCTACACTTCGTGTCTTCTGTGGATGTGTTTTTGACGTCTTTAAGATCTTACGAAACTCTAAATTCGTGTGGATGTGTTTGTGACATCTTAAGATCTTGCAAAACTCTACATTTCTTGCCTTCTGTGGATGTGTTTGTGACGTCTTTAAGATCTTGCAAAACTCTACATTCGTGTGAATGTGTTTATGACGTCTCAAGATCTTGCAAAACTCTACATTCGTGTAGTTGTGTTTGTGATGTCTTTAAAATCTTGCAAAACTTTACAGTCGTGTGGATGTGTTTGTGACGTCCTCAGATCTTCTAAAAACTCCACACTTCTTGCCTTCCGTGGATGTGTTCGTGATGTCTTTAAGATCTTGCAAAACTCTACATTCGTGGTGATGTATTTGTGCTGTCTTAAGATCTTGCAAAACTCTACACTTGTGTGAATGTGTTTGTGGTCTTAAGATCTTGCAAAATTCTACACTTCTTGCCTTCTGTGGATGTGTTTGTGACGTCTTTAAGATCTTGCAAAACTCTACACTGGTGTGAATGTGTTTGTGTCGTCTTAAGGTCTTGCAAAACTCTACACTCATGTGGATGTGTTTGTGACGTCTTTTATGTACTGCAAAACTCTACACTTCCTTTCTTTGGTGGATGTGTTTGTGACGTCTTTAAGATCTTGCAAAACTTTTCATTCGTGTGGATGTGTTTGTGACCTCTTTAAAATCTTGAAAAGTTCTAACCTTGTGCGGATGTATTTGTGCCGTCTCGTGTAAATGTGTTCGTGTCGTCTTAAGATCCTGCAAAACTCTACAATTCTTACCTTTTGTGGATGTGTTTGTGACGTCTTTAAGATCTTGCAAAACTCAACAGTCATGTTGATGTGTTTGTGACATCTTAAGGACTTGCAAAACTCTACTCTTTCTGGTTTTTGTGGAGATGTTCGTAACGTCTTTAAGATCTTGCAAAACTCTACATTGGTGTAGATTTGTTTTTGACGTCTTTCAGATCTTGCAAAACTCTACATTCTTGTGAATGTCTTTGTGCCGTCTTAAGATAGTGCAAAACTCTACACTTCTTCCTGTCTGTGGATGTGTTTGTAACGTTTTGAAGATCTTGCAAAACTCTACATTCGTGTGGATGTCTTTGTGATGTCTTTAAGACCTTCCAAAACTCTACACTCGTGTGAATGTGTTTGTGGTCTTAAGATCTTCCAAAACTCAACACTTCTTGCCTTCTGTGAATGTGTTTGTGGGGTCTTTAAGATCTTGCAAAACTCTACACTCATGTGAATGTCTTTGGGTCGTCTTAAGATCTAGCAAAACCCTACATTTCTTGCCTTCTCTGGATGTGTCTGTGACGTTTTTAAGATCTTGCAAAACTCTACCTTCGTGTGGATGAGTTTTTCACGTTTTTAAGATCTTGCAAATCTCTATACTCGTGTGAATATGTTTGGCCTCTTAAGATCTTGCAAAACTCAACATTTCTTGCTTTCTTGGGATGTGTTCGTGACGTCTTTAAGATCTTCCAAAACTCTATATTCGTGTGGATGTGTTTGTGCCGTCTTAACATCTTGCAAGACTCTACAATTCTTGCCTTCTGTGGATGTGTTTGTGACGTTTCAAAGATCTTGCAAAAGTCTACATTGGTGTGGATGTGTTTGTGACGTCTTTAAAATTTAGAAAAGCTCTACACTCGTGTCAATGTGTTTCTCGTCTTAAGATCTTGCAAAACTCTACAATTCTTGCCTTCTTTTGATGTCTTTGTGACGTTTCAAAGATCTTTCAAAAGTCTTCATTGGTGTGGATGTGTTTGTGACGTCTTTAAAATCTTGAAAAGCTCTACACTCGTGTGAATGTGTTTGTCGTCTTAAGTTCTTGCAAAACTCTACACTTTTTGTCTTCTGTGGGTGTGTTTGTGACGTCTTTAAGATCTAGAAAAACGCTATATTCGTGTGAATGTGTTCGTGTCGTCTTAAGATCTTTCAAAACGCTACTCTTCCTGTATTCTGTGGATGTGTTTGTGACGTCTTTAGATCTTGCAAAACTCTACATTTCTTGGATTCTGTGGAGGTGTTTGTGCCATTTTGAAGAACTTGCAAAACTCTACATTCGTGTGGATGTGTTTGTGAGGTCTTTGAGATCTTGCAAAACTCTACACTTCCAGTCTTCTGTGGAAGTGTTCGTAACGTTTTAAGATCTTGCTTAAATCTACATTCGTGTGGATGTGTTTTTTGATGTCTTTAACATCTTGCAAAAATCTACATTCGTGTGGATGTAATTTTGACGTCTGTTTTACGATGTTAAAAAAACTCTTCAATCGTGTGAATGTGTTTGTCGTCTTACGATCTTCCAAAACTCAACACTTGTTGCGTTCCTGTTGTGGATGTGTTTTTGTAGTCTTTAAGATCTTGCAAAAGTCTATACTTCCTGTCTTCTTTGGATATTATTGTGACGTCTTAAAGATCTTGCAAAACTCTACACTCGTGTGGATTGTTTGTGACGTTTTAAGATCTTGCAAAACTCTACACTTCTTGCTTTCTGTGGGTGTGTTTGTGACGTTTTAAAGTCTTGCAAAACTCTACATCCGTGTGGATGTGTTTGTGACGTCTTTAAGATCTTGCAAAACTCTACACTCGTGTGAAAGTGTTTGTCGTCTTAAGAACTTGCAAAACTCTAAACTTCTTGCCTTATGTGGATGTGTTTGTGACGTCTTTAAGATCTTGCAAAACTCTACACTCGTGTAAATATGTTTGTATCGTCTTAAAAGCTTGCAAAACTCTACACTTCTTGCCTTATGTGGATGTGTTTGTGACGTTTTTAAGATCCTGCAAAAGTCTACACTCCTGTGGATGTGATTGTGACGTCTTTAAAATCTTGCAAAACTCTACATTTGTTACCTTTTGTGGAACTGTTTGTGACGTTATTAAGATCTTGCAAAACTCTAAGCTCATGTGGATGGGTTTGTAAGGTCTTAAGATCCTTCAAAACTCTACATTTCTTGCCTTCTGGGGATGTGTTTTTCACGTCTCTAAGATCTTGTAAATCTCCGCACTCGTGTGGATGTGATTGTGACTTCTTTAAGATCTTGCAAAACTCTACACTCGTGTGAATGTCTCTGTGTCGTCTTAAGGTCTTGCAAAACTCTACACTCCTGTGGACGTGTTTGTGACTTCTTAAGATCTTGCAAAACTCTATTCATCCTGTCTTCTTTGAATGTGTTCGTGACGTCTTTGAGATCTTGCAAAAACTCTACATTGGTGTGGATGTGTTTGTGACGTCTTTAAGATCTTGCAAAACTTTACACTCGTGTGAATGTGCTTGTGTCGTCTAAGATCTTGCAAAACTATACATTTCTTACCTTTTGTGGATGTGTTTGTGACGTCTTTAAGGTCTTGCAAAAGTCTACACTCATGTGGATGTGTTTGTGACGTCTTAAGAGCGCCTTTTTTTCGTGACCGAGTGAGAGGTGGCACATGATCCAAAAAATGACTATCCTCATATTTGTTTTAAAGATACCCCATGATGAGTTAATAAACGTGGTATATTTTGTTTGCTCAGATCTACCTTTGTTTTCCAGAAAATTCGCAAAAACTGTACAAGATGCCGACCTAAACAAAAATGGCGGTCATTAGTGCGCCGAGTAACAACACAAGAACTTCGCTCCTGAAAAGTGCAAAGGCAAGTTCACTTTTCTTCAAATTGTGTATTTGTGTGGAAGGCATTGGCAAATTATTTAAGCAGGAAAACCAGAATTTTTAGTCTAATCTCGAATTCACGGCTTGTGTTTAAAAATTCCCAATATTTTCTGGTGTTAAAATCGAATTTTGGAGCAAGTTTTCAAGACACGTTTTACCTATGCGGTATAACTCCGAAAGACATGAGATTAAGGTTGTAATTAGTGGAAATGTTCTTCTTTTCAAGGATATAAAGATTAGTTTGGGGCTTTTGATTACTGTACGAAAAATGCGCGCTCTATTTGGGGAAAATCACTGCCTCGATGTGTCAACAACTGCAAACAATCGAATTTGAGGCTCTCATGTCGAACCCAAAATTCCAAGCAGATCTTAGTGCTTAGCATCCTATTAAATAAAAATCAATATTATAAACTTATCTTGTCAATCCAGTGGCTGTAGATGAGGTTTTATCCCTATTTTCTGTTTAAAATAGTCATCTTCTGAATCTTCCTTCCAACAGTGTTTACCGAACGAATAACCGATCTAAACAATACCTGGATGGATCTTGTAGAAACATCGCAATTCTTGACAGTCTGGAGTATTTCTTAGCTTCTATCCTTCTTTTGCGTACGCGTGAGCTTGTATACAAGTAAACTCTAACTATTTTAGTGACCGAAACGAGAAAAATTACCGAATCCCGTGCTAGCATGTTCGAAAGATGCGTTGTTGTACGTCACGCAATGACATGTCACACGCCTTTTGAGTAAGGCCCGCATAAATGGAATTTTGAGGGGAGCTATATTTTGGGGATAAGCAAATAGTTTGGTGTTGTTAAAAAAGAACCTACTACGTTTGATCTAGAATACTTAAAGCAAAGGAAATAAGAGGGATCAAGAAAGAAAGATCGACCAACAAACCAACATACAATGGAAAAAAATTTGAACAGGGACAAAAGTAAACTTTAGGAACAATTAAAAAAAATAATAAAATAAAACGAGAAAACAGGAGCATTCCACGCAAAAGTAAACCAAATTAGGTTAAATCAGTCATAATGATATAATGAACGTCGCGACATTAAAAATATCTTAAACAAACAGATGATCACTGAGTTTGTATACCGACGGAGTTGAGATTGTGATGTCAGACTGAACGCCTATGGAATGAGCAAAAGTAAAAAGTGCTCTTATACTCCCGTTGCTTTCATGTAAAAAAAAAAAAAAGATCTCCACACACACACGGTCTGTCGGTGTAACTGATGTTGAGTCGAAGATCGACTCAATCTTAGCGCAGGGCTGACCGTGGAATCAATAAAGCGATTTCAAAGACCTTTCTTAAACGTAAGAGCATATTTATTCCTGTTGGCTCTGGTAAGTCGAAGCAATTTTGCTATTTCTGATAGAGGAAGGTCAATTTGCTGAAATTTTAAAGTTGCATCTTTCTGCCAACAGAGCGAAAAAGCGGTGTTTTTATAACAAGCCTGGATTTGGAATGCGATAATTTAATTTAAATGTGCCGTGAACACTCTTTTTACTGTGAAGGAAAAAACGGTATGATGTAGTTCCCTTGTATTGACAGGCAGCTTAAAAAATTATTGCGCCTCTTTCATTAGCCTACTATTTATAGGCGTGCATGGCTACTATAACTGTAAAGAACTATAATTTCTGCGTGCACAGATAAGTTCAACGGACTTTCCTGAGATAGCGTAACGTTCTCCCAAAAATCCTGGCATTGAGAAAATTTAATCATAAACCATTTCAATCTCGTTATGCAGCGTTGTTTTGTAACTTGTTGCCATTGATTCTGCACTGAGTGCAGAATCAATTGTGGTGCCGTCATATTAATTTAAAATAAAGGTGCACGTGTCTCAGAGTTCCCCAGGGCCCGATCATTGTAGAGCGTTCGCTCTAAGCGACCCCAAGGGTTCTGCATATTAGGCCGCTGTGACCATGAGCACAATGAGGTTAGTGATCGGAGCAATATTTTAACTGAGGCTTACTTGATATCGAGGAAGGCTTAGCTGCGCAGACAGAGAACGTGTCATCTGAAGAAAGGGAAGAGCTCTTATTTAGAGTTAAACAAGGGAAGACAGCCATGTGGTCGTGGAAATCACTCCTTCGCTCTGTAAACCAAGATTCAGCTCGAGTGGAGATGCTGGAGAAACTAGATGAATGGTCAGTGCCGTTAGTGCAAGACTGGGCGATGAAATGTTTGTCCAGAAAGTACAGTGAGAGCCAAACAGACTGGTTTGGAAAACGCGGAATCTCTTCAGTGACACGTGACAGTGGCCACGAAGCGTGGGGGTGAGGAGATAAAGATGCTTACCTTGTCCACATATTTCAAGCTTGTAGCCATGAGAGCTGTTCCGTACTAGCAGTGATGGCAGACGTTCAACGGCAGCTCAAGATCACAATCCCACAGTTAGAGTTCGTCAACTATCGCCAAGATAATGCCGGCTGCTACTACTGCGGAGCAGTTCCAGAGTCATTGGCGAGCAATAAACCAAGACGAGTCACCCAACAGAGCTAGTGATGATCAAGTGCCCCAGGATACTCAATCTAACGGCAACCTCACAAGAACACAAGAAGCAGTCTTTGCCTGTCCTGAAGAGGGTTGCAGCGGACTTTCCTAAGACATTCGTCATTGAAGCGACACCTACTGTTGATTGTGCAAACACGAAAGAGCTCTAGAACGCAAGACCTTAATGGACAGAGCTACAGTGGCTTATGTAGAGAGGACCAGAGACTCGAGCAGAGACTAATGCAAACAGCCTACCTGAATACACCCTTGGTGCCAGTGAAAATCTATCATTGGGTTGGGCATTGAAGGCTAGTCAGAAGGCCTATCTAACGAACAGATTCAGGCTTGGAGAGGAAACGGAGCAAAAGGCAGATCCTGCCTCAGTCGCACGCGGCGATGGTGAGAGCGAAGGATGAAAGTGGCAACCGCCTGTTTACAAGCGATGGCTTTCTCTCTGCAAGCCAAATAGGTGGCTTCTTTTCTCGTCTGTCAGCGAAGAAAACCCTTTACGAGGAGGAGGAAGAGATGGCTGAGGACGACTTTCAGAGTGCTGTAGATGAGGCGAGCATTAAAGAACTCACAAATGCGGCCGTACAAGAACTGCATATTAGACACCCCATATCTTATGATGGTTGCGCAAAGTTAAAGAACTGTTTTGACTCAGTTTTAAAGGACATTTGTTTGTTTTGCTACACTGACGTCACAGACATAACAGTCCATCGCAAACAGCCTTACGTGAACAATATTCAATCACTGTGTCTGCCAGCAGCAAGGTTCATATTCTCAACATTGAGTGGAATTGCATGATCGTATCATAAAAACGATGTCCTGAGATCTAGTATCTATCTCTACTAGGAGGTTTAGTTTCAATCCGGTGTCTGTAGACGAAGGCAAACTACTACAGAATAATTCTTCATTATTTTACGTTTCCTATGCACTTAGTTTCATTGCATGGGATGAGCGACCTATTATCTTGGACAAGACTCAATGGTTATACGAAACAAGACTTGGACAAGGCCAGGAGCCCATCACCTGACAAGGCTAAATGCGCGTCTTGGCGTTTCAAAATTTGTTTAACTGCAACTATAATTAATTGAATCATCGTTCTCTATCATGCAGTCAAGTTATCTCAGTTACTATAGCCGTATATGGTTGAATCTGACAAAAACTACGATGTTTTGTGCAAAAGCCGTACAGTACGCTTGTTTATTGTGTCATTTGGTAAACACTGTCGAAGCAATGATAACAATTTTGAGGGGAAAATAGAGATAAAACCCATTTCCAGTCACTGTATTCAGAAGGTGAGTTTATAACATTGATTATTTTTATTAGGATGCTAAGCACTTAGATTTGCTTGGAATTTTGGGTTCGTCAGCAGAGACTCTAATTCGATTTTTTGCAGTTGTTTCCACCACGAGGAAGTGATTTTTTAACAAAACCAAACTATTTAATTATCCCCAAAATATAGCACCCCTCAAAATTCCATTTATGCAGGCCTTCCTCAAAACGCGTGTGACATGTCATTGCGTGACTTACAAACAATGCATCTTTCGAACATGTTAGCACGGGTTCGGTAATTTTGCTAGTTTCGGCCACTACAAGCTCACTTATACGTAAAAGAAGGATAGAAGCTAAGAGAGACTGTCAAGAATTGCGATCATGTTTTTACAACATCCACCCAGGTATTGTTTAGATCGGTTATCCGTTCGGTAAACACTGTTGAGGAAGATTTAGAAGATGACTATTTTGAACAGAAAAAAGGGATAAAACCCCATCTACAGCCACTGGATTTACCAGGTAAGTTTATAATATTGATTTTTATTTAATAGGATACTAAGCACTAAGATCTGCTTGGAATTTTGGGTTGGACATCGGAGCCTCAAATTCGATTGTTTGCAGTTGTTGACACATCGAGGCAGTGATTTTCCCCAAATAGAGCGCGCATTTTTCGTACAGTAATTAAAAGCCCCAAACTAATCTTTATATACTTGAAAAGAAGAACATTTCCACTAATTAAAACCCTAATCTCAATTCTTTCGGAGTTATACCGCATAGGTAAAACGTGTCTTGAAAACTTGCTCCAAAATTCGATTTTAACACCAGAAAATATTGGGAATTATTAAACACAAGCCGTAAATTCGAGATTAGACTAAAAGTTCTGGTTTTTGGCTTAAACAATTTGCCAATGCCTTCCACACAAATACACAATTTGAATAAAAGCGAACTTGCTTTTGCACTTTTCAGGAGCGAAGTTCTTGTGTTGTTACTCGGTACACTAATGACCGCCATTTTTGTTGAGGTCGGCATCTTGTACAGTTTTTGCGAATTTTCTGGAAAACAAAGGTAGATCTGAACAAAAAGAACATACCACCATTGTTAACTCATTATGGGGTATCTCTGAGCGAAGATGAGAGAAATCAATTTTTCAAGAATGTGCCACATTTTTGTGATTTCACGCGGTCTTCGGGGACATTCTCTCTTAAGATCTTGGAAAACTCTACTCTTCCAATCTTCTGTGGATGTGTTCGTGACGTCTTTAAGATCTTGCAAAACTCTACATTGGTGTGGATGGGTTTGTGACGTCTTTAAGATGTTGCAAAACTCTACATTCGTGTGGATGTGTTAGTGACGTCTTTTTTAAGACCTTGATAAACTCTACAATCGTGTGAATGTGTTTGTCGTCTTACGATCTTGCAAAACTCTACACTTCTTGCCTTCTGTGGATGTGTGTGTGACGTCTTTAAGATCTTGCAAAACTCTACACTCGTGTAAATGAGTTTGTGTCGTCTTAAGGTCTTGCAAAACTCTAAACTCGTGTGGATGTGTTTGACACGTCTTAAGATCTGGCAAAAATCTACTCTTCCAGTCTTCTGTGGATGTGTTCGTGACGTCTTTCAGATTTTGCAAATCTCTACATTCGTGTGGATGTGTTCGTGACGTCTTGAAGATCTTTCAAATCTCTACATTCGTGTGGATGTGTTTGTGACGTCTTGTTTAAGATCTTGAAAAACTCTACAATCGTGTGAATGTGTTTGTCGTCTTACGATCTTGCAAAAACCC
>JAEMWC010000043.1:1155000-1167500 GCA_016490735.1 Pachyseris speciosa | reverse complement strand
GAAGATGTAAAATTTCTTTGTATTCTGTATTTCTCCCACGATGCCGGTGATTTGAGCCTTGAATGAATTTTAAGCAGTCTATTTCTTTTTCTAATGGCTCCTCTTACCTTACCATTCATCCAAGGCTTATCGTGAGGGCGAATAACTACGGTCTTACGACGAATGTGTTGCTCAACGAGGCTTTGGAAATTAGAAAACCATTCCCGATACGCGAGGTTGATGTCGTTACAGCCGACTAAACACGAATCCCAGTCAAAATCATTCAAACAGGAGTTTAAAGATTCCACATTTAGGCTGGAATAATCCCAAACTTGCCGAGTATAACACTTGGGCTTCGAAAAAGAGATGCAAAATTTAGCAAAAATAAATGAGTGATCACAATTTGCTGGGGGGCTGTAAGTTCCTGAACACACGAGAAAGCCGGGATAATTGGTGATAATAAGGTCTAACAACGTGGCCCCTGTCTCCGTGACTCGAGTTGGTTCAGTAATTACTTGGTGCAAATTATTACATTCAAACCATCGATACAATAAACAACCGAAATCACTGCATTCCGACGGATTCGCGTAATCAAAATGGCTATTGAAATCTCCCAATAAAACAAGAAAAGTGTCGGGTTCCTGATTAATTTTATCAATGCAAGACTGCAAATTTTCCAAAAACCGTGTATTCATTTCATTGCTGGCATACTCTGGCCTATAACAGACCCCACAGAGCAAGGTAAGAGAATTAATCTTTACCTCGACCCAAAGCAACTCGAATTCATATGTTTCAAGATCGAACCTTCTTCTTGGAGCAAATTCGGACGAAACATACATGGCAACGCCGCCTGCACGCCTACCATCTGATCTGTCCAATCGACTTAGAGGACAGAAACCGGGAATATCGAACAAATGATTTGGGATGGAAGCATTCAACCATGTCTCACTCAAAGCAAAAATATTAAAATTTTCGTTCAAAATAATGGAAGTAATCTCCTCGAACTTATCAATAACATTAGACCTACGCGAAATGTTTATACTCCGAGCATTCAAATGGCCAACTTTCAAAGACGTAGGACGTTCAGGCCCGGGATTTCGCATGAACATCTACACAGATTAAAAAGAAAATAGCAAGCAGCATGCCAAAATGTAAACAAAGTAGGACAAAGGAAACTGTAAATAGACAGGTCTTAGCATAAAGCAATTTAAAAAAGCAAAAAAGTCCAATTGCTGCCCGATAAATCTCAAGACTAACCCCCATCTAAATAAAGCAAAAAACAAATAATAATAAAACTGCTCACCTCAAGTTGCTGCTCAGTAATAGTAAAAAGAACACAAAAAAACAAGGACACATATTTATAGAGTTCGCTAGCTTGCAGCAGTAGGCTTAAATCAGCGACCATCGTGAGTACGCGAACTGGATCAGAGCTTGGAATCATTCCGCACAGGCAAAATAATAGCGGTGGTTTGACCCAAAGCAACCTAAGCACAGGAAACACAGGACTAAAACGTGAAATAATCTCTAGGCTTCGGGACCAGCAGCCTCCGCAGAAATTACTCCGCCGTCAGCAGCAACCGCGACCTCAGTTAAACTATACTTGGCCAAATCTTCACTCTTTGTAACACGGAAACCCCGTTAGAAGACCTTACCCTAACTACGCCGTCGATTGTAAAAACCGAAACACCTTCGGGGCACTGCTCTTGATATGCATCATGAATTTGTGGTTTATTTTGGTCAAATCCTCATTAACAAACATCTTTTTGCCGCCAAGATTGCGTTTCGCCTTCATAAACTTCATTTTGGTACTGTGTCCCACTAACTTGACAATCATTGGCCTCGGGGGTGGCTCGTCTTGTCCCTCTCGTGGCGTCTTCACTTTGCCAACGCGATGAGCTCTATCAATCTCTTCTCTTGTAACAGATATCTTCAAGTCGTTCTCACAAAACGCGAGAAGAACCTGATAACAATCTTCCCCTCAGCTTCCGGTAGACGAGGATTCGAACATTATTTCTACGTGAATATTGCTCGTTCGCATTAGCTTTGGACTTGATCTCGGCCAGTTCGGTCTTCAGTACTTCCACTTCTTGTTCAAGACATCCAACTTTGATATTCAGCGGGTTAACAGCGAGCTGAACAGCGCTGGCAATAGCCTTTGAAAATACACTGGAGTTTCGAATATAATCGTCCATTGTTGCCGCGAACGTAGTAGG
Source organism: Pachyseris speciosa (assembly GCA_016490735.1). Taxonomy (NCBI): domain Eukaryota; kingdom Metazoa; phylum Cnidaria; class Anthozoa; order Scleractinia; family Pachyseridae; genus Pachyseris; species Pachyseris speciosa. Next base: position 1,165,308 of record JAEMWC010000043.1, on the reverse strand, counting down.
CGAGTCATCTAGAGCCACACTTCTCGAGCGCGTTTTAACTCCCAACGAGGCCGCCATATTGGTACTCCACGTGTTGTGCAGAACAGGATTGAATTATCCTTAAACCAAGCTCAAAATACAGCTCAAGTGCGTAAAATTAAAAATTACAGACGCCAAGATGAAAGCTGAGCTACAAGCACTGCATGCTCGGCTCAAATTCAAGAAAGTTAAGAGAGCTCCTGTAAACACGTCTTACTCCCCTCAGATGCGATAATAATAATATCATCTCTAACCGTTTGTGGATGTGTTTGTGACGTCTTTAAGGTCTTCAAAAACTCTACACACATGTGGATGTGTTTGTGACGTCTTAAGATCTTGCAAACCTCTACTCTTCCAGTCTTCTGTGGATGTGTTCGTGACGTCTTTTAAGATCTCGCTAATCTCTACTTGGTCTGGATGTGTTTGTGACGTCTTTAAGATCTTTCAAATCTCTATATTCGTGTTGATGTGTTTGTGACGTCTTTAAGATCTTTCAAAACTCTACATTCGTGTGGATGTGTTTGTGAGGTCCTACGATCTTTGAAAACTCTACACTTCTTGTCTTCTGTGGATGTGTTTGTGACGTCTTTACGATCTTGCAAACTCTACACTCATGCGGATGTCTTTGTAAGGTCTTAAGGTCTTACAAAACTCTACATTTCTTGCCTTCTGGGTATGAGTTTGTCACGTCTCTAAGATCTTGTAAAACTCTACACTCGTGTGGATGTGATTGTGACGTCTTTAAGATCTTGCAAAACTCTTAACTCGTGTGAATGTGTTTGTGTCGTCTTAAGGTCTTGTAAAACTCTGCACTCATGTGGACGTGTTTGTGACGTCTTAAGATCTTGCAAAACTCTACTCTTCCTGTCTTCTGTGAATGTGTTCGTGACGTCTTTAAGATCTTGCAAAAGCTCTACATTGGTGTGGATATGTTTGTGACGTCTTGAAGGTCTTGCAAAACTCTACACTCGTGTGAATGTGTTTGTGTCGTCTAAGATCTTGCAAAACTCTACATTTCTTACTTTTGTGGATGTGTTTGTAACGTGTTTAAGGTCTTGCAAACTCTACACTCATGTGGATGTATTTGTGACGTCTTAAGATCTTGCAAAATCCTACTCTTCCAATCCTCTCCCCGATGTCTTCGTGACGTCTTTAAGATCCTGCAAAACTCTACATTGGTGTGGATGTGTTTGGGACGTCTTTAAGATCTTGCAAAACTCTACATTCGTTTGGATGTGTTTGTGACGTCTTTTTTAAGAACTTGAAAATCTCTACAATCGTTGGTATGTGTTTGTCGTCTTACGATCTTGCAAAACTCTACACTTCTTGCCTTCTGTGGATGTGTGTGTGACGTCTTTAAGATCTTGCAAAACTCTACACTCGTGTGAATGTGTTTGTGTCGTCTTAAGGTCTTGCAAAACTCTGCACTCATGTGAATGTGTTTGTGACGTCTTAAGATCTTGCAAAACTCTACTCTTCCAGTCTTCTGTGGATGTGTTCGTGACGTCTTTAAAGTGCATATGAAGCGAAATTTTTTACTGGCTTGTTCGAAAGAGCTTTCAAAATGATGAAGAGCGGCGTTTATTTTATTGCGATAGCACTCTTGGTAGCCGAGTTATTCAAGGTTTTTCATTTATGCAAATTAGAGGATTTGTGACGTCACAAGGTGGACACATAATGAAGTAAAATCACAAAATATGGAATATCTGTGCAAATACTAAGTCTACCGGGTTGAAATTTTGCAGGGTTGATGTTCTGCCAGAACTACACATTATGATAGTGGTTATGACGTCACCATAGCAACATACTTGTTACCAGACCTCTACCTTCCCAAATGAGAAATGCCTTATTTATTGCTCCAGAGTCTAACACACTTTCTTATACTTCTGTTGTGTAATGTCCATATTTGCTCGCAACCACTGAATGAACGTCAAGAGCAAACAGCACTTCTTGGGGAGGGAAAATCTGATTTATCCTTTGGAAAGGTAATAATAATAATAATAATAATTGAAATTTAATACCGCGCAGTTTCTATAAAAAATATTCAACTGCGCCTTACAATAAATATTAAATTAAAAATAAAATAAAAGTTCAAAGTTACAATTCAAAAATTCCATAAATAAATAGAATAATTCATTAATAAATGCAATTAAATATAACAACTATAGTAACTAATTAAATGCCCTATTAAATAAAAACGTTTTAAGTCTAATTTTAAAAATATCTAAACTGGAAGTAGATCTTATTGTGGTAGGAAGCTGATTCCAAAGTCTAGGCGCGGCACAACTAAACGATCTATCCGCCAGGGTCTTCTTGGTTCTTATTTTCGGGAAAGTTAATAAAGCTGCACAGTCATCGTTGCGCCTTAAATTATACCTAGACGGCGGCAAGACAGATATTAAATGGCGTAAGTAATCAGGCGCCATACCATGCAATACCTTAAATGTAAGAAGAATTATTTTATATCAGAAGCATATAACCTCGAAGCGTCTAAATTGCCCTGTAATGTTACGAAACAAGCTGGGGTTTATTAGCCGACCAATCAGAAGCACAGATGCATTTTAGCCCAAATATGGAATAAAGATTCATTTGGAAAAAATGGCGGTAGCTCGCAGAGTCCGTCAAAAAGCTCTCCAGAGCAAAAATAAAATCGATTAGCCTAACCGGGAAAGCGCTCCCGGAGGAGACTGTGGTTGAGAGGATATTCAGAGAGGCTAGAGCAAACTTCAGTTTTTTTTTTCCAATACGGCCGCAAATGTGGATGTGGTGGAGACGAGTGGACCGTTTCGTGGTTTGGTGAAGCGTTGTAATGATCATTTCTTTCATCTATTTTCCGAAAGAGTTAAGGGTTCGTTTGACACGCATGCCTTAATACAGGTGAGGTGGTATGAATTTGTAGGCAGGTGCTAGCTAGCGGAGATGTGGAGGAAATAGTGAAGGCGGTTCCATCGCGCGGCAAAGAGATAGTGTCGTGTATTCTGGAGAGTGTTGTGATCGCTGGTTTTAAGTTTGTGAGGGAGAGTCAGGAAGCTACAGTTTCATGTACAGTCATGGTTGCTAGAGAGAGTATTAACATTTCTGAGGACGATGTTTCGCTTTTAAAGCTAGGTTCTGCGGCGGCACTGAAACTGAAAAAACGTTTGCGACAAAGTGCCATAGAACTTTCGAGATCTAAACAGAGTCTCAAGAATATGATATGCATGGAAATTGACGCTCTTGAGAAAATGGAGGATCACGAAAAGACAAACATCCCCAATTTTCTGTATAGTCTTGACGAAGGAAACTTACTTGTTTTAAAGATGGAACTTATTTCTTTCCTGCGGAAATTTACGCAAGTATATTCGGAAGGGTTGTGAATCAAAATGGATATCAGTTGTTTGGCAGACGACTCTTCAAGGTTAGTTTAGACTTAAGCAAGATATCACCCCTAGGTCTATTAACAAGCATCTGAGTATCAATAGCATTATTTCCGTTCCTAACTTCATTTCACAGTATTTCCCTTTGAGATATTAATGCACCAGTCAGTTTAAACCCCAACCCAGCATAAGTGGGGCTTTGGTGGGGAGTTATCACCTCATTGGCAGCTCTTTGTGCCCAAGGATGTGGGGCATTTGTTTTGTTTGTCATTCTTGTCTTGGGGGATGTGGAGCATTAGTATGGATTTGTTCGAATCCAACAGGGCAGCTAGAGGGTGCGACGTGTGCTGTTGTCCACAAAATATTTCTCCATATGGTGGGACATTTGTCAATTTTTGTACAGTATTCAGAACCATTCCCCACCTTTATCCCAGGGTGGTGGGGGGCGGGGGGGGGGGGAGTTCAGGGTTTACTTTGACTGGTGCATAACCCCTTTGCATTTTCAAAAATTGGAAACCAATCAGTACCTGAATACAGTAGGTTAGCACAGAGGCATATGCTTCTTGTCATCAAATGTGGTTATATGTTTTTTTTTTATTGTTAGCACCTTACCTTTTTACAGCTGCAGTAAATGGAACTCTTCTGCAACACACCAACATATTTTGCAGGTGCAAGATATTTGCGTGATCTTGGTTCTTCAACATGCCTTCATTGTTAGTAGAAGTATTACCATTGTTTTATGATTTTTTACTGATAATTAAATTGGCTGATACAGGTTGCCGAACAACAGGTGATGAGTGACAGTGGCATAAAGCGGAAATGTTATGAAGCACTGACATGCCTTGGTATTACAATTTCCCCAAGTATGAAATTAGATCTTTACAATAGACTGTTACGCAAAATGTTCAACATCAGATGCAATGAATTTGTTAGAGCACAGAAATGTCTTGAGGAACATCATGAGAGACAAACACAGGACAGACAAGTTATGTTAAGGAATAAGCTGAAGGTTGCCAGCTAATCAGAAGATGCATTTAAGACATTAACCACAGAATATTAGTCTTTTTTTCCCTGAAAATATTTTCTATATCATAAGATGAGAGTGGAACTGTTTGGGTTTACATTTTGTGTAATTTGAACAGTCAAATGTTTCTCATCATCGCTTAACCTTAATCATGCATTTCTGCGAAGTATGTGTGTCTGTGTATGAGTAAGAAATCCAGATTTATGGTATGAAAGAGAGAGTTCCAAACCACTAGGGAATTGTAGTTGTGATTTAACAGCTTAGAAATAAACTCTAGACATCATGTTAGTGTAGTTATGAGTGGAGTAGTAGACAGAGTAGTATGACAGACAGGGTACTTTAGTAGAATATGTCATGATGTTGAGAGTTAACCATTTGTTACCCATTGCAATAATGTGTCTTCATGTACTGCAACATACCTTTGGGGAAAATAACTCTTTAATGATTTTAATAATTGATGCTGACAATCTTCAATTGTTATGGTTCTTTTTTATATTGTTACAAGAAGCAAATTGTTGCATAATAAAATACTTGTTACTGTTTTATTGAAAACATTTCTTACTCAAGTTATTATAACTGCATATATGTACCATTTTTCTTACTCAGGTTCTAACAGTATATGTTCATGTACGTACATCGTACCTCAATTATACGAATATGTTTACAACTAATTTGCTCATATTTACATCACTTTTTGCATGTGGCCTACTAATAAAATGAATTGTACAATAATACTGACTCTGGTGTTTGTTTATGCAAAAGATACATGTACCTTTTTTATTCCAAGATAATGAAAACATTTTTTCTTATCAATTCATTGTTTAGGCTACAATGATTATACACTGCATGAAAGATATCTTTCTCTAAACTTGAATACTACTTTCTCTTAAGTTTAATTTCTCTTACATATAATGGTGTCTTTCTGTAAACAAACTTTCCCCTCCACCCATGAATGCGTCGTTTTAGCTTCAGTGTTGTGAGGGCTGCTGAATAGTTGACACTGGACAACTGGCCATTCATGCTGAATTTCAGCTGACTGAATATTGTTTCAAGTGCACTTCCATTTAACCGGAGAGGCCATATGTAGCAGCCTGGGAAGTTACTTATGAAGTGTTCGCAGAACTCCGTGAAGCCATAATACATTAGTCTTGTTAAATCCCATGTCTGTAGGGACAGTAAAAAGGTTTGGTAGTGGCTTCTAATTTTGGAAAAAAATTAAATAACAAGAGGGAAAAAGTTTGACATGAAATTATTTCTGTTGTACTTTCAAATTCTTCTTTGTGTAGTTTGGATTACTTTGGTCTCCTTCGCAGCCATTATTAGGGTCGTCACATAACACTCCTCCCCACTAACGGCTGCTCACTTGAGATCTACATTCCTTTCCCTCTGTTATCGAGAACCAATAAAATGCATGTAATCCTTGGCAGCTGCGCCAATCATATTTCTTGTTATATTTGCCGCCAAAAACACAACAAGACAAGGACTAGGACCAGGTCTCTAGAAAATGGAAGCCTGCTCCCAATTGGTCAGTTTGAGGGAAAGGAATAAAAAGCTCAAGTGAGCAGCCATTAGTGGGAGGAGCGTTGCATGACGACCCAAATAACAGCTGCAAAGGAGACTAGGATTACCTAGCAAGCTTCTTAATAATGAGTTGTTGATATTTGGACTTTTAAGTCTCATTAAACTTGCCTCTGCCATTAAAACGGTTATGATGAAATATCAATTGCTTTGACATTCATTTGGTCAAAATAAACAATAAATATTGAATAATATGATTGAAGAAATGTTACTTACTTGCCATGCAAGAAACCATTTTTGGTTGGAAGCAGTCAAGTTTGGTTCTGTAAATTGTGAAATGATTTGAAAAAAAAAAAAAAAAAAACAGGTGTGAAGTACATTGTACATTTCTTCTTAAGGCTGTCCATTTATATTTATCTCGTAACAATCACTCTACCAATAAATATTTATGGTGTGCGTTAAGGAGCAAATAGAAGCTGGAAATTAATATATCATAGAGGAGTGTAGAATAGATCCCAAACAGGCAATCTGTCAATGAGAGAACTGTCACAATGGACATTTCATTTTTTTAAAGAATGCAAATCATACCTTGTGCCCAGGCATAGTCAGCCCAGCCAACAAAGAAGTTATAACCATCTGACATGTTTTGCAAAACATTGGAGTGCTCATCTGTGATTTTTTCATGACTCAATATACCCCTCTCAAATAAATGACGGCAAGCATCTAGGTATTCAATGGCCTTTCCAACATTTTCAGCATCTGGTGGATTAGTTTCCTTGAATTCAGAGAGTTCGGCAATAACTTCATTTTGCTGCAGTTAAAAGAAAGTATTTTTTTGTTTCAAATGTATTGAATTGCACTTGTTGCTTTTTCATGATTATGTAGCTATATTACCATAATTTGGCTGAGTTATTGGAAACAACACAGGCCAAGATGGTATGTTTAAGCTAAGTTTTATATGACTTCATCCATCAACATTTAATCACAGGAATGAAGGGCACATGATGTTGCCTTCCTTTTATTGACATCAATTTCTTGCACCAGTGCATAATGACATTGTATCCATGTTTATCATCAATATTAAATATGACTTTGCCATTTGTATAATTTTCTAATTCAAATATTAACCTGCATGATTTTTGCTGGTTTGACATTAAGCCTTGTCCAGCAGTCTCTGTAGATGTGTCTGTAACACAGCTGTGGCACCCGTCGCATTCTGCCATTTTTTGCTCTCGTCACTTCTCTGCTCCACAGATCTTTAATTACTTGCCATCCGAACTTCACCCCATATAAATCAAAATCCTTCTTTCGGCTACCACCACCTTGACGAGAGGAATGAAGAGCTGCAATCAGGCTTTTCAACTAAAAAGGAAATTATTTAAAACCAAGTGAAATTTAATGAAATAAAGCAAAATCAGTCTACTGATCAGCTCATCATGTAAGAGGTCTGAGTCCTGGTTGCTCTAGTGGAAGGATGTGATATTCCTGTTTCCATCTTAGATCAAGATAAGACTGCACTTTCCATCTCTGAATTTAAACTCAGGGCTGAGACTATTGACATGTGAATACCTGGAAAACAATTGATGTTCAGTGCAGAGCACTCAAATTTAAATCTTAAATATATTCTTATTTGATGTTTTGCTTAGCATGTGGTATGGTGAACATTAAAATGAAAGAACTGACATAGAAATAACCTGATGTGATGGACAAGGAATGAAAAATAGCTTTTGATTGGTCCAGGGATTTAGCATCCATGACTTCACATGATGAGGGTCACCCACTTGGGGATTTTCGTTGATTCCGTATGCCCCACTTCTTTCTGTGGTTAGGTATTTGATGGCCTTTAGATTTGCACTGGCACCATCACAAACTACAGCCATGGTTTTAAAACCATAAATGTGGAATGAATGCATCGTTGTCATCAGGCAGGAGATGATATACTTGCACTCCATGCCTCTGCCACTACTGAAATATGGCCCGATTACATCAAAATCACTTGTCAGATCATGCCATAAGAATTGCGTGATGAAAGATGCTTTGACTGATTTGGGTGCACTGAGCTCCTCATAAACATCTTGAGTGAAGACATGTCATCAGCAGTCATAGCATGTCCCACAAACCTGGTTCAATGAAAATTTTAAACAACAGTCTGTCAATCCATGTACATGTACTTTCAAACTACCGGCAAAAAGCTCAGGGCCACCTGTTATTGTCATTACAATTGGCCTTGCATGTCTACACTCTTGAAAGTTACAATTTGGTAATTTCTAGCATTAGCACTTTCACTGTCAAGTGGGACTTTATAGATTGCACTCAGTCTAACACCAGACAATTTAATTTACTCGTCAGGGAGACCTCTTGGCAGTGAAAGGGTTAATTATCAAATGCTTTGTAAACCACAAGACAAGGTGGGATCTAGGCGGGATCCCGGCAATCCCGCATGGGGTCCCAGGTGGGAATGGCGGGATCCCGCCTTTCCCACCTGGGATGAAAATTTGATCCCACCTGGGATCCCGCATCAAATGCGGGATTCCAGCATCCCACCCGGGATCTTAGGTGGGATTTCTACATCCCACCCGGGATCTTAGTGGGACTTATGCATCCCACCCGGGAGTCTCGTTGGACATTGTGCATCCCACCTGGGATCCTAGAAAAGATTCGCAAGAGTCATATCCCACCTGGGATACTAAATATCCTACCAAGAAACATACTCTTGCGTGTGATCTTGGGAAGTTTCCATGCAAAAAAGTGATGAATGTAGAATTTGCCACCCAAATTATCCATTTCAAACATCCATGGACATATGTCATGAATTTGATCAGCCAGTAATCAATTAAATGTCAATCAAACGTTCCACAAAAAGTTGACAAGTGCTTGTGTTAGTATTCCCTTACAAGCAAGGTTGTTAGGAAAATAACACGTAAATACACGTATACCAAAAATAAATACAACTAAGTGCACTGTTTGAAGGATTCCAAGTCACACAAGAATGTTGAGGACACGCAGTCGTTGAAGTTACTGTAAGGTCAAGAAAATACACGTTTTGTAGATATTAAAGCATTTATTTGCACTGTACTGTAACCTGTTTCTTCAACTCATATTAAACACGTACTTGCATCACTAAATGTTCGTAGTGCTTTGATCGAGAAAATAATTCATCCACCGCTTCCACTTCCAAACAAAAAAACAACTTACACAGTTTGTTGGTTGATTCTGTTGTAAATGAAATCCTCTTCAAAAGCTCCTCTTTTCACTGTTTTGTTTCCAAAGACACAACTTTGATCAAAGTTACAGCAAAGCAGCAACAAGTAAAGTGTCATGCTCATTTTCGGACTTGACTGTTGTAGGAGCATTTTTTTTTTTCACCTGGTCCACTTTAAGTTTATGAAAACATATTCAAAGGTTTCCTTTCGCCTTTGAGTGCATATAAAGGTGGAAATAAGCGAAGCATGTCTCCAAGGATCGTGTTGTTTTCTCAATGGATCGATCGAACGTGAATACTCCAGGCCGCCATTTTGAATTTTGAGCAAGCTAGTTCCCAGGCAAGCCGTGAGATCATCAACACATGCGCAATTCAACTTCAACGTCACATGGTGCTTGAAGACAATAGCGAAGTGTGAGTTTTGCTTTTAGCGCGTGGGTTTGAACAGATACAGAGGAGTTTTATGAAGTTTGTTACGCTGTTCTGCTAAAATACTTTGATTCCCCAGCTTTTTGCAACTGAAATATATCAGTTGAAGGAAAGAAGCCGGACAGACATATAGTTCAAGAACAAACTGTCTCTCAGGCCGTCTAGAGAGAAAGGTTAGATGCTTAAATGCTTGTTTGAATCTCGGATATCTCATCGCATTGTTATATAGTTACGTAGAAGTTCGAATTTTGCATCTCTGATCTTTATCGCCTATTTTGTATCTTTGCTTTATCGCTCTTTAGTTCTGAAGCGCTGAAGTTCTAGAATTGAGAATATATAAGCTTATAATCATAAGCTTTTGGTTTTTAAAGACTAGAAGTCCGAACTTATGAATCATTTGTTCATACACATTTTATGGTAACCTGTCATACAATGTCAAGCCCGGAATATCTTTTTCTTTGTCTTTGATTTCTTTCAATGAGAACTTTCGATTACAACAAGCTTCTTTCAAAACGTTTCTATGCAATTTTTGTGAGATTTTGTGAAAATTAATCTTTTAGGAAGACTATTAAGACTATAACTCAAGTACTAAGACTAAACTGTATTTTTTGTTATATTTACATGAATATGTTGCTATTATTAATAAATTAATGGCTTAAATTCAAAACTGGTATAGTATTAATTTGCTGGGAGGAATGGAGGACAGTGACCACACTTGGAAAGTAGGATATCTCACCCGGATGATTCTAGCGGGATTGGTG
>JAEMWC010000043.1:1125000-1150000 GCA_016490735.1 Pachyseris speciosa | reverse complement strand
CTTGTCTTCTGTGGATGTGTTTTTGAGGACTTTACGATCTTTCAAATCTCTACATTCGTGTTGATGTGTTTGTGACGTCTTTAAGATCTTTCAAAACTCTACATTCGTGTGGATTTGTTTGTGACGTCCTACGATCTTTGACAACTCTACAATTCTTGTCTTCTGTCCCTGTGTTTGTGACGTCTTTAAGATCTTGCAAAACTCTACACTCGTGTGAATGTGTTTGTGTCGTCTAACAACTTGCAAAACTCTTCATTTCTTACCTTTTGTGGATGTGTTTGTGACGTCTTTAAGGTCTTGCAAAACTCTACACTCATGTGGATGTCTTTGAGACGTCTTAAGATCTTGCAAAACTCTACTCTTCCATTCTTCTAGGGATGTGTTCGTGACGTCTTTAAGATCGTGCAAAACTCTAAATTCGTGTTTAAGTGTTTGTGACGTCTTTAAGATCTTGCAAAACTCTACATTCGTATGGATGTGTTTGTGACGTCTTTGTTAAGATCTTAAAAATCTCTAAAATCGTGTGAATGTGTTTGTCGTCTTTCGATCTTGCAAAACTCTACACTTCTTGCCTTCTGTGGATGTGTTTGTGTCGTCTTTAAGATCTTGCAAAACTCTACACTCGTGTGAATGTGTTTGTGTCGTCTTAAGGTCTTGCAAAACTCTACACTCATGTGGATGTGTTCGTGACGTGTTTAAGATCTTGCTAATCTCTACATTCGTGTGGATGTGATTTTGACGTCTTTAAGATCTTTCAAATCTCTACATTCCTGTTGATGTGTTTGTGACGTCTTTAATATCTTTAAAAACTCTACATTCGTGTGGATGGGTTTGTGACGTCCTACGATCTTTCAAAACTCTACACTTCTTGTCTTCTGTGGATGTGTTTGTGACGTCTTTAAGATCTTGCAAAACCCTACACTCGTGTGAATGTGTTTGTGTCGTCTAACAGCTTGCAAAACTCTACATTTCTTACCTTTTGTGGATGTGTTTGTGACGTCTTTAATGTCTTGCAAAACTCTACACTCGTGTGGATGTGTTTGTGACGTCTTAAGATCTTGCAAAACTCTTCTCTTCCATTCTTCTGTGGTTGTGTTCGTGACCTCTTTAAGATCTTGCAAAACTCTAAACTCGTGTTTATATGTTTGTGACGTCTTTAAGATCTTGCAAAACCCTATACTCGTGTGAATGTGTTTGTGTCGTCTAACATCTTGGAAAACTCTACACTTATTGCCTTCTGGAGGTGTGTTCGTGACGTCTTTAAGATCTTGCAAATCTCTACATTCGTGTGGATGTGTTTGTGACTTTTTTAAGATCTTGCAAAACTCTGCATTCGTGTGGAAGTGTTTGTGACGTCTTTTTTAAGATCTTGAAAAACTCTACAATCGTGTGAATATGTTTGCCGTCTTACGATCTTTCATAACTCTACACTTCTTTTCTTCTGTGGTTGTGTGTGTAACGTCTTTAAGATCTTTCAAAACTCTACGTTCGTTTGGATGTGTTTCTGACGTCTTGTTTAAAAGTTTCCAAAACTCCACAGTCGTGTGAATGTGTTTGTCGTCTTACGATCTAGCAAAACTCTACAATTTTTGTCTTCTGTGGATGTGTTTGTAACGTCTTTAAGATTTTGCAAAACTCTACATTCGTGTGGATGTGTTTGTGACGTCCTACGATCTTTCAAAACTCTACACTTTATGCCTTCTGTGGACGTTTTTGCGACAGCTTAAAGATCTATCGAAACTCTACACTCGTGTGGATAGGTTTGTGACGATTTTAAGATCTTGCAAAACTCTATACTCGTGTGAATGTGTTTTTCGACTTATGATATTGCAAAACTCTACAGTTCGTTCCTTCTTTGGATGTTTTTGTGACGTCTTTAAGATCTTGCAAAACTCTACACACTTGTGGATGTGTTAGTGACGTCTTTAAGATCTTGCAAATCTCTACATTAGTGTGGATGTGTTTGTGACGTCCTGCGATCTTTCAAGACTCTACACTTTTTGCTTTCTGTAGATGTTTTTGGGACGTCTTTAAGATCTATCAAAACTCTACACTCGTGTGGATAGGTTTGTGACGTTTTTAAGATCTTGCAAAACGCTACACTCGTGTGAATGTGGTTGTGTCGTCTTAAGATCTTGCAAAACTCTACACTTCTTGCCTTCGGGGGGTGTGTTTGTGACGTCTTTAAGAACTTGCAAAACTCTATACACTTGTGGACGTGTTTGTGACGTCTTTAAGATCTTGCAAATGTCTACATTCGTGTGGATGTGATTGTGACTTTTTTAAGATCTTGCAAAACTCTGCATTCGTGTGGATGTGTTTGTGACGTTTTTTTAAGATCTTGAAAAACTCTGCATTCGTGTGAATGTGTTTGTCGTCTTACGATCTTGCAAAATTCTACACTTCTTGCCTTTTGTGGATGTGTGTGTGGTTGACGTCCTTAAGATCTTTCAAAACTCTAAACTCTACACTCATGTGAATGTGTTTTTGACGTCTTAAGATCTTGTAAAACTCTACTCTTCCAGTCTTCTGTGGATGTCTTCGTGACGTCTTTAAGATCTTGCTAATCTCTACTTTCGTGTGGATGTGTGTGTGACGTCTTTAAGATCTTGCAAAAGTCTACACTCGTGTGAATGTGTTTGTGTCGTCTGAAGGTGTTGCAAAACTCTGCTCTCATGTGGACGTGTTTGTGACGTCTTAAGATCTTGCAAAACTCTACTCTACCCGTCTTCTGTGAATGTGTTCGTGACGTCTTTCAGATCTTGCAAAAACTCTACATTGGTGTGGATGTGTTTGTAAAGTCTTTAAAATCTTGCAAAACTCTACATTTCTTAACTTTTGTGGATGTGTTTGTAACGTCCTTAAGATCTTCCAAGACTCTACACTTGTGTGAATGTGTTTTTCGTCTTAAGATCTTTCAAAACTCTACACTTCTTTCCTTCTTTGGATGTTTTTGTGACGTCTTTTAGATCTTGCAAAACTCTACACTCGTATTAATGTGTTTTTGTCGTCTTAAGACCTTCCAAAACTCTACACTTCTTGCCTTTTGGGGATGTGTTTGTGACGTTTTTAAGATCTTTCAAAATTCTACACTTCTTGACTTCTGTGGATTTGTTTGTGACGTCTTTATGATCTTGCAAAACTCTACACTCGTGTGAATGTGTTTGTATCGTCTGAGATCTTGCAAAACACTACATTTCTTACCTTTTGTGGATGTGTTTGTGACGTCTTTAAGGTCTTTCAAAACTCTACACACATGTGGATGTGTTTGTGACGTCTTAAGATCTTGCAAACCTCTACTCTTCCAGTTTTCTGTGGATGTGTTCGTGACGTCCTTAAGATCTTGCTAATCTCTACTTGGTCTGGATGTGTTTGTGACGTCTTTAAGATCTTTCAAAACTCTACATTCGTGTGGATATGTTTGTGACGTCTTGTTTAAGACCTTAAAAAAACTCTACAATCTTGTGAATGTGTTTGTCGTCTTCCGATCTTGCAAAACTCTACACTTCTTGTCTTCTGTGGATGTGTTTGTAACGTCTTTAAGATTTTGCAAAACTCTACATTCGTGTGGATGTGTTTGTGTCGTCCTACGATCTTTCAAAACTCTAAACTTTATGCCTTCTGAGGATGTTTTTGCGACGTCTTAAAGATCTTGCAAAACTCTACACTCGTGTGGATGGGTTTTTCACGTCTTTAAGATCTTCCAAACTCTACACTTGTGTGAATGGGTTTTTCGTCTGTAGATCTTGCAAAACTCTACACTTCTTTCCTTCTTTGGATGTTTTTGTGACGTCTTTCAGATCTTGCAAAACTCTACACTCGCATTAATGTGTCTTTGTCGTCTTAAGATCTTCCAAAACTCTACATTTCTTGCCTTTTGGGGATGTGTTTGTGACGTCTTTAAGATCTTGCAAAATTCTACACTTCTTGTCTGCTGTGGAATGGTTTTTGACGTCCTTAAGATCTTTCAAATGTCTACATTCGTGTTGATGTGTTTGTGACGACTTTAAGATCTTGAAAAACTCTACACTCGTGTGAATGTGTTTGTGTTGTCTAACATCTTGCAAAACTCTTCATTTCTTACCTTTTGTGGATGTGTTTGTGACGTCTTTAGGTCTTGCAAAACTCTACACTCATGTGGATGTGTTTGTGACGTCTTTAAGATCTTGAAAATCTCTACATTCGTGTGGATGTGTTTGTGACTTTTTGAAGATATTGCAAAACTGTGCATTCGTGTAGATGTGTTTGTGACGACTTTTTTAAGATCTTGAAAAACTCTATAATCCTGTGAATATGTTTGCCGTCTTACGATCTTTCATAACTCTACACTTCTTTCCTTCTGTGGTTGTGTTTGTGACGTCTTTAAGATTTTGCAAAACTCTACACTCGTGTGAATGTGTTTGTGTCGTCTTACGACCTTGCAAAACTCTACACTTCATGCCTTCTGTGGATGTTTTTGCGACGTGTATAAGATCTATCAAAACTCTACACTCGTGTGGATAGCTTTGTGACGTTTTTGAGATCTTGAAAAACGCTACACTCGTGTGAATGTGTTTGTGTCGTCTTAAGATCTTGCAAAACTCTACACTTCTTGCTTTCTGGGGTTGTGTTTGTGACGTCTTTAAGAACTTGTAAAACTCTACACACTTGTGGATGTGTTTGTGACGTCTTTAAGATCTTGGAAATCTCTATATTCGTGTGGATGTGTTTGTGACTTTTTTAAGATCTTGCAAAACTCTGCATTCGTATGGATGTGTTTCTGACGTCTTTTTTAAGATCTTGAAAAACTCTACAATTGTGTGAATATGTTTGCCGTCTTACGATCTTTCATAACTCCACACTTCTTTCCTTCTGTGGTTGTGTTTGTGACGTCTTTAAGATCTTGCAAAACTCTACACTTGTGTGAATGTGTTTGTGTCAACTTAAGATCTTGCAAAACTCTACACTTCTTGCCTTCTGGGGGTGTGTTTGTGACGTCTTTAAGAACTTGCAAAACTCTACACACTTGTGGATGTGTTTGTGATGTCTTTAAGATCTTGCAAAACTATACACTCGTGTAAATGTCTTTGTGTCGTCTTAAGCTCTTGCAAAACTCTACACTCATGTTGATGTGTTTTTGACGTCTGAAGATCTTGTAAAACTCTACTCTTCCAGTCTTCTGTGGATGTGTTCGTGAAGTCTTTAAGATGTTGCTAATCTCTATATTCGTGTGGATGTGTTTGTTACGTCTTTAAGATCTTTGGAAACTCTACGTTCGTGTGGATGTGTTTCTGACGTCTTGTTTAAAATTTTGCAAAACTCTACAATCGTGTGAATGTGTTTGTCGTCTTACGATCTTGCAAAACTATACAATTTTTGTCTTCTGTGGAAGTGTTTGTAAGGTCTTTACGATTTTGCAAAACTCTACATTCGTGTGGATGTGTTTGTGACGCCCTACGATCTTTCAAAACTCTACACTTTATGCCTTCTGTGGATGTTTTTGTGACGTCTATAAGATCTATCAAAACTCTACACTCGTGTGGATAGCTTTGTGACGTTTTTGAGATCTTGAAAAACGCTACACTCGTGTGAATGTGTTTGTGTCGTCTTAAGATCTTACAAAACTCTACACTTCTTGCCTTCTGGGGGTGTGTTTGTGACGTCTTTAAGAACTTGCAAAACTCTACGCACTTGTGGATGTGTTTTTGACGTCTTTAAGATCTTGGAAATCTCTACATTCGTGTGGATGTGTTTGTGACTTTTTTAAGATCTTGCAAAACTCTGCATTCATGTCGATGTGTTTCTGACGTCTTTTTTAAGCTCTTGAAAAACTCTACAATCGTGTGAATGTGTTTGTCGTCTTACGATCTTGCTAAACTCTACAATTTTTGTCTTCTGCGGATGTGTTTGTAACGTCTTTAAGATTTTGCAAAACTCTACATTCGTGTGGATGTGTTTGTGACGTCCTACGATCTTTCAAAACTCTATATTTTATGCCTTCTGTTGATGTTGTTGCGACGTCTTAAAGATCTATCAAAACTCTACACTCGTGTGGATAGGTTTGTGACGTTTTTAAGATCTTGTAAAACTCTACACTCATGTGGATGTGTTTGTGACGTCTTAAGATCTTGCAAAACTCTACTCTTCCTGTCTCCTGTGGATGTGTTCGTGACGTCTTTAAGATCTTGCAAATCTCTACATTCGTGTGGATGTGTTTTTGACTTTTTTAAGATCTTGCAAAACTCTGCATTCGTGTGGATGTGTTTGCGACGTCTTTTTTAAGATCTTGAAAAACTCTACAATCGTGTGAATATGTTTGCCGTCTTACGATCTTTCATAACTCTACACTCCTTTCCTTCTGGGGTGTTTTTGTGACGTCTTTAAGAACTTGCAAAACTCTACACACTTGTGGATGTGTTTGTGACGTCTTTAAGATCTTGCAAAAATCTACACTCGTGTAAATGTGTTTGTTTCGTCTTAAGGTCTTGCAAAACTCTACACTCATGTTGATGTGTTTTTGACGTCTTAAGATCTTGTAAAACTCTACTCTTCGAGTCTTCTATGGATGTGTTCGTGACGTCTTTAATATCTTGCTAATCTCTACATTGGTATGGATGTGTTTTTGACGTCTTTAAGATCTTTCAAATCTCTACATTCGCGATGATGTGTTTGTGACGTCTTTAAGATCTTTAAAAACTCTACATTCGTGTGGATATGTTTGTGACGTCTTGTTTAAGATCTTGAAAAACTCTACAATCGTGTGAATGTGTTTGTCGTCCTACGATCTTGCAAAACTCTACACTTCTTGTCTTCTGTTGATGTGATTGTAACGTCTTTAAGATCTTGCAAAACTCTACATTCGTGTGGATGTGTTTGTGACGTCCTACGATCTTCCAAAACTCTACACTTTATGCTTTCTGTGGATGTTTTTGCGCCATCTTAAAGATCTATCAAAACTCTACACTCGTGTGGATAGGTTTGTGACGTCTTTAAGATCTTGCAAAACTCTACACTCGTTTGAATGTGTTTTTCGTCTCAAGTTCTTGCAAAACTCTACACTTCGTTCCTTCTTTAGATGTTTTTGTGACGTCTTTAAGATCTTGCAAAACACTACACTCATGTGAATGTGTTTGTGTCGTCTAACATCTTACAGAACTCTACATTTCTTACCTTTTTTGGATGTGTTTGTGACGTCTTTAAAGTCTTGCAAAACGCTACACACATGTGGATGTGTTTGTGACGTCTTAAGATCTTGCAAACCTCTACTCTTCCAGTCTTTTGTGGATGTGTTCGTGACGTCTTTAAGATTTTGCTAATCTCTACATTCGTGTGGATGTGTTTGTCACGTCTTTAAGATCTTTCAAAACTCTACGTTCGTGTGGATGTGTTTGTGACGTCCTTCGATCTTTCAAAACTCTACACTTTATGCCTTCTGTTGATGTTTTTGCGACGTCGTAAAGATCTATCAAAACTCTACACTCGTGTGGATAGGTTTATGACGTCTTTAAGATCTTGCAAAATTCTACACTCGTGTGAGTGTGTTTTTCGTCTTAAGATCTTGCAAAACTCTACACTTCGTTCCTTCTTTGGATGTTTTTTTGACGTCTTTAAGATCTTGGAAAACTCAACACTCGTATTAATGTGTTTTTGTCGTCTCAAGATCTTTCAAAACTCTACATTTCTTGCCTTCTGGGATGTGTTTGTGACTGTTTAAGATCTTGCGAAACTCTACACTCGTGTGGATGTGTTTTTATCGTCTTTAAGATCTTGCAAAACTCTACACTTCTTGTCTTCTGTGGATGTTTTTGTGACGTCTTTAAGATCTTGCAAAACTCTACACTCGTGTGAATGTGTTTGTGTCGTCTAAAATCTTGCAAAACTTTACATTTCTTACCTTTTTTGATGTGTTTGTGACGTCTTTAAGGCCTTGCAAAACTCTACACTCATGTGGATGTGTTTGTGACGTCTTAAGATCTTGCAAAACTCTACTCTTCCATTCTTCTGTGGATGTGTTCGTGACGTCTTTCAGATATTGCAAAACTGTATATTTGTGTGGATGTGTTTATGACGTCCTTAAGATCTTGCAAAACTCTACATTCGTGTGGATGTGTTTGTGAGTCTTTTTTAAGATCTTGTAAAACTCTACACTCGTGTGAATGTGTTTGTGTCGTCTTAAGGTCTTGCAAAACTCTACACTCATGAGGATGTGTTTGTGACGTCTTAAGATCTTGCAAAACTCTACTTTTCCTGTCTTTTGTGGAGGTGTTCGTGACGTCTTTAAGATCTTGCAAATCTCTACATTCGTGTGGATCTGTTTGTGACTTTTTTAAGATCTTGCAAAACTTTGCATTCGTGTGGATGTGTTTGTGACGTCTTTTTTAAAATCTTAAAAATCTCTACAATCGTGTGAATATGTTTGTCGTCTGACGATCTTGCCAAAGTCTACACTTCTTGCCTTCTGTGGATGTGTTTGTGTCGTCTTTAAGATCTTGCAAAACTCTGCACTCGTGTGAATGTGTTTGTGTCGTCTTAAGGTCTTGCAAAACTCTACACTTCTTGCCTTCTGGGGATGTGTTTGTGACCTCTTTAAGAACTTGCGAAACTCTACACACTTGTGGATGTGTTTGTGACGTCTTTAAGATCTTGCAAAACTCTACACTTCCTGTCTTCTGTGGATGTGTTTGTGACTTCTTTAAGATCTTGCAAAACTCTACACTCGTGTGGATGTGATGTGTTTGTTTGGAAATTACAGCTGAACTTAACTGAACTGAACTGGGCAGTACTTGATGAAAGTTACTCGCAAAGTAGTTCAAACATGGCAGTAACGTTTTCAGGACAATTAGGCCGTTATCCTAAGTAATACTGACACTACTGTTGAATTGTATTCGTCTCCATCCGCAGCCCTTTGAAGAAAAAATGAAGTTATAGAGTATGTACACGCTCCTACAAGAAAGTTGTAGGACATCCACAAATGGAAAAAGCTAAGGCTAGAGTGGTTTCAGTTGAGTGTCGTACAAACAAAACCGAAAGCAATTATTCTGAAAAAATCACAACAGATGCAAACAATGGAATAAAGCATTCTGAGTATGGCGCTTTTAAAACGGAGTAGATATTTCCAGTTAGAACCATTGCCTTTGAGAGAAAGCGGAATTTTTCGAATTTTAGTGGCACTCGATCCTATTTATTTATTAGTACTATTTATTAGTACTACAGATAAAATTTCTGACGACATTTGTTTAGTTCTGGTGGCGACATTTTTTTCAAATGGAGTTGCAAATTCTCTCTGTATTTGAAACCATTCAAAAAAGATATCATTCAACTTTGGTTTTCAAGTGAACAAGTGAGGTTACGCAAGATTAATTTGCATTTGTAAACAAACCTTTGTCATTGGCTTTTATCGATAAACTTCGGGTTAAAAACATAAACCATTACCTTTAAACACGGCCTAACCAAATTTAGTGGCTTTGTTTGTGTTTTAAGGGACTGCTTCGTTGTTAATTTGGATGATTTCTTCGCTTGTCACGGATGCAAACCGGGACGCCATTTTTTCGAAATTCACACGAGGGAGCACGGCACTCACAAGTTGCTCGAAGGTAAATAGCAAAGGATATTTGGAGTTTGACTGGCCAATCAGAGCTCTCCTTCAACGCTATCCACTGTTTTAGTATATACTAAAATACTATATACTCGTATCTCATTTAGATTGCTTCTAAAGATTTACAGGTTTTGAAAAAAAGACAAAATAAAGTATACCATGATTATAATGTTGTATTACAGCATGTTTATAAAAAAACGAATGTAACAATTTAAGGCCTTTGTTCACTAGAATGCGCAATGTCGCCGTAATCAACAGTTTCCGTGTACAGAAATAGTTTGCAGCATTCTTAGAGATCAATACTTTCAAACAGTATCTGAATCCAGACGATACCTGAGAAGATGAACATTAAGCTTGCCTTTGGGTGGATACTTGCTGCTTGCTTGCTGTTATTATACAAACGTAGAAATTAAGAAAGACGACCTAAAGGAGAACCATCGTGAAGAGATTAGGGTTTTCAGATGTATCACAAGGAGAGGCGCTGTGAAGGGGTAAATTTGCAGAGTACGTGCTTCACCAAGGGAGGAGGTTCCCTGCGAGCAGAGGTCTCTGGCGGCGAAGGGAGGAGGATGTTCATTTTCAGGATTTAATGACAAGTAAGGCCTTTTCTTTGTAATAACGTTACTGTAGTGGCATCTACCAATTTGTACAGCTGAGTGCACCAAGACAGTCTATTTGCCTTGAGACTGGCTTTGTCAAGGTTGGAAAAGAAATAACGAAATTACGTTATTGCGAATTCTTCAATTACAAACCCTAAAGTTCACTTTTTAAAATCACGTTAGAGTTAAATTTCCGTTTTGCTGGGAACCGGGAACTTTTCTCAAAATTGCTGGCTGGCAAATATCTTTTTGAATCCGATTTGCTGGTAAACGACAAAGATTTGAAAGCTCTCCTTGCTGGGAGTTGCGTTTTGTGTAAATTGCCTTGCTGGCTGAGAATCCTAGATACTGACGCTTGCTGGAACTGAGGATCGGCCCTTTTTTCCCACGAAACTTAATTATTAATCAGGCGTGAATGCTGTAGTGTCAATTTGTTGTGTGGACGGATAAGAATACTTTTAGAAAAAGAAGTCGTTGAGCACTCCTGTTTCGTACTGCGAAAACTAAGACCCCATCTTAGGTTCGTACTACGAAAACTAAGACCCCATCAAAAATTTTTACTGTCGAAATTATGAGTCACACAAGAGTTTAAAATGTAAAACTCACTTCGCATTTAGAACTGTTTGTTGGAACTCGATATGTTATGTTTAACCATTCGCGAGGAAAGGCCTTCACGCGGATAAAGCTTGGAAAGAACCTCCTGCTAGCACGTGATTTCAAGGCTGGATATTGCTCGACAAGGTTCGGCGGATCACACAGAACTCGAATAAATGTTATACTGTTCACAGTCCTCTATTTTTTCCGTGCGATCGTCGAGATCGACTGCGTCTTACCGTTAATGGCTGCCATCTTGATTTTCAAATACACGAGTCAGCGGGCGTCGGGGATTATATATCGCTAGGGGGAGGGGGCGAGAAAAATATAGGGACTGTAACAACATCACTGCGACTCGCGTTCAAGGAGCGCGTTGCTCCAGCAACGTAGCCATCTGATTGCTCATTAAACAGTAGAGGTTAATTTGTGTTGACAACACGTTGGCTTAAGCGGCCTTCACACGACAAACAAATGTTGGTCAAGTCGCATTGGCAAACTCAAGTTGGTGCGTGTGAACGACGCAACAACATGTTGGCAAATTGTTGGCGACGGATAGAACTTGTCTCTATACTCGCCAACATTTTTACGTGTTGGCAAACTCACATTTGACGTGTGAACGAATGTGAACGTGTCTTTTTCACTTTTAACCAATCAAAATTGGCACTCTCTTCACGTGATTCGCAAGACAATTCACAAAATGGCGGAGGAAATAGTCCGACCGTCCGACAGAACTTTTGAGTTTATCGATGAAATTCATAACAACCCAGACTTGTGGGATATATCATCAAATGGTTATAAAGATACCGAAAACATTGAACCATTGATACTTGGTAAAGATAAAGATGTAATAATTCGGGAAAATTGCGAGGAAGAGCACAAATGTATTGTTTTTTGTCTTTTACTAGCGAATTGAAGGATTAAGGGGAATGTAATGCGTGTCACTGATTTTAAGATATCGGCGAGCGGGAAATATAGCACTTTCACGAAGGCAGATCTTTCTTTTGCTTCAAAAGCAATTCAAAAATCAGCTCAGCTCGGATTCTGAAAAGTTGATGTTTTAACCTATCAGATGAGGGGAAAATTGTTTAAATGGCATCAACTGAACCAAAGATATTAATTTTCACGGCAACACTAAATTTAGTAGTACTCCCTGACATGCTTTCCAACCAGCTCGACAAGGGGAGTGCTGTACTTCCGATTTCTGCGGAATTTTAAACAAATTCTCCGCAAAAACACATATCTGCCAGAAGACGTAAAATCAACTTAACAAATACGACACGTATTAGAAATATCTGGCTTTTTAGCTGGTGGTTTCACCCCCTGAACGCGAGTCGCAGTGATGTTATCACAGTCCCTCTATTTTTCTCGCTTCCTCCCACGCCATCCCCCACCCCCTAAGTAGATTTGACACTCGGTAAACGCTCTCAATCTCGACAATCTCACGGGAAAATAGAGGACTGCGAACAGTCTAAATAAATGTCTTTAGATTTCCGCTGTTGACATAGGGTCCAAATCATTACAGTATTAACGGTATAATCTTTAGCAAAAGTGGTATCTTCGCCGGAAAAACGTCTAATTATGTTTTAAACTCCAGCATAAAGGGCAGCACGTTGCACACTGGATTTAAGCTCTGTAATTGCTGAAAATAGGGATGGGTGCTTGTATATTTAATAGGGTCTTAGTTTTCGTAGTACGAAAACTAAGACCCCTGCATAATTATAGACACTGAAAGCATCCCATCTAGGAAATATCTTCTCGCGAAATTTATACTGAAATGAAATGGTTTCGCTTTCGTTTACCTCACCTCGGCGCTGTAATTGGGTTGTAATTGCTGGCAGAGATTCAGGCGCATTGAGAGTTCCATCGTGACTGGAAGTAACGCCATGACAGGAACCGGATGTTTACCAAATTTCGTTACATATTTATATAAAAGGAACAAGGGCTCCTTCCTTTCAGCTTTGTTTTTTGTTTGTTTGTTTGTTTGTTTTTTGTAAGAAGAAGCAAAAACGAAATAACAGGAACTAGAACAACTTTAATAATTGGGTTACAGCATGGACTAAGCAAATTATTTAACCTGTCCATAGTCATTACGTCAAAAGATGCACATATGATTATCTTTAAATTTTCTTGCAGTCTTGATATTTTACTGTTTTACGCCAAAAGTCAAAGCGAAAATCGCGTTTTTGTTTTCTCGAGAAATCGGGCTCGTAAAATTGAGCGTATTGCTAAATAATCCTGGGCTTTGATGCAAATGAAACTGGAAGCGCGGCTGTGGGGTAGAAGGGTGACTTTGCGCCCACTTGCCTTGAAAGTCGACTCTATCTTCCTCTGAGGTGATATGATACTGCAATAGCGTTTCTCCATTCACTTTCTTGTGACTGGAACCCTTAAGTAAAAAGATTGATGTCACAAGAGAAGGGCAAGCTTCTTTTCCCTTGGAATTGATGACAAGGTGGTAATGGTCAGTTTCTGTTAGCGGTAACGCTTTATTCGCTACGACAACAACACTTAGGTCATTAGGCTCTTTATGGCACTCAACTGTCCACGTGCAGGATCTCAGCATTCTGGTGTATGCACTGTTAATGTTATATTTGATATCTTCCCAGTGATTGTAGGAATTCACATTTACCAAGAATGCTGCATTCCCTCGTACTCTTAGAGGATGACGTTCACAAGTTGGCTGTTTTGGGCTATGAGATAGGAGAAATTCCGCGGCCTCTTTAGCTGTGTATCTTTATTTTCTCCCGTCTTTAAGAATGGGCGTTTTGGGGTTCTCTTTCCAAAACTTTACGCTCTGTAACAAATGAACGAGAGAAGATCACCAGTGGTACTATTAACGGGGTTTCCCTATATTTTTGTTATAATCGCTATCATCGTCATCATCTTTCATGTCATAAGTATACCTATTGTTATCGTCGTAATGGGCACCGCGGAAATACGTTTTGTGACGTTAGAGTAACTGGTCAGCGGTTATACAAGTTCCATCCCGTCCGATTCGTTCACATTCGTTGCATGACGATGCAAGAGTCAGAAATCCTCTAGGTTTGTAAGATTGCCTCCCTTGAATAGGCCTTTGGTATTCAAACTACGAGGGTGATTAATAAAGGTGAAGGCAAGTCATTTTTATAGCGCAAGAAGGATTTTCAGTGATGATGGTTGCTCGCGTCTAGAATGAAATGTGTCAAAAACTACAAATATGGCGAAACAAAATGTTTGCGGTGAGACAGAAGATTTCTGCGGCATGCATGTACGTAAAGCAAGGAGTTTGAAGACCGTCAGCCAGGATTTTTAATGTTGTATTTTCGGAACGTGATAGAGGTAATTCGGAGGACAATTGTTTTTATGAAACCATGCATAAAACTTTATAAGCTTAGTTTACATGTGTATATTTTCGCGTTAGTTGTCAACAAACTTAATTTTGATCAAATAATCTTAAGCTTGAGTTATTTTATTTCGCTTAAATCTTAACTTAGCTAGAGTTTAAATAATCGGTGATTTCATAACTTTGCCTCTGTGGGTGATGTAATAAATAACAGTACGTTCCGTGGTATATGTATATAATTTACAGTATACATGTACTTGATGAAAGTGATTGAAAACACCATAAAAATTTCATGAAAAATTAGCACATCATTCACAGTACCTAAAATGTAGATTCGCGTGTTCAGTGCACATTTCATGTGCTGAATTTGTTTCCAATAATATACGCTCACAATACGAACAAGCGTTACGGGCATAATCGCCTAATGATAAAAAGTATTCTCATTTATCGTCTGTAAGGCTTGTAACCATTTTGCAGATAGACTGTTATTTACAAAACCACAGGTTTTAGGACATTCTGTTTTACTCAGTTATCCGGTGTGTATTTGTACTTTACAAGATATGCAACTCAAGATATAAATTGTAACACACATGGGGCAAGAACAGAATTAATTGCGAGACATTGTAATTTGAGTCTTCCCCTTCTCACCTACAGTATGTGAATCCAAATCTTTGTTCTTCACATTGTTGTACATGAACTTATAATTTTCAGCTTTCAAACAGTGTGACAAGAACTTTCCACTTTACAATCAAGACTGTTAAAGCCTGTAGTTGGATCACAATTACACTTGCTTATCATATCTGAAATTGAGACCTCTAGATCTCATTCTTACACTATTTGCCATTGTGGTAGCAAGCAGGAAAATGGCCTGGCTTACTGCCTGTATATTATTACATTGTTCTCATGTTGTCTTTGTTTTTTCTGCTTGTAAATCTGATGAATAAATACCGGTAGTACTCAATAAAGTGACTGATTGGTACTGTAAGTTGTAATTACATAATATACCGTATAGATGTTGGTCTACTAATGTGGGGTCATTTACTGAAATTAAGAATGTTCACACAAGAACAAGCATCTGCCTACTCCTCATGAGATAGTGCCTGGGAACTGATAGCTGACTTTATTTTGTTTACTTTGTCTGTGATCTAAGCTAAGAACAGTGGTGACTTGAAATATTTGTCATCTTTTTGCACTTAAGGCATTTGGGGATAGAAGAATCGCCACCATGATTGTCATCATCGTTGTCATTGCCACTTTCTCCACATCATCACCATCTTCATTATGACCAGACAAAAGACTGATGTTCCAGGCCTGTGACGGCTTCTGGATATCAGAAATCATGTTGCAAAGGCAAATGGTGCATCCAAGACTGTTGCCATGGTCTTCGGACATGCAAACAGAGTGAAATGTATGGCCACATGACAGTCGCTTGATTTTGGAATTTAGAGGATGCTGCCCGCAGGCTTCTGCATCACAGTCTAGTAGAGGATTTAGTCTGCTAGTAGGCCATCTGCACCCCAGAGGTAAAGGCTTGGCAGTGAATTCTGTCTTAAAACTTGCTAGGTAGTATGGTGCTCTGCCATAAGGCCGGCCAGCTCTGTTCACTGGTCTTGGTAACATGTGAGATTTACCGAGATTCAATGCTACTCTTTCAAACATGGCCAGAATTCCCTCCGATGCCAAACCTGTAAAAATGATACATTTGCAAAAATACTGCTGTTTGGTAGCAGACATTTTACATTGAAAGCAACACCGTATTTTACACGGAGATTCCTACATACTTGAAAGCAAAAGTAAGTGTTGATCACTGTATCCCCGTACATACTGTGGAACATAGCTTCTCTCAAACCCATCCTCCTCAAAATTTGATCTTGCTATCAGTCTTGCTGTTTCCTGAATTTTATCTCCTTTGTCTGTCTTTCGTATTTTAGACCTCAACATGGAATGAAATATCTCAACCTTCTTCTCATTTAGCATAGAACACAGAGCAAACTTTGCAGTGTAGTAGTAGTCGGGGAAGTTTGCCTGTTGGTGTTGTACATCACTGTTCCATGAGAGAGATGCCTTATTGTAGTGATGTCTGTCCATAGCCACAAACATGATTGCTAGACGCTTCATTGATGCAATCAGCTGTTCAAACTCCCCACCTCTCACTATCACTGGGTAGTGCAGGAAGCACAGGGGAATGAGCTCTTCAAAAAGATGCAAGAGGCAACCATATTCAGTGTCCTTGCATTGCCCAAAGGCCTGAATAATCTGGCTACGGATGCTCAGCCAACCACAAAATGAAAGTATAATGCATAGTGCCACTTTATCTGGCCTGGGCTTTTCAGGCAGTGTGACCCTTTGCCCAAAAACTGATGCATAGATCTCTTTGAAGATGGGATGGGATGGTACTGCTTTACTACATCTTCTGAACTATTCAAGTAGACATGAAACTGTCCTAACTCAGGAATCAGAGATGTAACCTCTTGATCCAATTCAGCCTGGCAAACAATCTTTTTCTGATGGTACCATGTTGGCCAGTCACCAACTGTTGATGCCACATGTAATTTGAGGAATTCACTGAACTCTGGGATTGCATCAAAGATGTACTGATGGCAGGCCTGGTAGTCATCTTTGCTGTGCAGATTCTTTTCTATTTCATCAATTAGTATAGTAGATTTTAAGGTTTGACACTCCTCGTGATCTCTTGAATAGACTCTGCAATAACCAAATGTGTGTGGCTTAGTTTTCTTTGCTAATTTTAAAACAGAGAAATTGGAATGAAGTAGATGCTGTCAGATACAGACAATTTAACTCTTTGAATGTTTTATTTTTAGGTGAGATGGTTACATGTATTTCCTACGGCTTACCTTAACTCCTTTATGGCCGGCTGCATTGTGCATGGATTAATCTGCTTGTAAGGCTGGGAAAGCTCTCCAGGAAGAAGCTTTCACTGTAGTGTGGCCAGAATGTCACTGCATCACTTGATATGCCACCTCTACAGGGATGCGGTGCAACACGACCATGCATAACGATAACACATCTGTGGATGATGGCTGGGTCAACTGGACGACGAACTACACCAACAGAAGGTTGAATGTCCAAGAGAAGAGTTGCCATATGGACAGCATTAGTTAGCATCCTCTTAGTTGGTGTTTTCACAGCATTAATATTGTGGAAATCATCCATTGATAGTATCTGAAAGGATTTCTGGTAAGACAAGGTAGAGAAGAGAGTTGCTATTGGGTAAAGAACTACCTTTAAATTTCTAAATCCCAGATATCAAAATTTATCTTCAGAGGGATTATTTCCTTATCAGAGGAGTGGCAGCCTTGTTAACCAGATTTAACAGTATTGTTGCCTTCTTGTGTTATTTTACCTTTTTAGTAGCTTCACAAGCCATATAGTTTGCCCTCTTCAAATTGTTTGATGCAATGTTGTGCTTCTGGTGAGTCTTGGTTCTTTCATCTCTTGCAAAACCCAACACTTTCCCAAAGGCCATTCCACCAGATGAAAGACCATTTAGTTCCAAGAAGATGGAACTTTCATCCATGAATTCACCATGCTTCTGATTTCTGTAGGCCATACCAAAGAGATTAAACACGTTTAATAGAGTGGTTTTCAATTGAGCATCCAAAGTAAATTTGCTTTGCTTTTGCATTCGGCTTTGCATTGCCTCACTCTGTGATTGGTCAGCAAAACTCATGCCACTTTCTTAACCAATGAGAAGCAAAAGCAAAAGCAATCATAACTTGAATGCATGCATTTTCCCGTGATTTGTAGTACCGGTTACATGTGATTGCTTCGAATTCTGATTGGCTCGTTGTACTGTGTCGGTCTGCTCTGATTGGTCAGAGTAATTTGTTTGGTTTTGGTTTTACGACACTCAATTGAAAACTACTCTGATCATTTTAATAATAATTTAAACACATACATTGTAAAAGTAGGGTTAAGAAATGATGACATTCTCCACTCCTGCCCCTATTGCCATTTGTTTAGAATTATTGGAATAGGACTCTTAATACTGTGAATGTCATACGATGTAGGTCCCGGATAATCTGTGTGAAATGTGATTTGTTGATAGTTATTTTTACTACCTGTAATATAGTAGCTGCCATATAAGAGCTGTTGCCCTCTTCTCTTGCAGATTAGCTCTTTTCTCGCCATGTCATTCCGACAAGATACTGTCAAGAATACCCTTGTACAGAGTAGGGGCATTTGACAACAGGAACTCTTTAAAGACTGGCTGGCTGACAAGTCTTTTTCTGTCTGCACATTTGTCCATTTGTCTACTTAAGGTATCTATTTGTTATTGGAATGTTGGTTCTGTTAATAAAAGATAATAAGTTTAAAACTGATGATCTCTCAGAATTACATGTATTATTATAATTATAAAGTACCTTAAATATCCCTCATAACTTTGGAACTCTGTGTATTATGGTGGAAACAGAAATATTTTTCCTAAGGTTATTGCCACAACATGTATTGTATCTCAATTCATCATTATACCATTTAACTTATCCTGAATAATTTTCCAAGTGCATGCTTCTGTCATGACATCCCCATCTTTGCCAACCAGCATCTCACCAAACTGCCCCTCAGTGATCTTCCAGTAGTGAGAATTCTCCTGATGGGACACAAGAATGGAAAATGTGAATAGCTGCATGTTCATTTTTGTTTGCAATAAGTGATCTTATCCTTAAAACCAGTACAGGTATTTGAGAAAGAGGCACGTTTAGACACTCCTTAGTGTATGCTATGATTGCAATTTTATTGTTACAATGATTGTTTATATCTATATCACTGATTATGGCTCTGCCTCAGAAATGGAATGATATCAAAAAAAAAACTTTTTTTGGTTCCCTTATAAATCTGAATATAATTATATAATTATTCAAGGGAAGTGTAATATCAAACACAGTAGATACCTTTCGTTCTTTATGAATTTCGGGTTCTTTGGCAGGCTTGTCTTGACTCACCTGTTAAATAAAAGTTACAAATTAAACAGACCACTTCAAACATTAGGGTCTTTTTTAAACTCAAGGTGTTACTTTGTTGTTATCATAAAACACATTCACTACAATCAAACCTGATATCCTTTGTGTGTATTTGAACTGGAGCCACCAGGAGCCACCTGTGCTTCACATCCCTCCACCTGTGAATGGAGCATGAGAAATGTTTCTGTAAGAAAAACTCTACAGGAGTCTTTTTGAGACAATTTTAAGACAAAAATTTGTAATGATAATAATATTGTTATGACAGGAAAAAGTCTCTTTTGAAAAGTAAGCTAATGTTGCACTGAAATACAGCTGTACGTAACAAGCTTTCCCTCAATGCAGTATTGTATAGTACTGTTCTACGAAAAATTGGTTATACGAAAACTTGCCTTAGTGCTCTCTTCCTTGCTACGTTTGGTAGGATTTTCGTCATTAGCTGGCCAGTTTTAAATTCTCTTTGGTGCCTCAGTTCGGCACTTTTTGCAAAAGCGTTTCCCAGGTGAGTAAGAGAATCTCAAAATAACGTGGAGGGATCGGATGACGGTGCAACTTTGACGTGTGCCCCCAGGTGGACGGACACGAGCATCTTCTGTCATCCTCCTGACGAATTTGGTCAAAGTGACGTTGACAAACGGATTCCTGCCACTGAAGCCCACCAGCTCTGAAAACCTGAGACGCTGGTGAAGCCGCCTGGTTTTGGCCTTTGAACACAAAGTGTTTTGCAAAAAACCAACGCGCCGCGATAGATACACTAATTTCACATTCTGTGCAAGCTCCGTTTAGCTCTGGCACAACATATATTATGAGACAAGAACCACAGAAAAGACAGACCGAGTTTAAAAGCTAAGTTTCCAGTGTTCGCTCTAAGTTTTGGGGTTTTTAATTGCCGACCGGACTCGCGTTGGAAAGCAATTTAAAATCGCCGGTGTTTTGTATTTTATGACGGGATGACGCTGACCAGCAAAATACCGCATCGCGCCCTCAAAAACGTATTTCTGCGGTGCCCCCGTCGTAATAATCTTCATTGCAGTGGTCATCGTTATTATCGTGATTCTAATTATTATTGGTGAAAGTACTTCCGGCATGTGATAATTTTCTAAAAATAGATTGAATCCAGTTCGCTGGCCACTTGTGTGGTATAAACCGAAGTACTAAGGGAGTGTTAACATCTTTGGGTTTATGTACTTCGACACATCCTGTAGCAATAAAACATATAGCACTTACCTTCCACAGAGACAAAATGTGAACAGCGTCTGTTTTAGGGCTGCTAATCCTATCGTTCTGCTCTGGAATCGAAGGGTTTTGCTGACCTCCATCTAAATCAATAGTTATAGCGGCAGCATCAGTGCTCTGTTGTCGGTTTCCACGAGCAGCGGGTCTCTTGTCAGATTTATCATCATCTAAGATTACTACCTCCGGATGATTTGTTTTTTCTACCGAGGGGGAGTCCACAGCGGGCCTCTCACAATCGTCACCTCTGGGATACTTACCATGAGCTCCAACAAAGTACACAGCGGGGCGGCCAGTATTACCATCTTGGACATGCTTAGTTCGAGTTGCTGATGTGTTGTCACCAGAAATTGCCTTTATCCTCTCTGAGACATTTAGCAGCAGTATCGGTACCGTCGCTAGTATCTTATCTGGGACGCTTCCTATGATCTTTGGCGGGATGTATCCCAGCATGTTCGGTTTGCATCTTTCCTAGCACGCTTTTTGTCTGTTTGGGTGGAATTAATATCCGAAGATCCATCTAAGCTTGCAGCTGCTGGACGCTTAGTACCAAAGTAAACGGGATCTGTCCTTGAGTCTTCGTTTTCCGCGCACTGGGATACTGTCTTTGTAAAAGACATCTCACAGCTATGAGGAAATGGTTTTAACAGCGGATATAGAGCAGTGTCCTTTCAAACGTTACAGCGAACAAGGACATCGACTATTAATTCTCCAGGGCACCCAACAACAAGTTTCGGTAGATATCGGTGGAGGATAGTTCGCCTTTGGTTTTCGGCGTCGATTAAAGAGTGCACTTAGATTTTCGTAAATGAAACGTGGCCTAAAAGATTTGCAATGGGGAAATCATAGTCCCTAAGGTTTTCGGAAGGGCCGCAATTTCTGTTTTAGGCCTTTAGAAACGCCACATAGCATTTTCGGAAAGAAAATAGCTCCCTAGAAAGTTCGTGGAAAGTTTATTTCAGCTAACAATTTCTCACATGAAGATTTTGTTCCCTAACATAAGGAATCCGAAATAAATCGAATCCTACTTGCTTAAACAGATTTGAAACATCATGAGGTACTTAAAAAGCCCTTTCTACAGCATTTGGTTGATTTGGCTCGTTTTTTGGGTGTCTCTGATTCTCGTTATTTCCGTGTAAAAACTCAGATGATAAAACTGAGATGCATAACTGACTCAAATAAAAGGAAAGTTTGGGAGAGATCGAACCAGTGCTACTATTACTACAGGATGACTGTTTTATTATTGGCGTCCGATAACCGAAAATCCTTAAGCTGGTCTCGGTGCAGGTAGCGGTCCCCATGGTACCCTAGCGAAAACTGCGTCCCTGACAGAGTCAGAGTCTCTTGTCCCGACGCACCCAATAAAGATTAATTTGTCACGCCCAAAAGTTGCTGATTATTAAAGGTGGCTATTGTTTTGAGGAATTTGCTTACATACAATAAAACATTTCTTGGGACGACTTTTTTTAATCATATCACCGGTGAATACCAAGAAGTGTCTCTTTATTCCCTGCTTCACCAGTACAGTAATGATAGTAGAAGTGGTAGTAATAATTATAATATTAATGATGATGATGATGATGTTTATCTGATCAGTTTAGTGGTCATGAGTAAATGATCAAATGATCAAGAGTGACTACTTACTGCGTGCGTGGTTTTGATGACTGCCAGTTACTGGCCAGTGCCAGGCTTAACACCGCGAAAAAATCGTCTCTACAACCAGTAGCAGAGTGACATCCATACTTCCAGGGAGTTCTCACTTCCGACAATCACCACACCTGTACCTGTTCCTCTTTTCGCATGAATCGGATGGGTGTCGATCAAGTATGGCCTGCCGTTAAGAAATCCAACTGTCAATACCCAGGGGTCACTAGTGAAGATGGATGCAAAGTTGCCACGCCCAAGTTCGCAGAGCTTGGAATGTAACTTTCGTCTTCTTTCTGTAAAGGGCAATTCTTCCGAGAAGTCGTAGGGAGACTGAATGATCTCTTTTTCCAGAAAAAGGTCATATGCTTCAACAGAATCGTACATTACACTGATGTCGCGATACGCAGCATTAGCTATGTCAGAAAAAACCTCGCCCTCTATTCGTATTTCCGTCAGATTCTGTCCACTATCTTAACCGACAGGAAAGCACATGAGTTGGCACCATCGTTGCTCAGGATTGATTCCAGTTGAACGGGCGCTCCACACCCACTTTCTTCTAGACGAACTGCTAAATTCTGATCGAACTGTTGAACGGAAGTAGACTGGTTAACTTTTAAAGGAATTGCGTCATATCCATTTTCCTCTCTTCTCATAATGTCCTTTGCCTTGTCTTAAGACAATCTACGGTGACGGTTGAAATCGACGCAACCTCTGTAAACCTCCCCTGATGCATACCACACGCTGCCACTTTCAATTTCGTACGTTCCATTTTATGTGGGGTGTTTACCCACCCGAAGAAGGGAACGGATGAACGTTTTGAGTTCGTCCTGGGATTTGACACCTCCTGCCTCCCAAATCTCAACCAAATAGCGAAATTTTAGGCTAGAGTTTAGCATTGAAAAGAAAACCAGCCCCAACGCCCAAATATCTGCAAGTATTAAATCCGAAATAGATTCACCAGATAAAATCAAAATAACAGTATTCGAGCACTGATTGCAAGCGGATTTTGGCTGACACCTTTCAATTTCACAACATTGCGATGGTTCAGTCCGTTAAGAAGAGCTACTTTTTTGTAGAAAAGCTTCTTCTCCTCTTAGTCTAGAGCGTTCAGCATTTTCTTAACAACCAATTTTTCACCAACCTCTCATGAAGGTTCGTAATCCACTATATATACATCTCCAAAAGAACCTTTTCCAAGTCGCTCTTTTACTGCCGGTGCGTTACAGTCAAAGCGCAGTATGTTAACAAGACTTTTGTTGTCAGATTCCCGTTTTCTCAAGAGTTGTGGAAGCTGAAAACGTCGAAAAACCGACATGATCTACCAGGAGCTACTTGAGCATGGCCGGGCGAGAGATTATACTGGCGTCTTGCGATGACCTTTCCATACATTTGCTACGTAATAGGGTCACTCGATCAGGGGTTCTCTTTTTCTTTTGTACTGGGGAGGGAGAAAAAAGTACGCCTGATACAATTACTGTACGAGTCGCCTGCACTTCGTCCAGAATCTGCACTTTATTCTGATTGGTCGTAAAACAAAAGATTCTTTTGAGGCCCGTTCCGATCGGTTACTTGATATGTGACTTCCGGTGCAAACTTAACACAAATGTTTAAAAAGCCGTGATGTCGGCTTGCAGCAGCTTTTACTTCCTCTCTTCAAGAATTGATCGTTGCGTGCCGCTCCTCGCTTAGGCTGTTGTTGATTGGAGGATTTCGATCCACCACGAACAACTACTAAAGAACCTCAACCCGAAATTAAATCTACTGTGGTTCTGCCATACGTCAAAGGCACATTGGAGGCTCTTCGCCGTTGCCTACAACAACAAGGCATACGGACTGTTTTCAGATCTGACACAACTCTTCGATCACACCTAGTGCGACCTGAGGACATTGTCGATCCAGGAAACAAGACGGAGTAGTCTACAAGATTCGCTGCGAATGTTGTAAGGTTTATATTGGAGAGACGGGAAGATCTATGCATGAACGGATTAAGAAACACGATAGAGACAGACGGCTTGCTCGAACCCATTCCTCCGCAGTTTCAGAACATAGCAACGCGACCGGACATTATCCGCTCTGGGACGAAGTTAAATTTATTGACCGAGACCCACATTGGTACACCCGTAGGGTTAAAGAGGCTATTCACATAAGACTTCACCCTAACAACATCAACAGGAACAGTGGAATTGAAATTCCTGAGGCGTGGATGCCCACGATCAAACAACACAACAAGGATACTTCACAAATTAATGTGATAAAGTAAGCTGAAGCCACTCTAAGGGCACTGAGGCCACAAGGTAGCGGGCATTACCCCTTAAATCTACCAAAGCAAAGATTGAGCCCAAGCATTAACAGCCATGGACAGCTGTTTCGGCCTTGTTAGGCCTCATCAGCATGGCATAGCTAATGCTCAGGCTCAAGTACCCACATATCCATAAAACAAGCAATGAAAACGTAAAGCTTGTGGGATGTGGCTGGAGTGACAAGGATACTTCACAAATTAATGTGATAAAGTAAGCTGAAGCAACTCTAAGGGCACTAAGGCCACAAGGTAGCGGGCATTACCCCTTAAATCTACCAAAGCAAAGATTGAGCCCAAGCATTAGCAACCGTGGACAGCCTAACAAGGCCGAAACAGCTGTCAGCTGTGTTTTAAAATAGCAGTGATTTTCCTTGCCGCCAGAAACTGCATGGATTTCCGGTAAAATCTGATTGGCTGACATTTATCGTATGACTCAAGATAACTTTGCTGTTGACAGGTAAACAACCTAGAGGCGGAATTTTCCCTCTTCTTCTTTCCGGGCCGCCAAAAGGGTTAGGTCATGGTCACCTTTGCGTTATATTAAAAACAAACAAAAACAAAACCTAACAAAAACGGGCCAAACGCCGAACCTTGTCAAGCAATATCCAGCCTTGAAATCTCGTGCTAGCAGGAGGTTCTTCCCACGTTTTATCTGCGTGAAAGCCTTTCCTCGGGAATAGCTGAACAGAACATATCGAGTTCTAACTAACAGTTCTTAATGCGAAGTGACTTTTACATTTTAATTTCGACAGT
>JAEMWC010000043.1:1092500-1120000 GCA_016490735.1 Pachyseris speciosa | reverse complement strand
GGCGGCAACAAAGTTTGCGTGCTAATAGTCACAAAGTGGATCCAGTTAGGGTTATTGTGCAACTCAGAAAATGGTTTTGACATTGAAACAAATTAGTACTTGGTATCGAGATAATAAAAGGCCAGAGAATGCTTGAAAGTTAGTGGGCATTCCCTGGTGAAAAACCTCACAGGATCTTTAAGGATCTTCAAAGATCTTCAAAGACCTGCCAAAGATCTTTAAAGATGAGGATCCTTTAAGGATCTTCTAAGGATCTTCAAAAGATCTTTAAACACCTTTAATTTCTAAAACTAGTGACAAAGATCCTCATGGACTTGGTGAGGATCTTGTGAGGATCTCGCAAAGATCCTGGTGAAGTTCAGCTCAAAGATCTTCGTGAGGATCCTTCAAGATTCTCAAGGATTTTTACAAGGATCCTTGAAGGATCTTAAGAGGATCTTGAAAAGATCTTTAGTAGGATCCTTAAGGATTTGATAAGGATCCTTTGAGGATCTTAAGCAGGATCTTGAAAAGATCTTTAGTAGGATCCTTAAGGATTTAATAAGGATCCCTTAAGGATCTTAGAAGGATCTTAAGCAGGATCTTGAAAAGATCTTTAGTAGGATCCTTAAGGATTTAATAAGGATCCTTCAAGGATCTTAGAAGTATCTTAAGCAGGATCTTGAAAAGATCTTTAGTAGGATCCTTAAGGATTTGGTAAGGATCCTTCAAGGATCTTAAAAGGATCTGAAACAGGATCTTGAAAAGATCTTTAGTAGGATCCTTAAGGATTTGATGAGGATTCTTGCAGGATTGTGAAAAGATCCTTTCAATCAATTTGCTGAGATCCTTGACAGGATCCTTCAAGGTCCTCAACGATTTTATAAGGATCCCTCAAGGATCTTAAAAGGATCTTCAGTGGGACCTTGAAAAGATCTTTATTAGGATCCTTTAAGATCTTTAAATATTCTATTAGGATCCTTACAGGATCTTGGAAGGATCTTTTAAATCAAATTGCAAAGATCTTTGCCAGGATCCCGAAATATTCTAGAGGATTTTAAGAGGACTCCCCGGTTAAGTATCTTTAAAGAATCTTCAAAGGAATCTTGAAAAGATCTTCTAATGAGGATTGTTAAAACTCCTCAACGTTTTTTAAGGCTCTTATCTTGAAATCTTCAAATGATCCTTGCAATCAATGCAATTTGCAAGATCTCTGATAGGATCGTTAATAGATTTTACAGTGAGGACTTGCAGGATCTTGAAAAGGTAATTACACTGTCACCATCTTCCCTGAGGGACCAGTCTCAAGATTGTCGAGTATTTCATGTCATGAGGACCTTTAACGAATGATATTTCAACAAGGAATTCTTAGAACTCAGGATTTAGTTAAATATTCAGGCACCGCGCAGGGGAGGGGCTGGGGGCTAACCCCCCCCCCCCGCCCACTTTTCAACAGTAAAAAGCAAGTAAAACCTAAAACTCGAAGTTACTTTTCTATTTAACGTTTTATCGAAACCGGTTTATTCTTATTTGAAAACACCACTGTTTTGTTGCCGAAAGTATTTATTAGTTTCACCACACCATGTTAATTTGAAATGCATTTCCAGCCATTTCAGAGGACTTTTCCGGTGGAGCATGCCCCCGGATTCCCCCAGTTGACTCACGCTAACGCGTTCCAAGTGAGCCCCCACCCCCCCCCCCCCCATCCTCATCAGTTGCAAACTTGCTGCGCGAGCCCTGATATTTGACCGCTTTATAAAGATTTGCTTTGGTATTATTTTGCTTTTCTGTAAGGCTAATGTTCAGTTCTGTTTTGGGCAATTAATAAATGTTAAAATGCAATTTTACAGTTCACAGCTGTATAAGATTCAGCTAAATGGCTTCTGATTGAATTAAAAGATATGGTTTTCCACCAAAACACAAGTTCTTTATTAGCATCTAGCATAATGTTGTACTGATTTAAGTGAATAAGAAAGAGAACAGTTTATCTTGTTTGATTAATTTATGCGTGCATGCAGCAGCTTGTTTTCAAATTTTAAAGCAATTGCTTTTCATGAGATACAACTTTAATTTTGTTGCAAGTCACTACTAATGCAAAATTATCAAATACTGAGCTTCAAATGATTGCTGGTCACCTTTTGAAGCAGCCATCTTGAATTTCAGAGGAGACTGGTAATGAATGAACCGTTTTGGTCAGCAGCTACACTAGTGCAGTGCAGGCTCAAAGAAAAACCGTTGGTGAGAAATTAGTGAGATTTTCACGATACGAGTTCGTTTCGGGTGTTTTCTACTGGAGTTATGTTTCTTTTAAGCTTAAACAATGGTTGTTCAAGACAAGAAGACGAAGATCACTACCCTTTTGAAACAGGTAAGCTTTATTTTAACCCAAATGATATGAATTTTGGTGAAAGATCAGCTTAGAAATTCGGTTCTGCAGTACGTGTATTTAAGCTCAAGCTTATAGGTCAACCATGTGATTTTCTTCAAGCTACATTTGAGGCTGTTAAACTGCTCTTTTTGCTTAGCCTCTTCATGACATGATTCGAAATTTTTAAGCGAAATGGCAGACAATTTGAGTCGTACTGGCACTCTTAGATGCCTTCCACGGTGATTGACTCACTCAGTGCGTGTCTTGTTTGAGTGTGCATGATCTTAATTTGCAACTAAATGATCATGAAGTTGAAGATGACTTCATAGAGTACTAAGAGTAGAACTGTTGACTTAATAATACAGTGAACTCACCAAGAAGACTGATTTAAAGCACACAATGTTTTCTTTTGATGTAGATGTTCAACTCAGCTGTTGTGGAAACTCAGGACTTCAACTTCACAGTCAGAGTAATTATTAAATGCTTCTCAATAAGCTAAGTTTCGTTTCACTTTTAATTCTAAATGTGGTAGCACACTGCTTTGCTTTCTTTTAAATCATAACTTTTTGTAGTAGCCAGTTTAAAATGAATGTGAAGTTCAAAATAATTATAGCTTGAAGATTTCAAGCTAAAAAGCCTTCTTGACATTGGATGGTCCTATGAATTAAGTGAATTTCCCCAGATGTTTTTCCTAGCTTAAGGTATTTTCAGACATACCCATACTAAATAAAATTAAGTCTGCTTTATTATTCAAGCTTTCTTAAGCTATATTTGCAGGGTTCATCTCCTGCCTATAAGCAAATTCAGACCTTGAAAATTCCATCGTTGTTTGGAATGTCACAACTTCATAAGGTGGCCTTGGAATTCCTTTACTTTTTAAATTGAACTTACAATGTACTGTACTTGTGAAATTCTGAATGAATTCCAAATCAAAGCTCTCTTAACTGGGAATTCTTATACGGAAGTTTAGAAGGCTTCATTGTTTTGCTTTGCTTAAGTTTGCTTGATGCATTTAGACTGTTTTAAAATTATTTGAAGGGAATCAAATTAGCTCTTGTTTTCATGCACGCCAAGTTCTTCTCATTTACTTTACGGAGACATTTGCTTTAATTAAAGGTATTTAAAAAGAGTTACCGGCAGTATTTCCCTAATAGCAGAGACCTCTTTTCGTTGTATTGAGCGTGCTGGGTAAATGAGACCTCTGCCATGGGTCCAAACGGTCTGTGTTGATTATGTGCCGCAGTTTCTTAGTGACTGAAGAATCACGTGATGCTTTTAGCTCGTGATCAAATGACAAACAATACATGGAGCATGCATTTTAAATCTTCCGTCCACGAACTCGGACAGCGGCTTAATCAAAGACCGTTTCGACCCATGGCTTCTCCTGCAGGCTTAATACATGGAATAGAGGCCTCTGCTAGCAGGGAACGGCAGTATTTATTATTCAAAGGACATGAAAAAAAGAGAACAGTCAGAAAAATAAGTCAAAATGCTGTTTCGTAGTTGGCCTTTCTGTCTAATCTTGTCATTTTTTAAAAATTGATTTGTTGCAATATTTTCTAAAATATATTACAATATATGCTTGACTTATAAGAGTAGCATCAAAAATGGGAGACTTCACTATGTGCACGCAGTGCATTATGGATGAGTCAGGTCCCAAAATACAATTAAGTTAAGAACAGCAATAGAGAGCATTGAAGGGAAGATAATCTATGGTATCCTTTCATAGTGCAATTAGTTGTGGTTTAAAAATTTCAAAATTACTAAATACTAAATTCCTGGATGTTGAAATCTAATTTCTGGAATCATATGGAGATTTTATTGGCAAAAACCAGGTCCATTATTTGTTCCAGTTTTAGCTACACACTGTATGTGTGACTCTATCAGTATGTTAGAAATGTCACAAAAAGTCTTGCCTCCAACCGTAATTATAAGTGGTTGCACATGGTTGCATTTGCCAGATATTAGGCAGTCAGTGAACCAAAAGGGCTAATGATTTAAAAGAAAGGATAATCTGTGACATCCTTTTACAGCATAGCCTCCTTCGCAGACGTCTTTGGGATCATCACGCGTTCCTTGCCCAGGAATGTCTGCTGAACTGAACTACCACTTCCGTTCGCGGCGGTTAGCCAATCAAAGTTCGTTTTCCAATTTATGGAAAGTAGGACTTCGACCCCTGGATTATTTTCACAGATGCTGCACATGAATTGGGTGTCGATTTCCATTCTTAGGCAGCTCGTTATTTGTTTCTTCAAAACAAAGGCTAACCGCCGGCGAATGGAAGTGGCAGTTCAGTTCAGCAGACGTTCGTGTACAAGGAACGCGTGACGAGCCGAAAGACGTCTGCAAAGGAGGCTATTTACAGCACAATCAGTTGTAGTTTAAACATTTCAAGATCAGTAAAAAAATACTTAATTCCTGGAAGGCTAAATCTAAGTTTCTGGTTCCAGAGCTTTTAATGTATTACCAATTAACTTACTAGGTAAATACCTTGCATTGAATCTCTGTTGTTTTCCAGTTTTAGTTATGACTATCTGACTGTGTTATAAATAGAATTGTCACAAAATATCTTGTCCTAACCACCAGTCATAAGCAAAAGTAACGTATTCATACAACATCATTAATGCCTATAAAGTTTGATACAGAATACCAGTATACAATATCAGACAGGCAAAAAGTTACAGTTACTGATACAAGCATTATATAAAGAAACATTTAATGTGTACTTTTAAATTTGAATTGTGTGACTTGTATCATTTAAGGCGGTGGCTTCAGCCAATGTTTTTTAGCAGAGAAACAGTAAAATTATATCACCAGAGAATCATGAGGAGACGCAAGTGGGCCTAAACTGGAAGTACTTGATTTCCGAACTAATTAAAATTGCGGTTTACTCCTTAATTAAACTTCTGTCAACAAAGAGAGGTGAACACGGATCAAATAGGATTAATATGTCAGTATCAAATTTAGTCTTGACGATTGAGGTGCGTTCAGTCACGTTGTCTCGTTTCCGCAGTCATTTGAGAAAACCGAGCCACGTAGAAGTGTGTCGATGGCTCCGAGGAATATTTCTCGAGGAATATTCCCTACCAGCACGCTTTCCGGAGGATATTGTCCGAGTATTCAAGGCGAAGAGCTTTACAGACGATAGATGGAGAACCGTATCGAGGAAAAGCTTCTTCAGAGGATGAAATCGTTGCCTCATCATTTGGATTAATTGCGGCATTCCTTTCTCCGTGCACGAGATTGGCTATTATATCAAGAGGAGATCTTTGAGCAGCTAAGATGCTTTTTAAACAGCCTTGTCATTAGCGTACTTTGCGAAGCTCAAGCCGACGTATAAACGAGCACTCGCACGGCCGCGAGTAGTTCGAATCCTGTGATGAAGACTCAAACGAATCGCCGTTTGCAGATGTCAGGGTCATCATCGTTTGTTTCACAAGAAATGGATGAAGACGTTGGCTGCTTATTACTAACCCTGCCACGTAGCTGCCCCAAAAAGGTAAGCTTAGAGAAATTCTCAATTTTTTTTTCTGCGAACCTTGCACTCGGAAACACTGATCAGCGGCTTTCCATTGCGAGTGGCGCGAAATAGTTCTTGTAGCACGAAAAATAAATCCCAAGGAACAGATTTCGCGACAGAGGAGTAAATACTCACTATCTGAGGACCAAAATACTACAACAGACCCCGTCAACGAAAGGTAATTCCTGTTCCCTTTACGAAATCCGCACAATGTCACTCGTAAATTATGCTCACAT
Source organism: Pachyseris speciosa (assembly GCA_016490735.1). NCBI lineage: Eukaryota > Metazoa > Cnidaria > Anthozoa > Scleractinia > Pachyseridae > Pachyseris > Pachyseris speciosa. The sequence goes on along the minus strand of JAEMWC010000043.1, from coordinate 1,113,897 downwards.
TTCCTGAAACAAGTTATTTTCGTGTCTTAGGCCTTATTGAGGGGGATAAACGGGATTCCTAGAACAGGATAAAATTGTAGTTTGCTACTTATCAATGTTTATAAGAACAAGAGGGGGGTAACTCGGACATATTAGGACATTTGACTTTTCAAAATAATTTTTGGTCAAAATCCCACACTAGGGCCTGAAATTTGGTAAAACTGGATCAAATTTCCCCACCTTAGGCATTAATTATATCTCTTTATAAGTATCACAGTTCTCCACTCCCTCTCCTTTCCTACAGATCAACCGGGATACATGATGATCTTGAATTTTTGTTGGAGGAGGAGCTGAGCAGTATTCAACTCTTTGCAATGTCACACATGGAAAGACAAAATACTTAGCAGCTTCTTGATTCTTTGGCTTTGTTGCCTACAAGATTAATTCCCTGCAGGAGGCTAACTGGGTCACTGAGAAGTTATGGTCCAGAGTCCTTCAATGGGACCAACTGACAGTGCAAAAGAAGACTGGACAACAAACAGAAATTGGAAAACACAATATCCATGTTAGCTCAATTTCAGGTATGTAAAATGGTTAAGACTAAACATTAAAAAAATACTCTGGGGATGTTTCGTAACTGGAAATCAATGGCTTACATGTATTGTTGCTAGTTGGTGTCAATGCAGTCAGCAGCTCATTTATGACAAATGGCCTTTTTTTTTCCAGGTCCCACAAAAATAATTATCTTGGGAAATGTAGAAGATACTGTGAAGCATGCACTCCCCATTGAGAAGATGGCATTTTTTCCTGAGAAATTTATTTTGTATATTTTTTGATTTTATGCTATTTGAGACTAGATCAACAGATTGGAAAAGATGTAAACAATTTGCATCTTTTACAATCTGTTGATCTAGTCTCAAATAGCATAAAATAAGAAAAATATACAAAATAAATTGCTCAGGAATCACCAACGTTACCAGAAACATCCAGATGTATTGTCAGAGTGTGCTGCTGTTGCCTTCAGCAATTCTTGTTTTCATTTTAACTGTATCACCAAGTATCACCAAGGTTACCAGTGGCATTCAGATGTATCGTCGGAGTGTGCTGCTGTTCCCTTTAACAATTCTTGTTTTCATTTTCATTATAACTGATCAACTATCACCAAGGTTACCAGTGGCATCCAGATGTTTCGTCGGAGTGTGCTACTGTTGCCTTTAACAATTCTTGTTTTCATTTTCATTTTAACTGCTCAAGTATCACCAAGGTTACCAGTGGCATCCAGATGTTTCGTCGGAGTGTGCTACTGTTGCCTATAACAATTCTTGTTTTCATTTTCATTTTAACTGCTCAAGTATCACCAAGGTTACCAGTGGCATCCAGATGTTTCGTCGGAGTGTGCTACTGTTGCCTATCACAATTCTTGTTTTCATTTTCATTATAACTGCTCAAGTATCACCAAGGTTACCAGTGGCATCCAGATGTTTCGTCGGAGTGTGTTACTGTTGCCTTTAACAATTCTTGTTTTCATTTTCATTATAACTGTTCAACTATCACCAAGGTTACCAGTGGCATCCAGATGTTTCGTCGGAGTGTGTTGCTGTTGCCTTTAACAATTCTTGCTTTCATTTTCATTATAACTGTTCAACTATCACCAAGGTTACCAGTGGCATTCAGATGTTTCGTCGGAGTGTGTTACTGTTGCCTTTCACAAGTCTTGCTTTCATTTTCATTATAACTGTTCAACTATCACCAAGGTTACCAGAGGCATCCAGATGTTTCATCGGAGTGTGTTACTGTTGCCTTTAACAATTCTTGCTTTCATTTTCATTTTAACTGCTCAAGTATCACCAAGGTTACCAGTGGCATCCAGATGTTTCGTCGGAGTGTGTTACTGTTGCCTTTAACAATTCTTCTTTTCATTTTCATTATAACTGTTCAACTATCACCAAGGTTACCAGTGGCATCCAGATGTTTCGTCGGAGTGTGTTGCTGTTGCCTTTAACAATTCTTGTTTTCATTTTCATTATAACTGTTCAACTATCACCAAGGTTACCAGTGGCATCCAGATGTTTCGTCGGAGTGTGCCACTGTTGCCTTTAACAATTCTTGTTTTCATTTTCATTATAACTGTTCAACTATCACCAAGGTTACCAGTGGCATCCAGATGTTTCGTCGGAGTGTGCTACTGTTGCCTATAACAATTCTTGTTTTCATTTTCATTATAACTGATCAACTATCACCAAGGTTACCAGTGGCATCCAGATGTTTCGTCGGAGTGTGCTACTGTTGCCTATAACAATTCTTGTTTTCATTTTCATTTTAACTTCTGAAGTATCACCAAGATTACCAGTGGCATCCAGATGTTTCGTCGGAGTGTGCTACTGTTGCCTTTAACAATTCTTGTTTTCATTTTCATTTTAACTGATCAACTATCACCAAGGTTAGCAGTGGCATCCAGATGTTTCGTCGGAGTGTGTTACTGTTGCCTTTAACAATTCTTGCTTTCATTTTCATTATAACTGTTCAACTATCACCAAGGTTACCAGTGGCATCCAGATGTTTCGTTGGAGTGTGTTACTGTTGCCTTTAACAATTCTTGCTTTCATTTTCATTTTAACTGCTCAAGTATCACCAAGGTTACCAGTGGCATCCAGATGTTTCATCGGAGTGTGCTACTGTTGCCTTTAACAATTCTTGTTTTCATTTTCATTTTAACTGCTCAAGTATCACCAAGGTTACCAGTGGCATCCAGATGTTTCGTCGGAGTGTGTTACTGTTGCCTTTAACAATTCTTCTTTTCATTTTCATTATAACTGTTCAACTATCACCAAGGTTACCAGTGGCATCCAGATGTTTCGTCGGAGTGTGTTGCTGTTGCCTTTAACAATTCTTGTTTTCATTTTCATTATAACTGTTCAACTATCACCAAGGTTACCAGTGGCATCCAGATGTTTCGTCGGAGTGTGCCACTGTTGCCTTTAACAATTCTTGTTTTCATTTTCATTATAACTGTTCAACTATCACCAAGGTTACCAGTGGCATCCAGATGTTTCGTCGGAGTGTGCTACTGTTGCCTATAACAATTCTTGTTTTCATTTTCATTATAACTGATCAACTATCACCAAGGTTACCAGTGGCATCCAGATGTTTCGTCGGAGTGTGCTACTGTTGCCTATAACAATTCTTGTTTTCATTTTCATTTTAACTTCTGAAGTATCACCAAGATTACCAGTGGCATCCAGATGTTTCGTCGGAGTGTGCTACTGTTGCCTTTAACAATTCTTGTTTTCATTTTCATTTTAACTGATCAACTATCACCAAGGTTAGCAGTGGCATCCAGATGTTTCGTCGGAGTGTGTTACTGTTGCCTTTAACAATTCTTGCTTTCATTTTCATTATAACTGTTCAACTATCACCAAGGTTACCAGTGGCATCCAGATGTTTCGTTGGAGTGTGTTACTGTTGCCTTTAACAATTCTTGCTTTCATTTTCATTTTAACTGCTCAAGTATCACCAAGGTTACCAGTGGCATCCAGATGTTTCATCGGAGTGTGCTACTGTTGCCTTTAACAATTCTTGTTTTCATTTTCATTTTAACTGATCAACTATCACCAAGGTTACCAGTGGCATCCAGATGTTTCGTCGGAGTGTGTTGCTGTTGCCTTTAACAATTCTTGCTTTCATTTTCATTATAACTGTTCAACTATCACCAAGGTTACCAGTGGCATCCAGATGTTTCATCGGAGTGTGTTACTGTTGCCTTTAACAATTCTTGCTTTCATTTTCATTTTAACTGCTCAAGTATCACCAAGGTTACCAGTGGCATCCAGATGTTTCGTCGGAGTGTGCTACTGTTGCCTATCACAATTCTTGTTTTCATTTTCATTATAACTGCTCAAGTATCACCAAGGTTACCAGTGGCATCCAGATGTTTCGTCGGAGTGTGTTACTGTTGCCTTTAACAATTCTTGTTTTCATTTTCATTATAACTGTTCAACTATCACCAAGGTTACCAGTGGCATCTAGATGTTTCGTCGGAGTGTGTTGCTGTTGCCTTTAACAATTCTTTATTTCATTTTCATTATAACTGTTCAACTATCACCAAGGTTACCAGTGGCATTCAGATGTTTCGTCGGAGTGTGTTACTGTTGCCTTTCACAAGTCTTGCTTTCATTTTCATTATAACTGTTCAACTATCACCAAGGTTACCAGTGGCATCCAGATGTTTCATCGGAGTGTGTTACTGTTGCCTTTAACAATTCTTGCTTTCATTTTCATTTTAACTGCTCAAGTATCACCAAGGTTACCAGTGGCATCCAGATGTTTCGTCGGAGTGTGTTACTGTTGCCTTTAACAATTCTTCTTTTCATTTTCATTATAACTGTTCAACTATCACCAAGGTTACCAGTGGCATCCAGATGTTTCGTCGGAGTGTGTTGCTGTTGCCTTTAACAATTCTTGTTTTCATTTTCATTATAACTGTTCAACTATCACCAAGGTTACCAGTGGCATCCAGATGTTTCGTCGGAGTGTGCCACTGTTGCCTTTAACAATTCTTGTTTTCATTTTCATTATAACTGTTCAACTATCACCAAGGTTACCAGTGGCATCCAGATGTTTCGTCGGAGTGTGCTACTGTTGCCTATAACAATTCTTGTTTTCATTTTCATTATAACTGATCAACTATCACCAAGGTTACCAGAGGCATCCAGATGTTTCGTCGGAGTGTGCTACTGTTGCCTATAACAATTCTTGTTTTCATTTTCATTTTAACTTCTGAAGTATCACCAAGATTACCAGTGGCATCCAGATGTTTCGTCGGAGTGTGCTACTGTTGCCTTTAACAATTCTTGTTTTCATTTTCATTTTAACTGATCAACTATCACCAAGGTTAGCAGTGGCATCCAGATGTTTCGTCGGAGTGTGTTACTGTTGCCTTTAACAATTCTTGCTTTCATTTTCATTATAACTGTTCAACTATCACCAAGGTTACCAGTGGCATCCAGATGTTTCGTTGGAGTGTGTTACTGTTGCCTTTAACAATTCTTGCTTTCATTTTCATTTTAACTGCTCAAGTATCACCAAGGTTACCAGTGGCATCCAGATGTTTCATCGGAGTGTGCTACTGTTGCCTTTAACAATTCTTGTTTTCATTTTCATTTTAACTGATCAACTATCACCAAGGTTACCAGTGGCATCCAGATGTTTCGTCGGAGTGTGTTGCTGTTGCCTTTAACAATTCTTGCTTTCATTTTCATTATAACTGTTCAACTATCACCAAGGTTACCAGTGGCATCCAGATGTTTCATCGGAGTGTGTTACTGTTGCCTTTAACAATTCTTGCTTTCATTTTCATTTTAACTGCTCAAGTATAACCAAGGTTACCAGTGGCATCCAGATGTTTCATCGGAGTGTGTTACTGTTGCCTTTAACAATTCTTGTTTTCATTTTCATTATAACTGTTCAACTATCACCAAGGTTACCGGTGGCATCCAGATGTTTCGTCGGAGTGTGTTGCTGTTGCCTTTAACAATTCTTGTTTTCATTTTCATTATAATTGATCAACTATCACCAAGGTATCCAGTGGCATCCAGATGTTTCGTCGGAGTGTGCTACTGTTGCCTATAACAATTCTTGTTTTCATTTTCATTTTAACTGCTTAAGTATCACCAAGGTTACCAGTGGCATCCAGATTTTTCATCGGAGTGTGCTACTGTTGCCTTTAACAATTCTTGTTTTCATTTTCATTTTCACTGATCAACTATCACCAAGGTTACCAGTGGCATCCAGATGTTTTGTCGGAGTGTGCTACTGTTGCCTTTAACAATTCTTGTTTTCATTTTCATTTTAACTGATCAACTATCACCAGGGTTACCAGTGGCATCCAGATGTTTCGTCGGAGTGTGCTACTGTTGCCTTTAACAATACTTGTTTTCATTTTCATTTTAACTGCTGAAGTATCACCAAGGTTACCAGTGGCATCCAGATGTTTCGTCGGAGTGTGCTACAGTTGCCTTTAACAATTCTTGTTTTCATTTTCATTATAACTGCTCAAGTATTACTAAGGTTACCAGTGGCATCCACATGTATCGTCGGAGTGTGCTAGTGTTGCCTTTAAGAATTCTTTTTTTCATTTTAACTATTCAAGTATCTGCAATGTTACCAGTTGTATCCATATGTATCGTCAGAGTGTGCTACTGTTGTCGTTAACAATTCTTGTTTTTATTTTCATTTTAACTATTGAAGTATGACCAAGGTTACTGGTGGCATGAGATGTCACGAATAGTCCACTTGTCTTGTGATTTAAAGTCAAACTAATTGAAACGGAATTTTTGTGACTGCCAATGATAGATAGTAGTCAACTTACATGTACTTGCGTACTTAAAGTTCCCCAAAATTCGTGAGGTGGAACAGGCTTAAATTAGGCATTTGAGTTTGTGCCACAGGATACCCACTTCGTTTGGTGTAATAATGAATCGAAACACAAAATAATGTTGTTTGAGCTATAGTAAATGTTTGTAATGAAAAAAAAAATGTGCTCAACAGATGAGAATGAAAAGGGTTAGTTTTAAAAGAAACTGTCAGATGCTACGTCTTGGGGAGTGAAACACGAGAATATGGTTTGTCAACGGAATTGACCACCGTAAAGAGATTAAAAAAGCTGACGTTTCTAGTGTTTGCCCTTCCACAGATCGCATCGAGGAATTGCGGGTTATGTATGGTTTGTGCACAGAATCTGGAAAACGGAAATAAATAGAATGAAAAGCGTTCATTGATACGATTTGAAAGATGAATTTTTGCTGTAGATTTTTCCCCCTTTCGGTGTTAACTTGATCCCGGGGAGGGGGGTGGGGTGGGGGTGGGGGTGGGGGTGTACTCCCAGAAAAACTGGGTAGGGCGTGCGGCCCCCTTCCCGAAACACTTACCTTATTTCAGAACAAAAACAGCGTTTCTCCCAACCCTATTTTAGACCTGATCAAAAATTTGATACCCTGTTTCAGACTTATTTCATGTGCGCAATAAAAGATAATTAAGGACAAAAAAGAAGGGCTTTTGCAGATGGTCTTATCGCCTACTGTCGAAGAAGTAGCTTCTTCTAAAAAAGTATACCCAATCCAAGACGAATGGACAAACCATACCTTATTTCTGACCAAATGTTCAAAATCGATAACCTATTTCAGACCAACACGGCTAAAAATCCATACCCTTTGGTGCCCCATATACCTGATATAGCGCATATAAGGGAGTACCACCTCCCCGACCTTTTTTCCCTTTTCATTCGCTGATAATTATTAAAAGCAAATTAATGGTACCCAGCTACGCCATTCTTTTTCTTTTTTTTTTTTTGTTTTGTTTTTTGTGAATGATATATGAAATAAATCATACATGAACTGCGGAAATGAAATGAAATGAAGAATGATCCTCGCAGTTGTGAACGCAAATTATGCAATTGCGAAAAGAAGCCTGAAAAAATTTCAGGACTTCAACGGGGTTTGAACCCATGACCTCGCGATACCGGTGATGACCCCGATGAAGTCGCTGACCCCGTTGAAGTCCTGAATTTTTTTCAGGCTTCTTTTCGCAATTGCATAAATTGCGTTCACAACTGCGAGGATCATTCTTCATTTGATTTTTGTTTTTTGTAGGTTATACGTTGAGCACCAATTCTTCAATCAATACAAAGACCCTAAACCTGAACTATACGGTCACTACCTTGACGACGGCATCGGTGCAGTGTTTTGAGGAACTCAATGAATTTATAACCTCCGTCAATTCCTCTCATCTGGCTCTGAAATATACCTTGGAAATTATAGAAGCTTCGCTGGCTCTTCTTGATATCAAAGTTTCTATCCGTGGCAATAACTTATGTACCAGTGTGCTCTCCAAAGTCACAGATTCTCACGGTTATTTATTGTATTCATCTTCACATCCATCTCACGTCAAGTAATGAAAGCCACTGATCCCTGTTACGGTCGTAGGAAAATCCACGGAAATTTAATCAAATCAACATAGCCGGTGTTGAGTAAATTTTTCACAGACAAAGGAAAACGTGTTATAATTGTAAACGCTCACAAAATAAAAAATTAGAGTTATAACTGAACATACATTACTTGAGTGAACTCGCCTACCAGTAAGCGAACGAGTTGTAGAGGCGTAGGCGAGTTTACCGGTATTCCTAATTCGGCCGGGTTTTCTTAATAAAAAAAAAAAAAAACGAATGCGTGATTTGGACTTCTGCATTATTGTTTGTTGTCTCGTCACTTTCTCACTCTCCCCGCCGCATAGAAAGTGATCCTAATTTTCTCACGGCTCAATCACAGTGTTTCCGGTGACAAAAATTAGTTTTCACAGCCGCACTTGCGAATTTTCACGCCTTCTACTTTACACGGGCTGACTCACTGACAGATTGAAATTCAAATATGTAAGGAATGCGGGGTCCACAACCCTGCATTCCTTTGTAATACTTCCAGATAGACTCCGCTGCGTCTCGTCATGTATTTCAAAAATAAAACCTGTTTAAAAGATCTTCAATGTTTAATATATATCGTACAATGACTATTATTAGAAACCTTCAAGGAGTATACAAATGTTATTACATTGTATGCTACTCAAACAACTGGTTCCTTGATGATCTCTACAAAATCATAAAGGGGACTTTGAGGATCCCTGCAGGGACCTTGAGGATCTTTGCAGGGACCTTGAGGATCCCTGCAGGGACCTTGAGGATCTTTGCAGGGACCTTGAGGATCCCTGCAGGGACCTTGAGGATCTCTGCAAGGACCTTGAGGATCCCTTCAGGGACCTTGAGGATCCCTGCAGGGACCTTGAGGATCTTTGCAGGGACCTTGAGGATCCCTGCAGGAACCTTGAGGATCTCTGCAGGGACCTTGAGGATCTCTGCAGGGACCTTGAGGATCCCTGCAGGGACCTTGAGGATCTTTGCAGGGACCTTGAGGATCTCTGCAGGGACCTTGAGGATCTCTGCAGGGACCTTGAGGATCCCTGCAGGGACCTTGAGGATCTTTGCAGGGACCTTGAGGATCCCTGCAGGGACCTTGAGTATCTTTTGAAGATTATGCAAGATCCCTGAAGATATTTATTAAGATCCTCGAGGATCTTTCATAAGATCCACACAAGATCCTATGCAGATCTTCAAAGATCCTTCAAGATCCTGTAAGGTTTTCTACCAGGGATAACCGTAACTGTTACACTATTGCAAACTCATGTTCATTATGTTCCAATCGCTGTTATTAAGGGTTCGGGGTTGACAAAATCAATATCGGTAAAGACTGTTTATAGTCTCATGGAGTGCAATTGAGAATTTCGAGAACTCAATATCGTGCTTATTTTTTGTTTGTCTTAATTTCCGAGATACATGTATAGCCATACTGCTCTTCCTGTTCCTCTATCCAAACTTGCTCAAGGCAACTGATAGATTGTAAGCGAGCTATGCAGAGGAACCGGTTACATAAATTAATACCGAGTCGTCCACGGAACGCAGCAGTACCAGAAATTACTAACTCCCCATGAACGTCTGTAACTTTTTTGTTCGTCTGGTTGCTTGTTTTGTTTGTTCTCCCTTTTTGGGAGGCCAAACATAGATATCCGTGAGATATATGCACAGGTAGCTGAAGTGTTGCCGAAGTCTCACGTAAAACAATGACATTGCTTTCAACGACTTCTAGTGTTGTATAACTGTCAATTTATAAATTGACTATTGGGTATCAAACAGTAATCTGACTTTGAATTTCTTGATCCAATAGAAAAGAGAAAGCATGCGTAATGTACTTGGCTCCGCTAGTCAATATATGGGTAAATTATATCGCCTTGATTCAGAGCTATCGCTATACGGCACTATGAACTGTCAGGGAAGAGGTTAAGACATAAAGACACAAGGAAAATGTGTTATGTGAAAACTTAAAACTTTGAGCTGTACAAACAAGGAAGTGTTTGTAAATCGTCCTACTCAAATAATGCTATAATTAATTGAGTTCTTGCACTTAAACTGAAATTATGAGCAGCTGGCCGATGCACACTTTCAACAGATATCGAGTACTGACCGACTGATTGATTCAGCGTGATCTCGCCAAGTGCGCAAATTTCACTCGCAGAGATGGACATTCCGGGAAATGAATACTTGAAACGTGAATGACGGTAAGATTCAATCACCTCTTTCTTACTTTAGACGTTTTACCGACTTTCAGTTGTACATTCTACAAGTAATAGTGAAGAGAATTGTGTTTGCTTACCTTGGTAAAACCAACAAATAATACAAACGAGGCCTAACGGCCCAAGCTTTGTCATCACGGCAGTAGGTTAAGTTTTGGAATTTTGTGTCCCTATATGTTTGATATTCTTTTTACCAGGCACGATAAGAACTTGAAAAAGAAATCGTTTTTGCGTTCGACGAAGGAAGAACGCTTCCTAATCTTCTGGGTTGCCTGTTATCGCGTAGGTACCCTGTGCACGCAAGCGAAAGCTGACCCGTGTTTTTTCGTTCCATGGTTCACCTTTTCGGCGCCATTTTGAATGACGTCGCAATTTCGTTGCGCAAAGCATTCTGCCTCGTGCTTCGCTGTTTGTCGGACGTGTTGGAAGGTTCAAGCTTTATCATTCTGCCTCGTGCTTCGCTGTTTGTCGGACGTGTTGGAAGGTTCAAGCTTTATTGCTGTTTGCAAAACTTCAGAACTTACTATCTCAACCTACCAATACTCGAACGCACTTTTTTAATCTATGATTACTACTAGTATATGAAATAAATCCCTGTATCTCTACGTCTGCAGCTTGTGCTACAGTTGACTGGTTTTTCCTTTCACTCTTTCAGGACGGGGCACGAGAAGCTGCCCCTATGCTGATTTTTCTGTCACTGTATGGATGATTTGCTTATTTAGTGGCCCTTTTCTGCGTCTTACAACTGGCATTAAGAACAATTCCCTGTAGTCGTCTTAGAAAAGTAATTAGGGGAATTGTGTTTTCTCACCTTTTTACAACCAACAAATAATACAGATAGACCTGGCCGCCCGATCTTTGCCTTCAGAACAGAAGTTAATTTTTGGCAGCTGTTCTCTGGTTACTTTTACCAGGCCCGATAATGACTTGTCTTTTTGTTATGTAGACTAGAGCAAGAAATTTATAGACCCGATTGCTCGAAAGACTCTGTACTTGGGATCTATTTTCCAAGTGGGATTTACACATGAAAGAGTTGTAGCGTAGTTGACAAAGCCTTGCACAGTCGGCGTTCGAGTAATAGCTCTGATACAACATTCTGCTGTTCACTGCAAGTATATATTCAGGCAGCGTGGAAAGTTAACATGAATGGAATTCGAATGACGCCCATGACATTGTTTTGTTTCGCTGTTTTAAATAAACATAAATCTTGGATAGAGGGCGACTGCGGGATTGCCATAGCCACAAATCCAAGACAGTCAGCGGATTGAACGGCGGGCGCGGATAATTTGATATTCAACTTGGCGGGCGGACAAATGAAGGCTATTAGTGTTGTTTACATGCTCTTACCTCCGTTAATTTTAAGGATAATTGATCGAAATGTATCCACAAAATCAATTGACCAAGTTTGAAATGATTTAATTGGTGTTACATCAGACTTGGGATATGTGAATATTTACCTGTACTTCCTTCGATAATTACTTCGAGGTTTGTTCATCATAGCGGAGCTCCGGCGGAGCACCATACTTATAGAAACCCGTCAACTGCTTTTCTCATGGTAAAAGTGGCTAGCGGTATTGCTCGTGGGCGCGTATGCACGACGACGACGACGACGACGACGACGGAGTCGCCCAATAATTAATAATATCCTAATAATAATCATAATAATCCAACATGGCCGCCATACTCCAGCTGATCATCTAGTTTACAGCGTACATCTTAGATATAGGGCATCCGTGTCATGGCTAATTGACACCTGTCAAAACAAGGTTTCCGCTGACCAGTATCACGTGACCATATCGCGGGCTCAAGTTAGAGCTCATCGAGGTCCGCTGTTTTTTTGAAGTTGACTGCTGACCAGGTAATGGTTTTCAATTGGATCGCAGGCTCAAGTCAAGTTAATTTAACCAAAACGAGACACCCAAGCCACAACGAGGCTTAATTTTTCGCGCGCTTTCTGCGGCTCGAGATTTTACATTCAGTTGGTGTCTTCATTTTGAGCAAAACAACATCATCTTCGAAGTTCAGTTTCTGTCTCTTAATTCGCATAAAGGGCATAAAAATCAAGAACTACTTAAAATATACTCCGGAAGGTGAATTTTCAACTGGAAAATGGAAGAGCAAAAGGTTGTTCGCAGGAAATTCTTCAATTTTTGGATCCACTTCTATGGCGCCCGGGTTGTGTGGTTGAAAAACAAAATGATTTAACGCTTCAGGGCTTGTTCACTTTACCGCGACATCTTGCAGCTCACCAAGAAAGTTCTTAACAACTCACCGGCATTAATGGGAGGAACGAGTAGCTCACACTTGGTGGAAGAAGTTCTTTCTTTGAACAAACCGTTTGCTATTTTTGTAGATGCGTGTTTTTACTATAGTGGATCGATGCGTATTTTCAAGTGGTAGAAACCTCGACAACACAGGTAACTTAAATAAATTGAAGCGTAGCATTTGGTTTAATCGTTGTTAATTTTGTTCAAGAAGGAAACTTGTATTTCTGTCTCGAATGGATATAAGTAACAGTCTACTCGTTTTGGACACAAAGAAGTAGCTAGTCGAATTGTTTGTTTGTTGTTTTACAAGCGAACGAGTTGTTTCCTCCGCTTGGCTGACTGCATATGTTTTTCGGCGTCTGTGTTTCTGCAGTGTTAAGAAATGAAAGAAACGTTTGCCCTTATGTTATTAACGCGTAATCGCAATGAATCCTCGTAAAATTAAGAATTAGTATCACTTATGTTTTGCGCGATGAGGGCAATTTCAGAAACTTTCTGAAAACTGGCACAAGTGATATTTACTCGGCCCCATGCGATTACCTATCCAAACTATCAGGATTGTTTTCGTTTTTCTCTTTTCTACGACATTTAAGCTATGTCTAAACTTAATGTACTATGAAATATGTTTGTTAAGTCCCGGCTAAAAGATCAAACATTTTCTTTCATTGTCGTGTTTATCAAGCATAACGTTTGGTGGCTAAACGCAAAATAATGTTTGACCAAACACGGGACCAAGTGAGTCCAAAAAAAAAAATATTTTTGCATATTATTGCTGAAATTTTCGACATTACGTAGCTCATTTGGTTGCTTTTTACCGTTTGTGCACGATTTGTTTGTTGAGGTGGCTAAACGATCAAACATTTGTTCGTAGTGCGAAATTTTGGATGAACATGTTTGATTTCGATCAAACATGGAAAGCCATTTAATGCACTATTGTGAGAGGTGGCTAAACCGTCAAACATGCTCGTCCAACGATGTTGGATGAAAATATTTGATCATTCTTTGATTGCTAAATTTGTTTTTGAACAAACACACGTGTCGACTGTATTGTTTTCTCGTAATGTTTTGATGTTTTTGAACCGCGGTCAATTCCCGTTGACTGCTCAAAACATAAAATATTGGCGCAAGGAAAGCCGTGCGGTGTTCTTCAATACCAGTAAAAAAAATAATAAACGTGGAGCTCCGCTTTTAGGCTTGGCTAAATCTATATATTAGAAACCCGTCAACTGCTTTTCTCATGGTAAAAATGGCTAGCGGTATTGCTCGTGGGCGCGTACGCACGACGACGACGACGACGACGACGGAGTCGCCCAATAATTAATAATATCCTAATAATCATCATAATAATCCAACATGGCGGCCATACTCCAGCTGATCACCTAGTTTACAGCGTATATCTTTGATATAGGGCATCCGTGTCATGGCTAATTGACACCTTTCAAAACAAGGTTTCCGCTGACCAGTATCACGTGACCATATCGCGGGCTCAAGTTAGAGCTCATCGAGGTCCGCTGTTCTTTTTTTAAGTTGACCGCTGATCAGGTAATTGTTTTCAATTGGATCGCAGGCTCAAGTCAAGTTAATTTAACCAAAACGAGACACCCAAACCACAACGAGGCTTAATTTTTCGCGCGCTTTCTGCGGCTCGAGATTTTACATTCAGTTGGTGTCTTCATTTTGAGCAAAACAACATCATCTTCGAAGTTCAGTTTCTGTCTCTTAATTCGCATAAAGGGCATAAAAATCAAGAACTACTTAAAATATACTCCGGAAGGTGAATTTTCAACTGGAAAATGGAAGAGCAAAAGGTTGTTCGCAGGAAATTCTTCAATTTTTGGATCCACTTCTATGGCGACCGGATTGCGTGGTTGAAAAACAAAATGATTTAATGCTTCAGGGCTTGTTCACTTTACCGCGACATCTTGCAGCTCACCAAGAAAGTTCTTAACAACTCACCGGCATTAATGGGAGGAACGAGTAGCTCACACTTGGTGGAAGAAGTTCTTTCTTTGAACAAACCGTTTGCTATTTTTGTAGATGCGTGTTTTTACTATAGTGGATCGATGCGTATTTTCAAGTGGTAGAAACCTCGACAACACAGGTAACTTAAATAAATTGAAGCTTAGCATTTGGTTTAATCGTTGTTAATTTTGTTCAAGAAGGAAACTTGTATTTCTGTCTCGAATGGATATAAATAACAGTCTACTCGTTTTGGACACAAAGAAGTAGCTAATTGAATTGTTTGTTTGTTGTTTTACAAGCGAACGAGTGTTTTCCTCCGCTTGGCTGACTGCACATGTTTTTCGGCGTCTGTGTTTCTGCAGTGTTAAAAACTGAAAGAAACGTTTGCCCTTATGTTATTAACACGTAATCGCAATGAATCCTCGTAAAATTAAGGATTAGTATCACTTATGTTTTGCGCGATGAGGGCAATTTCAGAAACTTTCTGAAAACTGGCACAAGTGATATTTACTCGGCCCCATGCGATTACCTATCCAAACTATCAGGATTGTTTTCCTTTTTCTCTTTTCTAGGACATTTAAGCTATGTCAAAACTTAACGTACTATGAAATATGTTTGTTAAGTCCCGGCTAAAAGATCAAACATTTTCTTCCATTATCGTGTTTGTCAAGCATAACGTTTGGTGGCTAAACGCAAAACAATGTTTGACCAAACACGGGACCAAGTGAGTCCAAAATAAATGATTTTTGCGTATTATTGCTGAAATTTTCGACGTTACGTGGTTCATTTGGTTGCTTTTTACCGTTTGTGCACGATTTGTTTGTTGGGGTGGCTAAACGATCAAACATTTGTTCGTAATGCGAAATTTTGGATGAACATGTTTGATTTCGATCAAACATGGAAAGCCATTTAATGCACTATTGTGAGAGGTGGCTAAACCGTCAAACATGCTCGTCCAACGATGTTGGATGAAAATATTTGATCATTCTTTGATTGCTAAATTTGTTTTTGAACAAACACACGTGTCGACTGTATTGTTTTCTCGTAATGTTTTGATGTTTTTGAACCGCGGTCAATTCCCGTTGTCTGCTCTAAACATAAAATATTGGCGCAAGGAAAGCCGTGCGGTGTTCTTCAATACCAGTAAAAAAATAATAATCGTGGAGCTCCGCTTTTAGGCTTGGCTAAATCTATATATTATATCAAGTACCTAACTTGTTATGGGAAACACAACTGGCCACTGAAAACACGTTAAAACAATATGGCGACCGTAGTGGAAAGAAAGCAAATCTCTCAAAGGTGCATTTTTCCTCCGTATTGGCTTCGTCTCGGCTTATCTCGCATTTCTGGAAAATGCCACTATTTACATGGAAAAGACACCATGTTTTTTGGAGTCAAAAATATCATTCTTGCAAGCTTGATCTCCTATCTTTCGAATAAGATAATGGGGAATTATTTTGGTGCAGTTGCTTTCTCGTAGCACACTAAGAAAACCATGAAGGTAAGACCTATTTAAAGGAACATTCAGAGAAAAGTGCGGCTAGTTTATGAGATTATTCCGATCAAAAAGGCACCGTTAAAAACTATTTTTTTTTTCTCATATTTTACACAATTGAAACATGGCTAGAACTAGACTTTATCTTTACAATTATCTGGAATACTGACTTTTGTGCGGCTACGCTACAAAATGCAAAACAATGTTATTTTCCCCTCATTTCTTTTATATTTTGCGGCCATGTTAAGTCCGGGATGCGCGTGCTCTGCGCATGCTTACGGCCATTTTGGAAGCCATGTTGTATGGGATTTCTGGCTATGCAAACACTTCTGCGATCATCTTCGCTCGTTTGCGATCACTTGCGAAAATGTGGGAACGTACTGCCTAATGTGATTATTTGCCATCGAAGGAGTACACGATTTCCGTTTTGATCCATCGATCGTCTTGGATAATATGGAAACCAGGCTGTCTCAAGAGTTGGGTCGCTAGCTGGTTAGTTTTACATCTGACTGGATATAAAGAACACTTTTTGCCGAAAATTTTATGTGTTCCAGCTGGTTTTAGTTGTTTGGCGAGTTGCTTACTGTAGGAGGACTGCCAAATGGTGGGGAAACAAAGTTGCACACAAACGGGCAAATAAAAAAGACTGTTTTTTCTTTTAAATAAATAAATAATTAAATGAAGAAATGAAGAAATGATCCTCGCAGTTGTGAACGCAATTTTATGCAACTGCGGAAAGAAGCATGAAAAAAATTCAAGACTGCAACAGGGTTTGAACCCGTCAGACCTCGCGATACCGGTGCGATGCTCTACCAACTGAGCTATGAAGACACTAACTTTGGGAGCAGGTCGATTATAGGTTCATATGTTCCCGTGGAAGAAATGAGTGCAGATATATGTTTTATTTCATATGCATTCACAAATAAATAAGTATGCAAAAGTTGTTATTTATAAGACGTTTCGAAGATGCATTCATGCATAATCATTTAGAGCAGTTCTAAGCTGGATCAATGAGTGGTTCACGGACAAGAGCATAAAACACAATTTATAAATCATCTACAGCCAAAGGCGTATATTTTTCCGTAGCCTTATACGGGATTCATCGTCCAAGCTTTGGTGATATATTAGTGGAAAGTTCAAAGTAGGCCTTCTTGGGGTAATTTTTAATGTACATTAAATCAGCCAAGGCTCTGTAAACCGCGCGATAAATCTTCAAAGAATGCCAATATATACACAGTAAGAGAGAAGACCATGAGAATATACCATGATATAACATGTCATATAAGATAACGGGAACTCGGTTAATATTTGGAAAAGGAAATTTCAGAGAGCGGATATGAAGATTCAAGTGACCCTCAGGAGGGTGTACTTTTAACGTAAGCTAACTAGTTATGTAGGGCCTTTCATTGAGGTATACAGAGTGATTTACTGGTAATACCATCCTTTATCAGGTCACCCTGTTCTGCTTTTTACACTTTTTTTTAAATACTAGAACAAAAACAATTTACCAGTTTGCTTGTAACTGCCTTCCGCTTATAACGGAGTGGATCTTATACCAAGCAAATGCTACCTGTCAGTTCTACAATGGATATGTTAGTTTTCCTCCTTGCAGGAAGCTCATTCAAACATTGTTTAGATTGTTATTTGTATACAAAAGCATACACAACAACACGTGTTGATAATTCTTGACACCAAAAGAAACAAACAAAGAAAATAAAGAACACGAAACATAGCAAGAACCACGTTTGATAATGATTGTCCTCTATGAGGTGTACTCTAAACTTAAAGAAAACAGAGACATAGTTGCTTCTTCCACGATGCTAGGATTCTCACTACGACAACACAACTTCTCCTTTTGCAATAACTCTACCATCACAGTCGAGCAGTATTGGCCACAGGAAGCACTTAATTCGCGTTGGTTTTGCTTTCTTGGTTGTTGCAGAACGCTGGCTTTCCGTGTGACACCTGGGATAAAACTGGTGACCATGATAGGCAATTTTCATGGGCGGCAATTGTGTCACAATACACCACGCGAATCGACAACAGTAGTCAATGTAACTCTTCAGGCTAGTGTTTATGAGTTTTTCATCAAAAGGTGGAACGTTAGGTTCTTCTCTGGTGTCCTTTAGCTTTTGGAACTACTTTTCCATTTTATTTGGAGATTGTGTTTGACGGTCTATTAATAGGAAAATGAAAAGTCAATCACTGGATGTGTGAGTGATCGTCATGGACACTACAGTACACAAGCAGTAGTGAAAATAAAACCTGAAAAAACAAAACAAAAACAAAAACAAACAAAAACAAAAACAAAAAACAAAAAAAAACGGCTTGTACGGGAGACCAACACCCATGACCTTTGTGATACCGGTGCAGTACTCGACAAACACGGCTAACACGCCAACCGGGAGCTGGTCATTTTGTTGGTTCCTAATAAACCCGTGTGTGATGCAAAGCTCTACAACTGAGCTAGCACCGGTATCGCACAGGTCATGGGTTCGACTCCTGTACAAGCCTGAATTTCTTTTTCAGGTTTTAATTTCACTACTGCTTAAGTAGTATTCATATCTGCTTAATTCGATCACCAACATATCCATTCTTCAATCCACAGCATTTCGAAAACATGGTTTCCCTATATTCATAATCATGTAATTTTCAATAAATCAATCATTTAACTGAATGAATCTGTCCGTCCATCCATCCATCCATCCATCCATCCATCTCTCCATCCACCCAATTATTTTTTCTATCCATCGGTTCGTCCATCCGTCCATTTATCCATACTTCCGTCTGATCTACAAGCAGTTTATGTCGCAGCAGTTTACCCGAAGGTAGCAAATTTTATTTATTTTATTTTTTTATTAAAACGCCTTCCAAAACAATTTGTGTTTTTCCAAAATTGGTCTTATCGTTGTTGACAAGTATATTTTGATTGCATATTTTTTTAGCTTGGAATAATTATCTTCTTATTGCGGACACTTCATGAATTCAGAGAAAAATAGCAAAAAATATATAAAAAGTAGCTCTGCAACAGTTGACTGAAATAGACTGACAAGAACCATGCACTCTTATCTTCATTGAAATAAATCTCAAATAAATCCTGCATACTGGCACGGAAATTCTGCAGCCCATAATTGACTGGCACAGAAATTCCATGGCCCATAATTGACTGGTGCCGCAGAATTTCTGCGGCCCATTACTGACTGGTGCCGCAGAAATTCTGCGGCCCATTACTGACTGGTGCCGCAGAAATTCTTCGGCCCACTGCTGACTGGTGCTGCAGAAATTCTGTGGCCCATTACCCACTGGTCTTGCTATCAAACAAAGCTGTAGTACCTCAATAATTGATTCATGCACTGTATAGTTTAATAAGAAATATAATTATACAGAATGTGAGGGCAAAAGTCTTGATTACAGCAATGAAGAAGTAACCATAGCAAGGTTAAACAACACATACAATAAGCACCAGTGGCTATCTGTCACAGTTTGGGCACTACATGATCGTAAACTATCCTAAAATGAACCGTAAACTGTTTCAGCTTATGTTTAAGAATATACCTTTTCACAGTAAAATTTATATATACCTGGGCTAAAAAGCAGATTACAAACAGAGGGAAAGCAGTTCAACAGACAAAAGCTTGGCAACCTACATGATATGGCCTTACAATATTCTGCTCTGAGGCCATGAATTGCATATGAGTATGAAACATTGTTTTTCCATCTCTTCTTCTTCTTCAAAACAGTGGTAGGAAATGCTCAAAATAATTAAAACAATCTTCAACCAGTCATCTATAGCAATTCGTTGAAGGGCATTCTGCAAAAGGGCTGTATATTTTTGGCCTTAAAATCCAAATCTCTCTAATTTGCTCTACTTTGGTTATGGTGTCAGAAATGAAGTTGTGCACTTAATTTGTGATTTAAAGGCCTGGATTCAGCAAAAATAAACATATGACTTTTGCCTAAAACTGAACCAACTCAAAACAAAAGAAATCAACCATGCATCAGATCGTTTTGTGTCTGTTTCTTGAGTTTTGGGCATCAGTCATAAGTGAATCCTTTGGATCCTTTCTATCTAATCGAAAAAAGGTATACAGAACCTCATTTCTGACACCATTTCCAGTCCAAATGCCAAAGTACCTGGTTAGTTGGATGTGTTGGAAAAAAAAGTGATATACATGTACGCTCGTTTTGCAGAACACTCTTCAGTTGTTCTTCTCTCTTAGAGCTGTATACCTATTTTTCAGAAATGTTTTGATAGATGGCATTAACTTGCTATCTTCTGTGAGGTGAAAACCACAGCAAACAATACATGATTTTGGCAAATCCTCAAGCCAAGGCTCTGCTTTTCTTCGTGGGAGGTGTTGGGGAGACCATCTACCTCCATAAGATCCTTTCCAGTAATGTAACTGAAAATCGGTATCTCCAACAGATGTTACTTTGCCAATGACCGCCATTTTGTCATAGTTTTCGAGAAAAACAGCCACAAAACAACCATCCTGGAGGTTTTCAAGAAAGTTATCACTCATTTCAATTGGATTTTCTCTTTCCCGCGGATTCCTGTACCGACTAGTGTATACCTACATTATACAATCAAACTCAAAGTTAGTGCCATGCACTTTTAACAAATTTAAAAACGTGGACATGTTGTAGGTCAAATTTGAATTCAGGGTGAACGTTTTCAACCTAGGTTGAAATAGAACAATAACAGGTCATACTGTGTATTATGCAAAAAATGAAGTCAGTATGGTGAAAAGGGGCCAGACTAATTGTCTCTCCCCTGTTTTCATTCTTTTGCCATCAGTGTAGGCCAAAACTTAGACAGTTCTTTGCTGAAGTTGGTTGCTCACAATTTAGTTGCAATTTGGTGAAATAACTGAAATACAAAAACCCACCACAATCTTTTTGGTTTTCTTTCTTGTCCAGATATAACCTACTTTATTCCGATCAAATACTTGACAATGCCACCAAAAGTAAGGCAGATAAGAACAGTTGATGACACATTCTTGAAGCAGCTCATACAGAATATGGAGGAACTACCCTCAGGAAACTATGAGGCCTTGTTTGTCTTGGTGAAAGGCATAAAGAGCAAAGAAGAATTCCAGAAAGGCAAGGTGGAGGAATATGAATATGAAGTTCTTGGTGGTACACATGTTATGTTAGCAACCAAGCATCCTCATCAAAAGTACCCAGACAACCCAAGCTACCATGGACGTGTTGCCAGAATTTATGTTGGCCTATCAGACCAAGAAGCACTCTGGCTTGGTGCAATGCACAACAACACTGGGGCATTCCGTCACCAGCTCACATACAAGGATGAGGTGAATACAATTACTGTAGGCTTTTTCTGAAGACTGGGCTGCAACTTTGACTGTTAACTTTAATTTATTGTACATGGGATAATATGGGATGTACAGTTAAGGCTTGCCACAGATCTCTTAATTTCCTTGTAAATTACATTACCATCACCAGTTAAATGATTGCCCCTGACAAATTGTGTATTTCTGTGCAACGTTAGGAATGCATAGGA
>JAEMWC010000043.1:1067500-1087500 GCA_016490735.1 Pachyseris speciosa | reverse complement strand
TGTTATGTTATGTTTTCCCTTTTCATTTCCTTCAGGCCCTTATTTAAGAGAAGCACTCAAGACCTTTGTCATTGGGCACTGGTCAGTGTCACGACAAGTCACCACCAGACATTTCTCAATGCCGGCATCTGTAGAAAATGTCATTACAGTGGATTACGTCCCAAACCAGTCAATGCCAGACAGTGCCTTTTCCTGGCTGGTGAAGCATCTCTCCAGAGAAGGAGACACAGTTGTTGATGTGGACAGCAAAAGTGGGGGTACCTTCGTCGCAGCCCTCAAAGGAGGCAGAAATACTGTGTGGATCCGCTCTGCCTCCCCTGATATGCAAAATGAAATGAAAGTGACAGTTGAAAGCATTTTTGCAGCCCTTGAGTCTAATGAAAGTGACAATACAAGCTCCAAAGATTCAGGATCACAGTGATAATTACATTTCAACTGCAATAACATGGGTGACAAATTACTCCTTAATTATGGCACAAAATTTCAGCATTAATTTATAATAGTATTTCAAATGTGAAATTGCAAACAATGGAAAAACCCAGCAACTTGTGAGCATAATTTGTCACCCATGATATTAATACAGAGGTAATGAAATGGAATACTTGTGAAAGTATGGAATAATAATTATTAGAATTAGAACAAAATGCATGTGAAATTATTCTCTAATTTTACTTGTCACCATTTGATTACACATACAGTACCGCCTGGAACTGTTAACCCATTTTCCGCGTTCTTACCGCGGGGCCTCCACGTGTCATTGACGCGGTATTCCCGCGTCTAGCCTCCCAGTATTCGGTTGAAAAACAAAACAAAGCGAAAAAACAGCAAGGAAAATCTTGAATCTTGTTGTGGCATTTCATTCACACGTGGGCGTCTTCAGACAAGAAATACCTCACCAGTCAAAAGAAAATAATTATTGCTCCTTTCATTTTCGATTCGATCGTGCCATGATCAGATAACACTAGCCGTTCAAGTGGATCAAGCATGACTTTTACCAATGGATGGAGAACTTTTCTGAACGGCCGATCCAAACCCTTCGAAGGGAAGGAAACCCGTTTGTTTTTAATTTAGGTTTTTGCTTGAGAGGTCGCACACCCGTGTTCAACATGGGGTAATGCTTTCCTCTCAAGCGAAAACTAGGCTTGCTTGCCGTGTGTGACACGTTTGACATGTAAACAATTAACGTGAAAATTATTCTTCACAATAGAAATTATTCACTACTGTTATTTGCCGAGGTATTACCGCATCTTTTTTTTTCCGCGGCAATCGTCCATTTCGGTCGCACTCGTCTTTACCTTGGTTTTACCGTTTGACCACCGCGGCGGACACAAGGTTGGACCACGCGGGAAAGAGGAGGCACGACCGCGTCCCAGTGGGTCAATAGTTCCAGGCGGTACTGTACTAATTAATTTAAGGGAGCATTCAATTACCCTTGTTCTTCTGTGGTAATTTCTTTTAAATCATCTTTTGAAGTGTACAGCGTACACTCAGGCTTTCATAATATTTTTCAAGTTCTTGCATATTAAATATTCTAAACTGAACACATTAAATTATTTGACTTAGCATTTCTTAGATCTTTCAACACATTAGAAGGCCTTATGTGACCTGTGTTCTGATCCCAAGGCGTAGAATTTCTGCGGCCTGTGGTCTGATCACCAGGTGCAGAATTTCTGTGGCCTGTGAACTGAAGACAAGCCGCATAATTTCTGCGGCCTGTGATCAGGTGGCTTGTCTTCTGTTCACAGGCCGCAGAAATTCTGCGGCCTGTGAACAGAACACAGGCCGCAGATCAGGAAGTTCTGCGGCCTATGAACAGAAGACTGTTCTGTTCATAGGCCGCAGAATTTCTGCGGCCTGTGAACAGAAGACAACCCGCCTGATCACAGGCCGCAGAAATTCTGCAGCTTGTCTTCTGTTCACAGGCCGCAGAATTTCTGCGGGCTGTGAACAGAAGACAAGCCAAGCTTTTGAATAGAAGGCAAGCCGCAGAATTTCTGCGGCCCATGTTCTAATCACAGGCCGCAGAATTTCTGCGGCCTGTGGTCTGATCACAGTCTGTGGGGTGTGTTCTGATTACAGGGTGCAGAGGGATGCATGATAAACAATTAAAATTCACTGAAAGTGAGCATATTTTGCATACACAACCTTTAAGTCCTTAAACCTTTTGTAGCACAGTAGGGATTTCTCTGCAGTAACCATAGTCTATGATGTTTCATCAGCTTTAGAACACCAATAATGTTGTTTTAGGGCAACTCTGCAAAAATTTAATCTGTGCAGGGGTCAGTGCAATATAGTTGCAATAATTGTGCATATGGCACTACCTTTAATAACAAAAACAGTGTCATTTTTGCAGTGCAGGAGAATATTAGTGTTTTATATACTGCTGAAAAGAGTCTTTTACCTGTACCTCTGATTTTCACCCAAAACATGGTTTTCAATATCTTTAGAAAATACACCGTTTTAAGGTCTAAAATAGAAGTGATCTCTGCTTGTTTCAAGCACACAGCATATGAAGGCCATTTTTTGCCGAATTAAGAGAAAAAGTAACACAAAAAGAGCCTAATTTAGCGGAAATTGCCAGTTTGGAAAAACACAAAATAGATTGGAAGGCATAAAGGCTAGTCGAGTCGGGTGGGTCAAAAGGATGTTAAAAACACAGAAGGAAAATAACACAAATTACAAAAATTAATTAAAAATAATTCAAGTACAGATTACAATTGGGTCTTTTGACTAAGAATAAGATAATTTACGGTTATATGATAATTTACAATAACAGGAGCTAAAATATAAAGGTGCTATTTTTGTTCCATAAATTCAGCAGATATTTTAGCAACGATAATTTTCTAGGAAGATAATAATCTTCATCGTTACGTAATTTTCAATAAAAGTGTTTGATTTTTTTTGTTAAAAGACTTTTAGGTATGGAACGCATACTATTTGGAAGATAGTTCCATACTTTGGAGCCAAATCTTGAGAAAGAAGAGAGTTGTTGATTAAGCCTTGATTTGTTGACAAAGAAATTTCCAGTATTAAAAAATCTTGCATGGTATGTTTGAATTTCCCGAGACTGAGTAAAAAGATTTGATATTTTAGAGGGGGCAGAGCCAGAGGATACGTCATGCATTTGGGAAGCCACTGTTTTAAGATACAACATATTAACTGGTAAAACATTTGCTGAAATGAATAGTGGTATGGTATGAGCTCTGTACTCCACACCATATATAAATCGAAGAACACGCTTTTGCAAAAGAAGAATTTTGTTCATATGAGCCTCGGCAGCTTGACCCCAGGCGGCTATACCATATTGTGTATAAGGAAAAACAAAGAATGATAGAGTTTGAGAAGTATATCTGAAGGTACAAAACATCTAATGTTGGCGATTACACCTACAGTTTTACTAATTTTGTCAGCTATGTAGTGCATATGATGTTTCCAGCTAAGGGTACCATCGATAAGGACTCCATAGTGTTGTAATTTATGTAAGAGAATGAAGTGATCACCAGTATCAATTGCCTTTATGAGATCTAAGAATATTCCACATGAAAACAAGTTATTATCCATATTTTTTTGGATTCTGCTGACAATTTCGAGTAAAGCATGATGACACTCATGATACCACTCAATTAATTTACGAAAAAACCAGCAATCGGTCAAAATGGATTATTATTCAATTCTCAATCCATTGCTTAAACCACCGCTCTCTCCCCAGTTCATAGTCTTGTCGTTTCATTCATGTGACAGCGATTTTTAAAAAGAAAATGGTTTTCGCTTATTTCAGATCAAGGTGGCCATGCGGATTATTCGTTGTCGATATTATATAAAATCTCTACCTACCTGAACAAGCTTTCCTATGTCTTGCTTTTTACTCACGGCTGTTTCTCTAACATGAACCATCAATTCTCTCACTGTATCCTGAACAGGTAGTGACAGGGTATTTGAAGTCGATTTAGAGGTTACCAACTCACTGCAAACAACCTAAAATCGAGGTAGCGTGGTGAAGTGAAAATCTATAAGCCCATCAAGGCCTTAATCCTGCCAAGGTTAGATGAAACACCTGATCCTGCTTGAATTCTTATATTTTAGAGCAGCTCCAAGGTGACAACAAATCTCTTCCTTCACAATAAACAATAATCATTTTTACTTAATCATTGCTTTGCAAGCCTCTTTAATGCTGCCTAACGTTTGCCCAGTGAGAAGATTTTCCACAAAAAACTTGGCATATATGATTCCTAAGATATGCATGATATATGTGCACTGGCTTGCGTTCCAATTTTACCTTTTGGTCTAATGTATGGAATGTTGTGGACCCAACAACAACAAACAAACAAACTCACAAGTGCAATATTTTGCTGGTAGTAGTAGGTGGCTTGCTGGGTGGCTCTTTTCGGGCGTGAACGAGGCAAGTTGAGAGAAACGAGAT
Source organism: Pachyseris speciosa (assembly GCA_016490735.1). Classification (NCBI taxonomy): domain Eukaryota; kingdom Metazoa; phylum Cnidaria; class Anthozoa; order Scleractinia; family Pachyseridae; genus Pachyseris; species Pachyseris speciosa. The sequence goes on along the minus strand of JAEMWC010000043.1, from coordinate 1,083,080 downwards.
TGGCTTTCAGAAACGGGGTTAAGCTTGCCTAGCAGAAAATGTGAGAGCAAACAAAATTTCCATAGAAGATACCAAGGCGGAAACTTGCGGTCTGCTGTAAATGTAGAATTTTGGTTTTTGAACAAAGTTTTGGATGAAATGCATGTTATCCATTTAAAGATTACTTTCAACGATTACATCATAACGCCTTAAGTACTAGAAACAATGGGAAAACAGTAAAACTACCAAAGGTCAAACTGGATTTTGCGCGCCGTAGCTTTTATTTTTTAGGTGCTTCGATTTTTTAATTCATTGCCGTCAAGTTTAAGAAACATTAATTCTAGAGTTTTATTTAGGAAAGCCTTGGATGATCATTACTTGTAATTTCTATGATAATTTTTTATGTTTTTTTTTTACTTAGTGCATTTTTTGCTTTAATATCTACTTTTTTATTATTAGTTTTTTAATTCTTAGTCAGCAGGACCCCGCTGATAACAGTACTTTGTACTGAAGGGTTATCCTGGGTAAATATTCCATTTATTATTATTATTATTATTATTATTATTGTTGTTATTATTATTACTATTATTATTATGATAAAAATTAGCATTGTGGGCTTTGTTGCCAAACGAACAGTGATATGAGGCGGAAATGAGGCGTTTAGTCAATCTCCTAGCTATAGTAATGAGGACACACCTGTTTGTGCCACCCACTTGTTATCATGACTTTGTGATTGGTGATTATGAATAAACTAAGACTAAATCAATTTTTTTGGCAAAAAGAGATTAGCCAGTACACCCCCACTGATCTTGAAGGATAAGATTATTGAGGATGTGACTGTTCATGAATATCTTGGCTCGACTTTGTCTTCTAACTTATCTTGGCGAGATCATATTTTGAAAGTTCACCAAAAAGATTCCAAAAACTTAAACCTCCTTAAAGTGCCACTACGATCAAAAAATCACTTGTCTTTTTTCTTCAAATTTCGAAAGTGTGTTTGCTTAACAACCGACTCGCGAGATTTCAAGCTTTAATTTGGAGAATTCAGTTTTTTATTTTGACTGAAATATTTCTATTTTGTGTCCGCCATTACTAACTTCAAAATCTTGAGAGAACTGGATCGAGGACATAAGGACGTAGAAAGCTCACAAGCGTAAGAATGTAGTGTGTGTACACCCGGCTGATTTAGTATGCAGCACGGGAATTTTGAGCTTTCAGACTCTCAAACTCGTGTTTTGCATACTTAATAAGCTGCATTCACACACTGCAATTTTAAACCAGTGTGTAAATGGCGTCATTTTATCCTGGATCCAGCTCTCCGAGGCCTAATCGGTCAGTTATGAACGTGAGTAATGGCGGACCGTTAAATAAGAAAGTTGTACTCAAAGTAAACAGACTTCTGCTTGAAATTAAAGCTCGAAATTTCGCGATTCGAGTGTTCAGCAAACACACTTTCGAAATTTGAAATAAAAAGACAATTGATTTTCTGATCGTAGTAGCACTTTAAGACATTGAAATATAATTTGAGCCGTTATACCCTCGAGGTATTGTACAAACTGCTTTATTACGCTGATGTGATTTGGGATGGATGTTTTGAATCTGATAGTAGCTTGCTGGAAAGCTTACAAATAGAGGGCGCAAGGGTTCTAACCGGTGCTTTGAAAGGGACAAACGGGGTATCTCTCCTAAAGAAACATTCGTGGATCGAACTTAGTATTAGAAGAAAAAGTCATAAACCTGGTTTGATGTTCAAAATGGTATTTAAGTTGGTCCCGCCTTATTTATGCGATTTGTGTCCTGATTTCGTTTTTTGAGAGATTTTGTTATAGTATCCGATTAAATGAAAAACTGGACTGCTTGGACAATATTCGCCAAAGACAATTCAACATTGTTTAAATTTGATCATCTTTCGAGCAAACGATACGCATGTAGTCTTACACATTTGTACTTTAAAGTAAATCAGTGTTATAATTGCCGTCAAGCTGCGTTTGGAATCAATTGAAAAAATGGACAGTTATTTCAAACGCGAGGGCTGGAAATAGTTTTTTTAAAGTAATTCCTCTGAAATAAAAGCGACAATAGATCTTTGTTCAAACTTTATCCACTCAATATTAATTTTTTATCATATGAGAACTTCAAAAGGGGGTGCCCGGGCTCGCATTCCAAGTTATTGTGAAACCTTTGTGAGCCGCATTAAACTACAGTCAATACATTATGTCGGGCACAAATAAACATTTTAAGCTTGATTTAGACAGAAAGCTGTATCCTTGATTAAAAATTTGAACCAAATTTCTGGATATGATTTTCTAATCGCAAAATAGAAAAAAAAACAGTGTATCTGCTATTTCCCTTATTTATTCAATTTTGAACAATAGAAATCGGATCAGTCTTTTCTCACGCAAAGCTTACGATTAGTTCAAAAGGTGGGGTGCTCGTGCTCGTTGTTGAGCTATAGCCATTTTTCAACTGACATCCGCCATGTTTCAATGTGCGCATGCACAAGCGCGCTAAGCGACGCCATAGATTATTCGCAGTAAGAATACGCAATGCAAATGTGAGTAATGACCTTAAGTACTGTTCAATATACGAACAGCAGTGTTTTAGACTTGATAAAAACGTCCCAGAGTATTTCATTTCGGTTGTATTGCTAACTAACAATATTTTGGCTCAAAACGGGATTGATCTTAAATGCCGAACAAAGGCACCCGAAATAACAAACGTTTAGCGACCCAAAGGCTGGTATAATAATTATTTGCGCTCTGGTAAGACTAGATCTACACGTTGTCGAGTGGTTTGGAAAATTATACCCCAAGAATTTGAATATACTTCCAACTGAAAGACGTTTTCGTCCCGCTAAATCTGATGAAGAGGAGAGAAAATTGCTCGAGGGAAGTATCTCAAATCAACCCGAAGTGCTACCAAATGGGACTAAGGTGGGAAATTCAGAGGTTCGACAAAGAGCCAAGTTTAGAAAACTGCTCATTCACAATTTACAAAGAGAAAGTACAGAGTTTAGACACAAATATTGTCAACATGATAACAGAATCGTTAAATTTTTGGTTGACCAAGTGCTTACAGGAGATTTGCAACCCAAATGCTAAGTAGGATAAAGATTATATATAAAATTTCATGTTCATTAGTATTCCCCTGAGACTGAAATCAAAGCCCTCCCCAGGCTTCTCAGTTTGATGAATTTTATCGGGTATAAAGGTTCTCGCACGTGATTAAATTATGGGTTTTAACTGAGCAATTTACCTACTGAATATTAATGAGTTTTTGAAGCATCTTTATTCTTCGCCAATTCTGCAAATGTGACACGGTGTTATTTGTAAACACTGGTTCACTTAACTTGTCATGTTCTTTGAACGTCGTTCTTGAAATTGCCAAGCTCGACGCCAGCTCTCTGTTTACCACATTTTACTTTAGTCGCATCATCTGACAAAGTCCTCTCGAATAAACTATTTCTCGTATAATATAATAAAGTTAAGTCCTTGATTTAACCCTTGAACTACGCTGTTGGTCACAAAGGAAAAAAAAAAGCAGGAGAAACGATTCATCAACTGCGACACACTACACCGATTAGACTCATCAACAGGTCAAAAAAGCAAAAAAAAAAAAAAAAAAAAAAAACGCACATATTGATTTGCACTGATGCTTTTGTGTTCAAATCATACCACGAAGATAAGGCACGAAAGGCTGGATGCTTTCAAATGATCCAGTGCAGATTGCGCAGCTGACTTGCGAAAGACGCTGGACTCCAATCTCTTCAAAATCACCTTTGTAGCGTCAACACGTTCCCCATCCTTGAAGGTATTAATGAAACCCCCTTCCATGTCGGATTGTCTGTTAGAACTCAATGTATTTTCAGTCATTCTTTGATCCTGAATCATTTTTCTCTCCGACATGGCAGCAAGCCTTAAAACAAAAATTTGGATTGCAATAATCTTAGTTCCAGTAGTGCTTAAAACAAATAATATACAAGTTAACACTTACAGCCAAACTAGAGCCGCCGTTACACGTTGAAAGTTTTAGCTGAAACTTGTGTGCAACGGCGCTGCGAGAAAAGTTTCAGCTGGCGTTGCACCGTGTAACTTGGTTGGTTTCGTGAAACTTTTTCGAACTTCCGTAGCGAGAAAGATTTCACGAAAAGTAGAACCGCTTTCTGCTTCTGCAACGGTCGCAACGATCGCAATGGTGATAATAATAAGAGTTTCACCGTGTAACACCACTTCGTGAAACTGGTCTGGCTCGGTCTTGTCACGCTACGCTGCATAAGCCATGGAGCTAGTTTTGCGCGAATTTCGAGACCAGTTTCAACGTTCCCGAACAAGTTTCAACCTTTCATGTTATACGGTGCAATGCTTGCTGAAACTTTCTCATCGCCGTCGCACACAAGTTTCAGCTAAAAGTTTCACCTTGTAACAGCGGCTTAAGATATAAAGTGTGTTGCACACTTGTCTTTTGATCCATCGTGACCATGAAAACTTCCACGTTCGGCCTTCTATAGTATCTGGCGTGACAATCTAATAGTAAAGGCATCTCTCTTGGAAAAACTAACATGTTCTTTAAAGTACACCTAACCCCTTAATATTTTCTTTCCGCTAATATAAAACTTTGCACCGGCCTATTCCAAAAAACATTTAGCCTTTATTTCCAGTTTTGAAATTATTATTATTTCTTTGTGGCCTTCAAAACTACCATGAACAAAGCATCATTTGGTATATGACCGAACCAGAAGGGGCGTGGGTATATTCTTGATTGACGTCACAAGCTGCTTTGAAAATCAGTTTGTGGCGTCAAATCAGGGCTAGAGCCACACCCCTTACTAGCTCGGTTGTGTGATATGTGATTGCTAGATTTCGTAAACATTTACATGTGGCCTGCCTCAACAACAGCAGGCGCAATGCGTTTAAAACAGGAGCAAAGATTTGTTTTAGCGAAAAAAAAATTCGGGCTAGGGGCACTTTAAGTGACTCTACGATAAAGTTTTCGACTTTACCTCCGCTTAAGGCTATCCACTTCGCTTTCTTTGTCTTCTAAGTATTCTTTCAGCTGCACGATATCAGATTCGTAGCTTTGCTGAATCTCACGACTGTGCTGATCATGTTGTTGGCTCCTTTAAGAAAATCAGAAAACGATCACGACCCAAAAGAAAAGCAACGAAACAAATGAGATGCTGCTTTCACTGTGATTGTTTGAAAGCTCTTTGTTGTTAAGCTGAAACTTGTCAATCATTCGTTTTCATGGCTTTTGTTTGTGCGTTTTTTTTTTGTTTTGATCAGTTTCTAAAAAGTACGGTGATTGATTACATTGTTGTAGTCACGGGAGGCCCATGCGTTACCTGAGTAATGACTCCTGCATGTTGCATGACACTTGCCTTATTGGCTGTTGACGCGCTGCTCACAAAATTATTACTCTCTAGCCAATATAAGTTTTCCATTAACTGTAAAAGAAGGAATTATTTTGCCCAAAGACGGCTGTATACCCTGTTGTTTTGGTTTTCGTGGCTCGATCGTAAAACCTTTTGCATGTTCTCACTTGCACAATGATCTAGGTCTTTGAAATGGTAAGTAACACAGGAAAGGCAACATTTCTCACGCGACCACAGCGTTTCCCACTTGCCTGATGATCTCACAAGAAAACTGAGAACACGCTGGATTAAGTTTTCAGTAGTAGCGTTCATCGATTGTCTTGGAAACGGTATGTCCTCTTCACAAATCAAATAGGACTTAAATCATTATAATTTTGGGCCTATTGGAGAACGAGATACATCGGTGTCCATTTCACCCAAAGAAAGTAAAAGAGATATTTTATATTTACCAGCATGTGTTCGCAGAACTACTGGCTCGCTGCTCGAGTTGACGCACTTTGTCCTTCAGTTTCTTGTTTTCCTGCACTAATCGCCTCACTCCACATGTTAGTGTCACGGACTGATCAACGAGAGAATCTCCATGAGAGTCCAAATGATCGACGTTCATCTGGTAAATTTTGATCCCTAGGCATAGCCCGACCGGGAGGAGACGATCCGGGCATTTCCAACTCTGAAATTAATTTTATGAGCCCTCAGCTTGTGACAAATTCGTGTACGGCTAAATTCCCGGGTGTTCCACTTTCCTGGAAGAGAAAACGGAAGTTTGTTGAAACCCCTTTGTCCTCTTAGCGAACAATTTCGACAACTGTGTATAATTACGTTAGATAGTTATGCCGTGATTATCATTTTCACCAGTTGCTTTTGAACTCGGCTCGGCCTCATACACAGTGTTCAACTTCCTACCACTTGAGACCGCTCTTTTCTTAGAATACAATCTACATGTAAATTAATGTTTTCCAACCTTGTTTAAAATAGTGTGCTATTTTTCATTGGTGAGGCTTCTACGACATCTTAGTGATGCATAAAATTCCCAGAAATAGCACTTATTGTATCTACAAGCCGCTGTATTTTTTTTCTTCTGACCAGACAAGGATTTGCGCTATTCTGACTACAAACAGATATGGATTTATAAGCGGGAATAGTTTGCTTACAGTTTTTGTTCCCTCGAACTGCCGATCCAGGTTTTTGCCCGGATTCTATTTCCTTCCCAGAAACACAGGATGTTTGTAAATGCCAACCTATTGGCACCCATCAATCATTTATGGCTACCTCCTTAAATTACAAGGCTAATCCTTCTTGGAATAAAGTCGTCAGTCATTGCAGTTAGCAATTATTTCAGCCAACAACTGACCAGGAGCTCGATTTTTGTGCAATCTGTAAAGTTTTTGAAGGCACAGAGGCCCGAAAATGGCATCGAGTGGTAAGGATTTATTTCAAGTTTATAATTAATTCGAATAACTTGCGACGTAAAACAGGCAGCTTTAATGTGTAATCCCCAGTGCTCACTATTTTTCTAAATGCACGTTTGTTCGAAACAATTGCATCTATGTTTTAACTGGAAATGATAACAGACCGAATAGAGCAGATACTAACCACAACCTTAGTGACAAATGTCTTTCGCTCGAAAGGTGCAGTCGTCATTCATTACTGACACTTTTATTTCGGAAAGTCTAGCTCCTGTTGCCTGTTGTTAGCAATGTTGAAAATACTGCTATCGAAATTTTGTGAATCAAATTATTTTTTATTAACCGAAGAAAAGTTAGATCGGCTCCAACGTCGCTACAAGTGAAAGTCGAGATAAAAACAAATGTTTTTTTTTTGTTTTTCTTGGAATAAACGGAAGTTGACCTTTCGACTAGTCTTCAACAAATTATTGTTCAGTTGTACCGCTTTAGTTGGTTTTGAATTATTTTGCTCTGTATTGGATTAAACATTGGTTAATCAGGGTTTTACAAATTATGCCTCGCAAGAAACGTACATCTGAATATGACCCTGAAAATCTAAGGTATTGCTTATAACAGATCTTGAATATTATTTACTAAAATATTTGTCTAGAGTTTTGGATTCGGAAATCGTCATCTTATTACGGCTAAACGTTTTATTTAGACAGTCAGATTTATTCCTGTGCACATGCTATGGACAGATATGAAATGAACTTGGTCTAAGCTGTAGGGGCTCTGCGTTCACTAAAAGTACACGATCTCTAGTCTAAGAGACAAAGGCAATTGCTTCAACCTCAAAAAATAATACAAAATAATTTTCATTAATTAATACATACGTATAAAACATTGATACGTGAGTTAATTACGGATTACTCCATTGAAGTTATTTCGTCTAGAGTTTTGGATTCAGAAATCTTCATCTTATTGCAGCTAAAGGTTTTATTCAGACAGTCAGATTTATTCCTGTGCACATGCTATGGACAGATATAAAATGAACTTGGTCTAAGCTGTAGGGGCTCTGCGTTCACTACACGCGTTCAATACACGATCTCTAGTCTAAGAGACAAAGGCAATTGCTTCAACCTCAAAACATAATACAAAATAATTTTCATTAATTAATACATACGTATATAACATTGATACGTGAGTTAATTACGGATTACTCCATTGAAGTTATTTCGTCTAGAGTTTTGGATTCAGAAATCGTCATCTTATTGCACCTAAAGGTTTTATTCAGACAGTCAGATTTATTCCTGTGCACATGCTATGGACAGATATAAAATGAACTTGGTCTAAGCTGTAGGGGCTCTGCATTCATTAGAAGTACACAATCTCTAGTCAAAGAGACGAAGGCAATTGCTTCAACCTCAAAAATTAATACAAAATAATTTTCATTAATTAATAAGTACGTATAAAACATTAATAGATGATTTAAGTAGGGATTACTCCATTGAAGTTATTTCGTCGAGTTAATGTTTATTCCTGTTATTTAATAATGAATTTGGAATGTTCTGTCCTCAGAACAAGTGTTAGTCAATCTTATAAAACAGAAGGTTAAAGCTTAACAGGTTGCTTCATCATTGGTTCTAGTTTCACTCTATTCACCGAAGTCTTCATACCTCGTTGTCGTGGCAATTGACTTTGGAACAACTTACAGCGGATATGCCTTTTCGTTCATAAAAGACCAAGGCAAAGATTCCATATTCATGAACCGAGAATGGATGAGTGAACAAGGTAGTCGAACAAGCAAGACACCCACATGTCTGCTGCTAAAGCCAGATCTTTCTTTTGACTCGTTTGGTTATAAAGCAGTCGAGAAGTATGCTAGTCTTCGGGATGAGTCTGAGGAGCAGCAATACTACTTTTTCCAGCATTTCAAAATGGCTCTGCATAACGAAGAGGTAGAAATAGCTAGAGCTGAGCACCAACAACAACAACATTTAAAAGACATATGCTAATTATAAGAACGTCCAGTGCAACCTCCTTTTGTTCCCCGTTCCTCCCTTGCTGTCCCTTACTCCCATTCCTTCCTTCCATCCTTCCTCCCTCCCTACCTCCCTTCCTTCCTTCCTTCCTTCCTTCCTTCCTTCCTTCCTTCCTCACTTCCTTCCTTCCTTCCTTCCTTCCTTTCCTCCTGCCTTCCTTTTTTCCTTCCTTTCTTAACTCCCTCCCTCCCTCTCTCTCTCCACCCTCCCTTCCTCCTTCCTTTCTCTCCTACATTCCGTTATTCCCTCTCTCCTTGATTCCTTCCTTCTTCTTTCCTCTCTCCTTCCTTCATTCCAAAAAGACTCCAAAATCGAGCGGCCAGGATTGTAACCCGAAAGGGTTACGATGTAAGGTCTGCTGATATTAGAAAGGAATTAAGATGGGACGACCTGGAAACTGTCAGGAAAAAAATATCTAGCAATAGTTATGTACAAAGTTGTAAACAACAAAGCTCCAGGTTATCTCATCAATCTTTTTGAAAAAAGCAACAGTGGTTATGCGTTGCGTGAGAGTGAAAGTAGACTTCTCCTCCCCAAATATAACACTGAATTTGCTAAGAGCAGTGGTTTTTCTTTTATTGGGGCAAAGATATGGAACACCATCCCATATCATATCAGAACTGCTCCCACTCTCTCTGCTTTTAAAAAACAAATAAATAGCCTCGCTGTCATTTAAGTTCTGTATATATGTAGTATATCAGTGTATAGTGTATTTTAACCATGGAATAACTTGTATTACCTTTCACACGGCTTTTTCTGTAAAGTAGTAGTTTTTTCCTTTACTGACGTAAATTCCGTGAGTAAGTAAAGTTCATTCATTCATTCATTCATTCCTTCCTTCCTTCCGGCCTTGCGCCCTTTAATGCTTAAAATAAACTATAATACCAACATTGGACATTGTTTGAATTAGGTTAGCGTGAAATGCCATTGTTTAAGCAAGTTGCAGTAAGGAGTGGTGACTGTCACTTCTACCATTTTCGTGCATTTTTTTCTTTCCTGTTCGTATAGTTTACTGTTCGATTATTTTTTCTTACTCATTATTTTGCTTTTTAGACCGTCAACGCAGCAACGACTATCAAAGCAGAAAATGGAAAGGGTGTAAAAGCTAAGACAGTGTTTGCATGTTCAATCAAGTATCTAAAGGAAGAAGCCCTGAAAGTTATTTGCGAGAGGACTGGAGATGAATATTACAATGTGGCCGACGTCCAATGGGTGTTAACTGTTCCTGCCATATGGTCTCCCGCATCAAAACAGTTCATGAGAGAATCTGCTTATGAGGTTAGGCTTGGGGAATTTTTTTTGCTACCCCCTCATTTGCGACTACCTCTATTGATTGCAATCTCCAATCGCCTTCAATTTTCTCCAAACATCATCTCATGCGGCAGTTACCACAGAACGAGGTTGTCATTTTAATTGTCTCAATCGTAACTTATAAACCATAACTAATAAATTAAAGTCACTTACCTTGTCTCACATAAAGTTTTAATTTTAATCAGAGGTAGAAACATGTGACAGTTCTGAAAATTTGAACGGTAGTGATGGCTACAACATGAGATACTGCCAATGATTAAATCATCATGATACTTTAATATGATGTTAAGATAACACTGAGTCTCAGCACTGATATTTTTATTCTGTCGAATGTTTCATAGGCTGGATTGGGCTCCTCAAGCAACCCGGCCCAAATAATGATTGCCCTTGAGCCCGAAGCCGCTGCACTTTGCTGTCTGGAGAAGAATATGAGTGAGTTTCAATCAGAGAAGGGTACCAGATCTGCGGATGGAATATTGTCACAACCCAACACACGTTACATGGTGGTTGATATTGGAGGTATGAAACTGTGCTGCAGAGAAATCTTGCTTTATAACATCGGTTTGTTGAAAAGAGCTGAGGTCTAATTAATGAAATAATTTCCTACCATAGTAAATTTATACCACAACATTTACATCGACTTTCATGGCCTGTGTTGTACTGATATACAGTAGATATCGATCACCATCATCGAACTGGTGTTTACAATTCATGCAATCCAATTCATTCGTACATTCGGTCGCTCTCACCGAGCATCTGCTGTTAAAGTGGCTATATCATGGTGATTTTTTGGTTTGGAGTTTCAATTAAAACCAAGAATCCTCAAGGTCCTATTACTTATAACCAAAATGTCCTAAGAACACCAAAAATAAGATGCGAAGCTATTTTCATAAAGGGAAGTAATTTATAGACCATACTCCGCAGTTGGTTATCGTTTATACAGAGCAGTTGGGGAGCTTGAAAAGTTCCAGCCGAGTTGCAATCCATTTTAATCCTTGTCATCCTGAGCGAAAGAGGCTTATTTGCAGCACAGCTTTGCTAAATTGGTAAGATAATTTTAAACAAAACTGAACATTGTTATTTTGGTTTTGTTTGTTTGTTTGTTTTTTTGCTTACGATATGTTTTTCATCTTTTCAAAGCAATGCTAAAATCTCGAGACGTAGCTCCTTTATATAAAAATAAGTTTTGTAGCTCGTTTCACATTTTAGAAATGTGGACCCTTCAGAGAGGAAGAAGTAACGGAAAGTAGTATATCTGTACATGTTTGTAAAATACTGAAGAAATTTAGGAGAGTTGCAACTCTTCCGTGTAGTTTAATTGGAGGGGATGGAGTACCTAAAACTACCCCTTGGTGTAGTAGCAAAGCGCAACATGGAAGCAAGAACACTGCATATTTCGACCCTAACCCTAACTAACCCCACCTTCAAGCCTGACCCTAACCCCTAACCCTAACCCCAATTCTAACCCCAACTAATTCTAGCCGTAACCCTAACATAACCCTCAAATTAGCCCTAAAGCCAAATCAATATCTTTTACGTAAAATCCTCACTCTAAGCCTATGCTGAAGCTAAGCTCAGCCATCGCTTTTAGGATTTGGTGTAAAAAAAGTACCGGTCACGTGACTTAAATTTTTTCATTAGCCCTTTCCCTTACAACGTTTTGTACGTGGTTTTCGCAATTTCCCGAGGGTAGGAGGTCAACGCGATCTCTTTATTCCATATAATATAAGGGGTTACCACTGCGATATTGCTCGTCCACAAGACTGAAGTCTCTATCTTCCTTGTCACGCATGTCACGCCAGCTGTAATTTGTTTTAAGTGTTGGATACGATGCGAAACCGTATTTTTTGGCTCCGAAGCTAGTCGCGATAAAAAGTGATTCTAATTTGACGCACGGCCAAGACGTAGGAACGTTGACTCACTGCTTCGCGCGTTGTGGCGGAAAAGAGGAAAAGGAAGAGTTGGTGGAAGATATTGCGCTGCTTATTTGTCCAATCTAACTAGCCGCAAGAACAATGATTATACAGAAGGTGTAACCATGCAAAGGTGTAACCAGGCAAATAGACTCCAGTTTTGTCCGAAGAAACCGAAAGGATTTCGTGCACTTTCGAACGTCTCATCTCTGTTCGGTTCATTTGGAAACTACCTGTTTCGAGCAAAACACATTTACTTATCACAGGAGATGGTTAAGAAGTTTAAGACTTTCCTCGCACCTACAGCCATTCGGACAAGAGATATGGCATATGTTCTCCCCCTGAAAGTGACCGTGATCAGAAGCAGGTAATGTTTTCTTTCGCTCGATAATTAAGACTCTTATATTAGGCATGTACTAAAACCCGAAACAACGAAACGAAACCACCGGAACAACTGGAACGAAACGAAAGGAACCACCGAAACACTGTTACCGAAACCACCGGAACAACTCAAAATTGTTGAAAACTACGAAGACGTGGTCTGGGCGTCTGGGCTCGTGACGCAAGATTACGAAACTGATTTGACGATATGTTCAGTTTACAGTCGAGTCAGGTCAAGCAAGGGTAGCAAAGGGGGGTCGTGATCCCGTTTCACGGTCGAATTTTAAGAAAATTCGCGCATCTCGTATACTTTTTACAGACTTTCATGAATTACGGATTTGAAAGACTATAAACCCCAGCTTTCACCTTGTCTTGCATCAGAAACAAGGAGACAAGAGACCAGAGTCATACGTGGAAGTTGTTCATCGTGGTAGATGTAATAATAGTAACTAGTTTCGACTGTTACTGATGGCATTTCATCAAGCAATGAGGCAGAGTGGTTACGCAACACGATGGTTGAATTCTGTCATTAGAGTGAAATCCCATCCGTTACTGACGACAGGCTTTTTCACGAGACTTTTTACTGAAGCGACTGTGACTCGAAAAAGCAGGGGTGAATCCAAGACTAGGAAGCCGACTGGAATAAACTCCCGCGGATGCGAAAGTATCTAGGGGGGACAGAGGGCATGCTTCCCCGGGAAATTTCGAAATTTTATTACTCGGACTGATGCGATTTTCAGTATTGTGAGGGGCAAATTAAAGCCTGCTTTGTGTTTTAATGGCTGTCAACTCAAGTCAACTTTTGCGTTAATTAGAAAGAATATGCGAAAGATATCGACAGTTATTAATGCGCTTTCCAGTTATATTCAGCTGTATATTTACAAATCTATGATATAGTACAATACAATGCTTTATTTAAATACGTCACGTCTAGGAGCTATACAAGCTTGTTCGAAATACGTACGTGTATTCCTAAAATATAAAAATTTACGTATGTTACAAACTTAGAAATCTAAAACTTAAAAATTACTATGATCTACTATATATGAGTACTTTTAACTACAAAAATTACATAGCTATTCACTAAACATCAACACATAGAATCATCTTAACATAGAATAAAATCTGAAAACCTAATAAAAATACTGGTGGGATAAAATGCGCAAAAAGTTAAAAGTATAATTTTCTCAGTTCACTCTTGCAATAGGCGACATTGCTTGCCAGTTTCACTCTTGAAGGCAGACTGTTCCAGAACTACGCACAGATGCAATTAATTAGGGGAAAACAAATCATAAGTTGACATAACGGAAACTTCGTCTCGACGCACAAACAAAATGCCTTTGACCTCATCAAGACAGCTTTGGCCGGTCTAGTTGGACTGGCAAAAGAACTGACAACATGGCAAGAGGTGGATGGAAATGTCGCTAGAAAGTAAGAATCATAAAATAACCAATAATCGCGAACCAAAATGCAAAGTCACCGGCTCAAGCAGATGTGGTAATAAATGAGAAATTAATCCCAAAAGGTTTAAAGGTCCCTTAACGGTCATTCTGTACTTCACAATGCTTTAACGTTGGGTCCGTCTGAAAGTCTGTTGTTTTCACTGTGTTAATTTTAAACGGCCCTGATGGTTTTCGAAGCGATGCGATGGGAAATTTTGGAAATTTCACCAAACTAACAAATGTAGTTCACGTGACAAATCACGCATCACGTGCATTGTAAATTCGTGAATCAATCATCTCTTTTAGTTCTTTTCACGTTTTTCACGCACCAATTTTAGCCCTCATCACGCGTCACGTATAAACCCTTTGCTACCCTCTCAAGCGTACCCCATTAGATTACATTAATGAGTTGATTATTTGAACATTGAACCTGTTAGTCGTTTCGAATGATGCAATCATTTTTGAAATATTCGAATCAAAACTTCAATTGCTGATTGGACTAAGCGAACAAAAGAGGCGCTCCTTATACGGGAAGTCAAAGCGTCCAACATGGCGACCAACGGTGAGTGGAAGTGATAGGTGAAAAACGGTATTGCAAATGTTATTATCGAGAATATATATATATATATATATATATATATATATATATATATATATATATATATATATATAATGTCAAAAACATCCACTGTCGTGGTTGTGTTTCCAGACGAGTTAAAATAATAGCCAAGAGCTGGAAAATACGACTTTGCCATATATGTATATATATGCCATATATGTATATATATATATACATATATATATATGTGTGTGTGTGTGTGTGTGTGTGTGTGTGTGTGTGTGTGTGTGTATGTATATGTATATGATATGTATATATATATATATATATATATATATATATATATATATATATAAATACTTGTTTCTTGGGTAGAATGTATTTCGTAGAGCGCTCAACTCATTTGATTGAGGAGCATTGACTATAACTTCACAGGAGTTCAGGCTTCAGGAGTAATCATCGTTTTATTGCGACAGTGCTGTTTCGTATGGTTAAAAATTATATGACCACACTCATCAGGCAACTTTAACGATTTAGTGTTAAAACTAACAGAGCTGGCAGTAAAATATGAATGGTTGTTATGCGGATGCGTTACATTCAAGGCATTGTATCTAGGTAACAGATGCTTTTTGTCTTAGTTGCGTTACTCTAAAGTTCTGGAGCACATATCTGTTTCTGTTTCTGTTTATGTGGGGGATATATATATATATATATATATATATATATATATATATATATATATATATATATGCTTACCGTCGAACTAAAAACCTGAAAGAATTGCTAGCACCATCTAAAATTCGACCAAGCTCTGTCGCAAGTCCAAAATTTGAAGAGGGCGGATGTTTTCTGTGTGACAAAGTAAGGTGTGACTTGTGTCATAACTTCTTACTTCAAGCCCCTAAATTCCAAAGCTTGGCCACAGGTAAACAATATCCCATCCGACAAAAAGTTTTTTGTTCGTCCAAAAAATGTTATTTACTTAGCTACCTGCCGTAAATGTAACTTGCAATATGTCGGTTCGACATCGACTGAATTCAAAATTAGATTTCGCAACCACAAATCTAGTATGCTTAAGAATAGAAGAACATGTGAATTGGCGGTCCACTTTAATAGCTCCCAACATGAATTTTCTGATATAAATTTATTATCATCGAACAAATTAATTCTTCTCAAACCACTGCACATTTAGACCAA
>JAEMWC010000043.1:1037500-1065000 GCA_016490735.1 Pachyseris speciosa | reverse complement strand
TGATTTGAGTAACGTCAGGAGATAGTATAAGTACTCTGGTCGTTGATGTGATTGGTCAACGAAGTCGAGATGTTTTTGGTTGTCTGTCAGTTAAGCCGTGATGTTATTGGCTGTGAAGACCGTAAACCGTGATTGGTGCGTTTCGATCTGACTTTTGTTAGTCAAATGTTAGTTGACATTCGACGCTACAACAGACTGAGGTGCCACGTGCCACAACCACCGAAACGTTACGGACTGCCCAAACTACACAGACCCAAGATACCTATGCGACCCATAGTCTCGTTCTGTGCTTCGCCGACTTACCAACTGTCTAAATACCTGACTACAATACAGAAACCGCCGACTGACGAGTCACGACACAAACTACAGTCGACTGAAAACTTTATTGACGTCATCAAGACAGCACAAGTACCTGACGACTACAAACTAGTGTCTTTTGATGTGAAATCACTGTTCACCAGTATTCCACTCCAACTGGCTCTATACTGCACAAAGACCGCCATCAAGAACTCCACGTTACAACTGCCACTACCAACAGACGACTTAATGGACTTACTGAACCTTTGCCTTACTTCTACTTACTTTCAGTACAACAGCAAACACTACAAACAGTTGCAGGGGACAGCTATGGGCTCACCAGTTTCCTTTGCTGTAGAAGAGATCGTCATGCAAAACATCGAGGAACAAGCCTTTGCGACTTACGAACGAACGCTACCACGCTGGCTACGTTACGTCCACGACACCTTCACAGCTGTACACAAAGACGAAATCGACGATTTTCACGAACACCTCAACAGACAGAACGCCCACTTACAGTTTACCAAGGAGATCGAGGAAAATGGTAAGATACCGTTTCTAGACTGCCTTGTTAGCCGTGACAACAACAGACTACAGACGACAGTTTACAGAAAACCGACTCACACGGACAGACTACTTGACGAATCATCTTACAACTCTACTTCACACAAAGCAACGACAATACGGACCTTAACGAGACGAGCGCAACTATTTTGTGACTCGCACGACAGTTTAGCAGACGAACGCAAATACTTAGACAACGTTTTCATTAAAAACAACTACAACCGCGTCTTTGTTACACGCAACACTTACAGGACAGAACCAAACGCTACGAACGCTAACCCGACACCAGTCACTATAGCGACTATACCCTACATCAAAGGAACTTCTCAAATCATTGCACGGATACTACAACCTTACAATATCCGTGTCGCTCACAGACCCATCACAACTTTACGACAACACTGAAGAACGTTAAGGACAAAGACGAACCGAAGGACCGACAGGGGGCAGTTTACAAGATCGAATGCTGCGACTGTCAGGCCACTTATATCGGTGAAACTGGCAGAAATTTGAACGTAAGACTGACTGAACACAAACGAGCGACAAGAAATGGTGACATCAACAATAACATTGCTGAGCACCATTTACTGACAAAACCACGCAATCGACTGGGACTCTGCTAAATGCATTCCCTACTGTACTAACTACCACCAACGGATCGCACTAGGAAGTTGGTTTACTAACTTAGAACCGAACCACTGAACCGTTGCCAACAGCTTGCCGCACTTTACAAATGACTTATTGACGATGTCAACAATAGACGAAGTCAACAACAATAGACAAACCGACTAATTTGACTAACAATACACCTACGAACATTTGACTAACAAAAGACGGATCGAAACGCACCAATCACGGTTTACAGTCTTCACAGCCTATAACATCACGGCTTAGCTGACAGACAACAAATAACATGACGACTTCGTTGACCAATCACATCAACGACCAGAGTACTTATACTATCTCTTCACGTTACTCAAATCACTTAACTGTGATCATGACTTCCGCTCAGGTTGTCGAAACGTCAGTCAATGTCACCACAAACAGTCCTTCTCAGGACTACACTTACGCGGACGATCGTGCTTCACTTAGTTATGATATGACTCCTGGTTTCAAACCATTTACAATTAAAGTTTCATTCGAATATTTCAAAAATGATTGCATTATTCGAACCGACTAACGGGTTCAATGTTCAAATTATCAACTCATTAATGTGTTCTAGGGGGGTAGCTTGTCCTGACTCGACTGTAAGAAGACTGACTAGCTGGGATACATGATGAAGGCCCACGAAGTTCGACAGTTTTTTTTTTTATAATTTATTTTTTATTCATTATTTTTATTTTTCATTTTGGCTATCACTAAATGATCAGAGAAGAGAAGGAAGTGCGTTCAAGTTTAAGTTACGACTATGTTATTGTCGTCGCTTGGTACTTGTTTGTTTCAAACCACAGACGAAAGAGACCTTGCCCTGACTTAACATGACGTTACGATTAGAATAACAAGTTTGTTTTCTAATCGTAACGTCAAGCTAGTTTTAAACTAACATTCACTGTTGAGTAAAAACTTTAGGACTCAAATTCAGTGGAAAGGGATCCATTGGCCTATCAGAAGCCAGTTGCTAGAAAGGTTAAATTGGTAGTTGAAATCCTAAAATCCACCACATCACCATAGAAAACTTTAAAACGTTTATCATTTTCAGCATTGATGAACCTTCCCTAATTATAAGGCTTTCTTTTACCCGTTTTTATACATTAGAATAAATTATATTAGAATAGAAAAATTGTTTTTTAATCGTAACGTCACGTTACGTCAAGGCGACGTCTCTTCCGACTGTGGTTTGAAACAAACGAGTACTGAGCGACGAAAACAAAAGTATTCGTAACTTAAACTTGAACGCACTTCCTTCTCTTCTCTGATCATTTAGTGATAGCCAAAATACGTGTAAGCTCACCTTAAAACTAGCGAACTTTGTGGGCCTTCATCATGTATCCCAGCTAATCAGTCTGCTTTAGCTCAACATAGTGTCAAATCAGTTTGTTTCGTACCCGTTGCGTGACGAACCCAGACCACGTCTTCGTAGTTTTCAGTATTTTTTGGTCAGTTGTTCCGGTGGTTTCGGTAACGCTGTTTCGGTGGTTCGGTTGGTTTCGTGCCGGTGGTTTCGTTTCGGTGTTTCGGGTTTTAGCACATGCCCCTATTTTATGAACGACGACTGGGATGACGGGTTTCGCATCAACCGTTTTGGGTGTTTTCCAATGTTTTCCGTTTTATCATAATGAAAAGCTTAGACATGTGACGTTCTTGCTGAAGAAATCCACGTAATAGAAATCTACATGTCGATTTGGTGGTCCATTTGTGTTATCTAGCGAAATGTCGCACATTTATTTTACAACTACAAAATGAAATGAACTTGGTGCATACTTGTCATAATCTTTTATTCAGAGGAGGAAAGACGCGCTGGTCCACTTGTGTCCGCTCGCGAGCCGAACCCGAGCAAAAACGTCGAAGAAAATGCAAGGAATCAGCATATTCATCTACCACCTTTAGTCGATTTTGCAATTTCATTATAAGTTCTTTCTCTATTTTCCTTTCTGCTTCATTGTGAGCCAGCAATTCCTCGTCTGCTATCGCCTCATTGGCATAGACATCTCCTGGTTCCTTGTCATCTGAGGTTTCTTGTTCGCTCGAATTTGATGAATCCCCGACTTCTAAGTTGTACTCGACATCCGTTACTGTGGCCTCAGAATCCGAGCTAGATAGAGTCAAAGCCAGCATCGCTGGACGACATTATGAATAGATGTGATAATCCTTTTTTTTTTTTTTTTTTTTTCAAACAAAAGTTTTTTTTCGCCAAAATACTAAAGTTAACCCTGCAAACGCTTGATCCCAAACATCGAAAATCAAAGCGACGCAAGCAATGGCCTGGAATGACGTCACTAGTCCCATTCTCTCGTTTGCTCGGTCGTGCATTAAATGCCGCCCACTTAAAAAATTCATAAAAAAAATGGGGTCTCTCCGAATTCAAACATTTTTGCGGTATTTTTCGTAGTTTCATACAAAAATTTAATGGAGCGCAAAAATATTTTTGGGTTTATAGGCACTTTAAGCTTAATTATTCATTCGTATCTCGATAATTTACGGTATGTTTGCACGAGTCATTTAAAAAGAAAACTGCTGGAATTATCTGTTAGTCGAATTTGCACAAAGATCAGCCAAGAAATATAGTTTACTCACTCATTTTTCGCCTGACCATCTTGGCGAAGATAACTTTTCTCATGCTTGTCTTTAAAAAGCTTAGTGTGCCATTAGTCGTGGCGGTATAACCTTATGTACTTCTATAACATGTTAACTTATGGCGAGCCTACTAAACTTCCATACAGCATCGACCTCACACTGTTCCTAAATGTTCTACACCTGACATTGCAGAAAGCTAACGAAGGCGAAAACTCGATCGAAATAATAATAATAATAATAATAATAATAATAATAATAATAATAATAATAATTAAAACAGCTCTATTGAAGTGTCGATGTATTTAGTATTTACTACTACTACTACAAAAAACAATCCGTGTGGTCCGTAGGGAAAAACAACTGCCCTACAATTCGTCAAGTGGCTTTTATCTTTCTAATCTGGCTCGTATATTGGCTGGTGTTAAACATCTTGTCTTCATCGTACTCTTCGCTTTCTTCATTAGCTCGACTGCCCAAGTGCTTCTTCTTGATATGGCTCAACTAAACCGGAACGATCATTTCATCCGAACCAGACTGGGCAGAAAAATCTTCGTTAACTTCAGAAGGCGAAAGGAAAACGTTGTCGTCGCTGTCCGACATTTGCGAGACGAAAAACTATGGTAGAAATCTCCACTTAAGAACAGAGATTTCTAAGGACTCTGTAGGTAAACAAACCAGCGAGTCAACGTTCCCTCAGGACGAAATGACGTCTTTAATTTTAATTATAGGTTCAGTAAAGTTGACTTAAAGAACACTTTTCATTGTCTTTAAGTACGCTGTAAACTTCTTAAACATCTCTTTCACTGACTGGACCTTTAAGAAAATCTATTAAAGCAAGTAATGAACAATTTAAGCGATCTTTAAGTTGCTTTCGAAATATCAAGGAAAGAATTCTTTAAGGGTCTTTAAGTTGTGATTAAAGATGCAGTAAATTACCTTTTAATGTACCTTTAAGTGAAAACTTAAAGACTTGAAAAGAAAACTGTGTGAACGTTTCCCTTTCACAGCGATTTACCGCGTAAACGCCAAATTTAGCTTGGTACTCAATAATTATTGCATTGGAAGATGTTCGCGTCATCTTACTGCTTGTGTTAAGAGGTGCGAACTTGTGTTTGTCTTGGAAACACATACAGCAGGATCGATCTTTGCTGTAAAAGGCCATCAGGTTCCTCTTCTTCTTTTTGGTGTTCCTTGTGGATTAATACATAAAATGACACACTTGCAAGCCAGCCCAAAAAACTTACTTTATTGCATTATACATTACGATTATTTTCGCACATTTTAAAACGCAAGCAACCCTCTCTGAGATACTTATTTGACACTTAGACTATGAGAGTTGTCTCGTATGACTGATATAACTCCCTTAAACGCTCAACAATTTTTTAAAAATATGCAAAATGTATATGTTGAAAGTAATATATTAACTATCATAATACTATAACTGCTACTGGAGAACTTTTAGCAGAACCCGCGAAATCCTATCTCAAGAATTAAATTCAACTACATCCTAACTGTTGGCTCTAAATGTCGAGGGTGGCGAATGGTAAATGCGAGACTTTGCAAGACTAGCGTTTTTCTTTCGGCGAGCCCGCGACATTTTTGACTTCTTAAACTGCGAGACCATGTTATATGCGAGCGCGAGACAATTGAAATTCGAGTATGTCAGCTAGTACAGAAGTATTTCAGTTATAAGCTCTTGTAAGAGACATTAAAAGTGTCAACAGTCAATAAACGCCATTATTTTCCTGGCCGTGACGTACAATTATAATTTTGGTAGTTTCCCTTTGATCTTTTGATTGACACCCTGCCAACTGCAACTCCAGTTGTCTGGAGCTCGTCAAAAAAGCGGCCGTGTTGGAACTGAGTGGAAGCGTTCATGTCGATTTATGAGTAAACCATGGAAGTCGTGGAGGAAACTGGGATGCCCAAACATCCCTCTTCCCGTCGCAAGTGAAAGTATGAATCACGTAAGTACTCTGTGAATTTTTACATATTCATTAATACCCCGGTAATTAATTCGCTATTAAGTGTATCAGCAAAACTTCAATCCCTGCCTCAACCTGAATCACGTAAACAGCCACGCCACTTTGAGAAAAAAAAATCGAGACTGCCAGACGCACGTAAACATACGATACTGCGAGACACGTGAAATTCGGCTAAAATTATGCGAGACCCATCGTATTGGAAGGACCATTCGCCACTCATAATTCACATATTTTTTAAATGAAATAATACACAGAATACACAAAGGAAGGTTATTGTCATTCCTTCTCACGCAACGATAGTGAAGGTACCACAGTAAGCACATGTTAAGTTCTTACTGTAATGTTTTGAAACTGGAGCTTTGAGATTTGCTCTTCATTTTAAAGGATATCACAATTATAAATATTGCCATGGAAGTTTTCAGCATTAAAGTAATTGATAGCAAAGTGCTCCAGAAGTGAAGTACAGTAGATATGTCATTTCTTAAATTTGAAGGAACTTAATTATTTTGCTGTTTATCCCTCCATGTCTTATTTTAGTGCTTGCATTTGAGTATCAGGTTTTGATTTTGCACATATGTTGTCTAAATGTCACAACAGTATTCAAGAAGAATTGTTGAAAACAAATCATTCCTGCTTCACTTTAGCTGGTTCACTTTTTTTGGAGAAGGTATACTAAATAGATTTGAATAATTTATGGTTTTCAAAGAGAAAAACCAAGCAATTAATTGCCTGTCATCTAGTAAGCTTTATAGCTTATTTTTCACGAAGGTGAACTTTGTAGAAAATAAAGTAAGTAAACTAGTCAATAAAGGGAGAGACAGACTATACATAAAAGCAATTATTCTTACACTTAAGTGAAGGTGAGTAGTAGTCATTATTTTAAGTACCAATGTGCTATGCAGTTTAGTGAATATCAACCACTATTCACCCTCACTTTGGGATTATTCATCTGATGTCATTAGTAATTAATAATAGTTACTTAGCTAGTCTGAAGTATTTTCACTTGCCCATGCTGGGCAGTCATCAGGCTGTTGACGAGTGGACAACAACTCACAACGCAGTCTTTGGATCGAGCGGTCCCTGCTGCGCTTGCTCTGCTGGCCTGCATAAAATTTATCCAGGGCCTTCTTTCGTTTAGTGAGTTTCCTGCTTTCCCAAGTCAGCTCTCTGACAGAGTAAACAGGTTTGTCAGCTTCATCAACATCTGTATCCTCTGAACTCATGAAGTCCTCAGTTAGGACTTCAGCCATCTGTGCCTTTTTCCCCCTGTCCCATCCAATTTTATCCAAAGCAAGTGTCCTTCGTGTTATTTTCTGTACCAACAAATGACAAAAAAAAAAAAAAAAAAAAAGATAAAAAGTGTTGATTTTTTTAGAGGGAGTGCCCCAGAATTGGAGGAATATTCCTAAGTTGCAGGTAAGTAAACTTGGTGCAATATTGATTTCAAAAGTACAAACTGAAGCTGTTTATGTTAAGTATGTGTTGTGAAGCCAGCACTACTTGAAAGTTAAATGAAAGCTCTTGGCCCAATGCAACTGGGAATATTCCTAATCTAATGATGTCTGCCTTAAATGAAACGCATGTACATTACCATGATGACAATAACAATAATCTAACAGAAAATGCTAGATATATTTGTAAAGCAGAGACTTCAAACTAATTGAATGTATTTTTTTACTGGTACCCACACAACTGGTAGAGATAGATGAGGAGGAGTTAGTTTTTTTTTTCCCTTAGGAAATACCAGCCAAGGTTCAAATACTTTGTGGCCTCTTTATAACAGAATTAAGGCTGATCTGGAGACAGTTTTCATTCCAGTAGTGCTTCATGATGCAATGATATGGGTAATCAAAACCTCAACTCTCTTTTTCTACCCTGCCTTCGACATATCCTCTTGTGTTCCTCATAACTACCACTTTTCTTTTTGTGGTCTGTTTTATAGGTGGACAGGAAGTAGCGTCTAAATGATGCTAATTAGAAAAAAAGAAATAGAACTTATGAACAGGCCATGAAAAAAAGCCTAAAAACTAATGTATTAGCTCACTGAATTGTAATACATTTAATTATACTTCATTTAGACAAGCTGCTCCCATCAGGTTAGTATTCCCACATCTGTGGCATGCCACATGTATGCAACCAAGTTCACTCCCCCTCCCCCCCCACCCCCCACCACTTTCTCCCACCATTTCGACTGTGGAATTGGTACAACAGACCAAATTAAAGAAAAATTAATCTGTTGTCCCAGACCTGCTGTGAGCACTCATGAATCCTAGTGTTGCACTGTAAAGGTTCATTCAACAAAATGCAATATGCTGAGTTTTAAATTGCTGTTACCTTCTATCTCAGCATTAGACCACTGGCACTTTTCAGGGCCACCAACATAGTGGAACAGCTCTTCTCTGACTTTTCCATAAATTTGACAGTTATTAGCTCAATCCACACTAAAATGAGTAAAAACAAAAATGCCTTTATTTATTTATTTATTTATTTATTCAGCTTCGCCAGAGACCTGGCAGGGACACTACAACAGCTTGCGCCAATTACTGTAGGCCCATAACTGCAAACCCTCCCCCATAACCACATTCAAGTAGAGATAGACCACCACACCAGGGACTACGTCCCCGAATCTTTTTGAACAGTGCGTGGGTTCCTTAACGTCCCACAGAATCCGTTATGAAGAGTTGTGAGACGGGGCCTATGGTTTATCGTCCTTATCCGAGAAGACATCTCATGGCACAAGACAATCAAATAATGCACTGATTCCATTATGTAAACATTAAACATACATAATAATTTCACAAACCTCAAACTGTAGTGCCAGTAAGACAAAAATGTTGTCTCCATGCATTATATACTGCTAAAATCCATATTGCCATTACCAGGCAGTCAGAAAGGTGAGGTATCAGAGATATTTACATGTACGTAAACTAATGTTTTTTAAAAGTGTTGTACTATTCTTTACTACATACCTTTCATCAAGATAAAAGCCATGGAATTCATCAGATTGTTTAAGTGTCTTGTACACCTTTCGTAATGTACGCTATGAAAAAATACAATTATAGTTGCACTTGAGAAGATGATATGTGTATACAGTGGTACCAGGCGTTAACAGCACATTACAAGTTAGTAGCAAATAGAATCTTAAGGAACGGTGTAGGGTGAGTGGAGCCCAAAGAAAGCAAAGCTTGTAATAATGTGGACCCCACCTAGTGGTACACAAATAATAAAGGCTTAGCAGATTTTAAACAAAACAAAACAGTGACAACAAAGCATGTTACTCTTATGTTATCATGATTGGTTTTAATCAGACCCGCCAACAATCCCATTTGATATAATTATGTTATGGGTTACCCCAGCATTGTGGCACTGGTAGCAGTTTATCCACTTGGGTGAAGAACATGAAACAAAGTTTCTCAGTCCCATTTGTATTGCCATGTCAATGCTATACCTGCTAACTCTCTTGTAAGTGGTATACAAAAAAAACAATAGCTACCAATAAATGGAAATAGCAAAGACATCTCCATGCATGGTTTTTGTCTGACCAAGGGAATAGCATTTGACTGATGTAAAGCAAATGAATATTTTCGGTGTCTTCACAGCTTTCTTGAATTTACAAAGAAGTGAGTTCAGTGGCAGGATGGTTGCAGCTTATCATGAAGAGAGGACTGCAAATTGTAACTGGGATGGTGAGAACAATATCTCATCCCCTGAGTATATATATGCAAGTTATGAAACATTTTTCAACATAGCAGTTTACCATAGCAACACTTTAAACCATTACAACAACCCTTAACTAAGAGCTTTAAACAACGATGACTCCAAAATGACCTCAGTGATCCCCATTGTTTATTGTTAGGAATTAGTTTGCATAATAAATTAAAACTATTTGAAAATTTAAAAAAATTCAAAGACTGGATTCAGAGCCACCTCAAATTTGCAAAATGTTTGATCTTGACATGCTGATCACTTTTCAATAATAAAAAATGGGGGTCACTGAGCTTGTTTCACATTTTCACATAAAGCTAAAATTGGGGGTGTTTCTAACAGGCTATAATGTTGCTATGGCAACCTGTTTTGTGGAAAAATGTTCTTACATAGCCTACCAATGATTGGCTATTTATTTGATATTATTATAAAGGTAACAACTTATGAAGTTTTGTAGTGATCATCCATCAAAATGCAAGAGCTGGGAACTGCTAGAAACCGGTGATAGTCACCTTAATTACTTTGTAGCGTTCGTTAAAGGCCAACTATGGCGGTAAGCTTAATCTAATGATTGAATTTTCTGCAAATGATATTCAATTTTTAGTCAAGCATATTTGGGTCGCAGTATTTGTCAAATTAACAGAAAAAGAAGCATATACTCACTCGACATGCTGGTGACACCTGAACTTTGCTTTTCTTTCTGCTGGCGGATAATCGACGGGCCTGAGAACTACGGTCATCCCGTCGTTCTTTTAACTTTTCCAGCTCCTCTAAGACGGTATGCATCACCCTATTATGATCCTCATCCCTGGCCTTGAGTTCCTCCCTCAATTTTTGATTTTCTAAAATAACCTCTTGGTTAGATTTAACGGCCTCCTCGAGAAGAATTGCGTGCTGGTCACTGAAATCCGCCATCGTCCTTAAACTGAACACTTTGTGTTTGGCGCGCGCGCGGAATTAATTTATGATAATCAATACTATCCTATGACATCATTAGAACTGCCGCTGATACGTCGTAACTGAGCACACTGTAGATTACATCAGCGGTCTCAATAATTTTGGAGGGAAGGAAAATGCGCGAAAAATAAGGTTTATTTTGGTCTTGGTTTCGGTAAGCGATTTTTTACTCAGGTCATTTGCGTTTTCTGACATGCCAAAGACAAGCAGAGAGAACACTAAGGAAGAGATTAAGCGAATGCGTTCGAAACGGAAGAAGAGAAAACGCAAGCAACGTCTTATGGACCGAAGAAAAGAGGTTTACAAAGGGCTTCTTGCCCATGTGGAAGAAGAAAGAGCAGGTATGGAGAAGCAGCGGAAAGTGTACGCGTGCCTCTCTCGGAAGTACTATGATCGGTTAAACTCCCTTCATAAAAGAGAACAGAACATGGTCATTAAAGGATCAATACCGGCGCGTGGTCCTAGCCAGCGTGAGGTAAGTAGTCCCCGAAGCACAATAAGTTGTATCTTCAGATATATCCGGTACATCAATATAATAACTTAAGTTATTACCTTCCGCATAGCCCCATGAATTAATTATACATATGTCGATCTCATACTAACCCTCTTCCGCAAGAACGATCGTGAACCAGATCTAGTACTTTTTCACTATCCACATCTGGGTAGTGCTGGGATATGGTTTTCTAAAGAGAGGTACGTGTGTAAGGTGTGTGGGGGTAGGGGGGGGGGGTGTCAGGAGGGAGGGGAGGGGAAAGAGGATTATATAAACTGTTATCCTCTGGAGCCTGGTATCATGTAATAATAGCCTCTTGATTTTACTACACAGTTAAATTATTTTGTTTATCATCCATCCTCCTATAATTCCTTTGATTACAGGAGGAAAGAATTTGTCTTTCAATTTGCTGTAATCCTACTGTTAACTTCTTTTTTCTTATAATACGAGGCATTTTCAATAGTTTCCTGGGGAAGGGATTAGCAATACTGGAATATTGGTAGCTTTCCTATTTGTCCAGGGCTAATGTATGGATGGGTGGGGGTGGGTGAGAGTGAAGGAGGCTTGAGGTGTAATTCATGACCCAGATATCTAACTCCAGACACTTTGACTGAAATCTCCACTTAAGCATGTTGGACCCTCCCATACCACAAGGTTATACCTTAGAAACACTGGAAAAACTTTGCCATTTCATTACAGGTGCTCACAAGAGACCTGTGCGAGGCACGTATAACAGAAATTGATCCTGCTCTCTTGGAAAGTCCTAAAAATACCCCTGCAGGAGTAAACAACTTTCTTGGAGCAGGTGTGTTTGGTAGCTGTAAAAAAATGTTTTACAGAGGAATGCCTGTTGCTGTGAAAAGTTTTTACTCTGCATCAACAGAAGATGTGAAAAGGGAAGCCCAGATAATGATGACTCTGCAGCACCAAAACATTCCATGCCTATTGGGAATTTCAACATCATCATCTCCTAAACTATTAGTACTCAATTATTATGCTGTCAATGATAAACCATTTACAATGCACACTGCTCTTCACAGTAATTCACTTCACCTCCGTCACTCAGAGTGGTGTAGCATCGCTTTGCAGCTGGCCCAAGCCATTTCATATGTGCACAGCAAAGGATTTATTCATCAAGACATTAAATCAGATAATGTACTTGTTTCTCATTGGAATAATGAATATCATGCAATCCTAATTGACTTTGGCAAGTGTATCAGGTCAGTGTCTGGTTCTGTAAAGCACTTAACATTTGAGGAGCAACAAGAGTACCGTGAGAAGCATGGTCATGTAGCTCCAGAAATAATAGCTGGGCAAAGCCCACCAACTGTTGCAAGTGATATTTTCTCTTTTGGGAGATTAGTTGGTTTTATTGCCAGAAAGCTCAGTAATGGTGCCCTTAAGATTCTGGGTGAAAAATGCACTCACTCTGATCCTAAATCAAGACCAACGTTTTGTGCTGCAATTCAGCAACTTATTGTTATTAAGGACACGTTACAGCTACAAATACCCCCATGGGAGTACTGAGTTGCTTTCCTGATGGCACATCAGTTGTTAGCAAGTGGCAAGATGGCACATCTTGTCAGTCAGTCATGAGAAGCTAGAGCCTCGATTTTATTGCGAAAGCGGCGTAGAACGCCGCATTCACTGAATATTTGTGGGAGATTATAATTAAGCTATCAATCAACTCCATTGTTTTGAAGGAAGAGGCCATTCACTCAAAGAGCTCCAATCATGTCTTATACCTGTCAACATAAGTTAATTTGGCGAGCTTTAAATGAGTTTCCAGTTATCTCTTGACACTATCTATAAACAGAAATCAAAAGTGATTTAAAAGGAACTCCAGGTTTTTGTAAGTAGCATTCACAAAAGAAGAGAACAAATCGGTCCGTCAGAGAAATTGGGTTAAAATGCAAGTAACACACATAAAAAAAGTGGATTAAAATTTATACAATTTTACAGAGCTGTATCATCGACGAAAGTTTGCTAGTTTCCGTCCCGTCCTGTCTCGGAACACACCTTCTTAAATGTTAAAACCACCAAATCGGTTTGCTGCGCAATCGGGTTGACCACTGGCATAGTTTGAAGTGCTCGGCTCGATCTATCTCTCGAACACGAGGCTCAACAACAGAGATCAGAACGCCGGGCAACAGATAAGATACAGTTATGAATGGTTCAAACGACTGTACGTCGTAAATCACGAAGAAATTGCCACTTCATTCCGAATTAAAAAATAACTCACTTTTTAGCTAAAGCTATGTCTTGCAGCACACTGAGGTCGTTTGTCTCTTGCCGCGATGTGAGATTTGGATACTTTTTCCAAAGCCTATAATCACGATCCTGTCACTTCGGCCAATTGTTTTCCATTAGTGAAGATTCCATTGGAGTTTCCCTCGTGTGCATCGTTGCTGATGATCATGATTCCTGTGGAGGCAGCCACCGCAGGCTTCAACAGCGTGGGCTTGCAGAACCAAGCAAAATGGTGCTTTCTTCACGCGCACACTTGACCAAAATGCGCGGTTCACCTCGGATGGTATACGCTTCATGAGATCTAAGTACAATTCGCCAATTCTCTGAACTTTCGGCTAACATCAGAACAATAACTTATTGAAAATTGCTTCGGAATTTACATATGAGCAAGAATGGGACATAAATTGCGATCACAACTGCGAGGATCATCTTTCATTTTAATGCTGCTTTTGCTTTAGTTAAGGGCAATTGGGACGCATGCAGAAAAACAAGAAGCCAGGGGAAGTTATTTCACACTAAAAAGCGCGTGGTTTCCGTTCTTAGTTTCCATCTGTAAATGAACTTAAGGGGGAGCGGAAACCCTTACGATCCTAACTGGAAAATTTAGTTAGGATGGATCTCATCACCTCAAAAGTATGGGCGCGC
The DNA here is from genome assembly GCA_016490735.1 of Pachyseris speciosa. Classification (NCBI taxonomy): domain Eukaryota; kingdom Metazoa; phylum Cnidaria; class Anthozoa; order Scleractinia; family Pachyseridae; genus Pachyseris; species Pachyseris speciosa. The sequence continues at coordinate 1,050,870 of JAEMWC010000043.1, read as the reverse complement.
CGCCTGTAAACGTAAGAGGGAGCGGAAACCCTTACAGTTTTAAGTCATTACATTTAGAATGTTGAATTTAAAGAATAAAAATTTTGAATATTTAGCTAGCGGTGGATCTCATCACCTCAAAAGTATGGGCGCGCCGCCTGTAAACTTAAGAGGGAGCGGAAACCCTTACAGTATTAAGTCATTACACTAAAAATGTGGAATTTAAAGAACAATTATATATAAAATTTAGCTAGGAATGGATCTCATCACCTCAAAAGTATGGGCGCGCCGCCTGTAAACTTAAGAGGGAGCGGAAACCCTTACAGTTTTAAGTTCTTACATTTAAAATGTTGAATTCAAAGAACAATTATCTGGAAAATTTAGCTAGGGGTGGATCTCATCACCTCAAAAGTATGGGCGCGCCGCCTGTAAACTCAAGAGGGAGCGGAAACCCTTACAGTTTTAAGTCATTACATTTAAATGTGGAATTTAAAGAACAATTATCTGGAAAATTTAGCTAGGGGTGGATCTCATCACCTCAAAAGTATGGGCGCGCCGCCTGTAAACTCAAGAGGGAGCGGAAACCCTTACAGTTTTAAGTCATTACATTTAAATGTGGAATTTAAAGAACAATTATCTGGAAAATTTAGCTAGGGGTGGATCTCATCACCTCAAAAGTATGGGCGCGCCGCCTGTAAACTTAAGAGGGAGCGGAAACCCTTACAATTCTAAGTCATCAGATTTAAAATGTTGAATTTAAAGGACAATTATTTATAAAATTTAGCTAAGGATGGATCTCATCACCTCAAAAGTATGGGCGCGCCGCCTGTAAACTTAAGAGGGAGCGGAAACCGTTACAGTATTAAGCTATTAGATTTAAAATGTTGTAATTAACGAGCTGTTATTTCTACGGACATTTTATTCACTTTAAGATGCTGCAGGAAATCTTGGTTCAATTTAAAGAAATTGATTCAAAGTAATTTATTCATGAATTAGCTTACTGGTTATTTATAAAGCTCTTAATTATTCTGCTTGTACTTATCTTGTTTTGGGGCGCTTTCTGAATCTTGGCGGGCTTTTCTTTTCTTTCGTTTCTCCCGATGTTTGTTGAGAGGTTTTCTTGATTTGTACGTCCATCGTTTGATTCTGCGTCAAATGGTTTATATCACAGTGATGTTAAGCTCGATGACTTTGATTTAGGTCTATCACTGGTTAGTATATCTAATGGCTATTCAGGGCGCTCTTCAGAGAGACGAAAGCATCTGCTCGCAAGATGTCCGGTACGGCTCATAAGCTTATTACCGGCAAGCACGGCCCTAAATACAGTCGATCGCCACATCAACATTCTTGAACCATTGTTTCCAAAATGGGCCTCCATTTCCATCATGAAGATCGGTGATATTTACACGGCGGATTTCATCACGAAATAAACTGAATATTTTCGCTTAAATATTTGGTGCACGAACGATTGTTTACGCGTACCAAGTCTTTTAACGCGAGCAACGAGATTGGGCCAGCAAAAGTGTAGCTATGTTGCCACGATTGCCATGATTTTCCAACACTGAACAAAGCGAAGAGTTACCGAAAATAGACTGATCAAATTTACCTTTGCTAGATATTAACTATTAAAGTCTGTTTTTTCCGTTCCACTGAAATCGCCAACAATAACAAAGTAACAGACAGATTCGGATTAATGAACACACTTGAGGTGTGCAAAGGCATCTGTGAAAACTAATTAACTCATCAGTGCCTGACCGCAATGCGTCGCCTTTCGTGACTGTCACCATAGAAATACGCTCTCCTGGTGCGCGCACTAAAATCGAGCCTCTAGCTGGGGCTTTTGTGGTGCTACTGGGTTGTGAATCCTAGAGCAAATGATTAGCATTTAGAGAAAACAGTGCTATCTTTGAGATATTTAGTGGCCTTTTTGAGATACATGTACGAAAGATATCAATGGTTTGTAATGAAATAGTTTATTAGTTTAAGGAAGCTGATTGGACAGTTAAAAAATATACAAATAGCTCTATGGAAGTCACTGAATACAGAGGTTTACATGTTGTTTTATTATTTTTTATAGGCAAAAATGTCTCATTTATGATCTGTCATAGAGTAAGAATAATGGAGATGAGTTGTGTTTTAGAAAAAAAAATGCAAAAAACCTTTAACCCCAAAGCTAATCCTTGCAACATGATTTTGCAGCTGGCATGAAGCTGCCTGAGAAACATGCATGCTGTTGTGATTAATTTGTTTCTTGATAAAACTTACTGCGGAACCCCGCTCTACAGACACCCATCTAATACGGACACCCACTTATAAAGGACAGTTTTTTAGTCCCAACAACTAAAAAGGGTAGTATATTTTCTTTTAAAGTACCTGGCAGTTTAATATGGACACCCAGTTAATGTGGACACTTTGGCATGGTTCCACTGTACATTCTGCTAAAAATGAAACTACATTTGACCAGATTATAAAAATGGCCCATGAGAGTACTGAGTTGCTTTCCTGATGGCACATCAGTTGTTAGCAAGTGGTGAGATGGCACATCTCATCAGTCAGTACTTCTGCATGTAGTGCTACTCAGTCAAAAAATATTACAATTACAATCCAATGCAATTGGTGAGTAGTGTTCGTCTGACTTGTATTAGTTGTCTCCTGTGATCATCAGGCCAAGCAATAATCCAATGATCATTATGACATCTAAATCAATTTTGCTATGTCAGGAAAGCTGATTAGTGGAGATTGTACTGTACGAAATTAAAGATGACAAAACAAAAAAAAAAAGAAGACATATGATGCTTGGGATTTAAGGAGTGCCTTGGAACCTTGGCAGTTAAGCTCTTGAAAATGTAGTATGATAGCTTGATCTGGTTGAATATAGAAAACATAATAAAGGGATGATTTTAGTAGGCGGATGCCTGCCACTTGTGTTTGTTCAACACATGCAACTGGTTTAATAATAATAATAATAATAATAATAATAATAATAATACAGGTTAGTCATGAACACTGTTCACAAGGAGTAATTAGATGAATTAAATTTGTGAGTGGATGCTATCCACCGGTACAGTTATCAATTTTTTCTCTCCATCTACCTCCATTTCTGCTGCAGCGTATCTACCATAAATCCTTTGTGCGGGCAGAAAACGTGAGGGCCCATTAGGTACATGGTCATTTAGCTTCCAGGTTTTAGTGGGGTTACCGAAGCGGTCAGGGTTTTCATCAGCCTTGTGCCACAAAACGCGGGCAAATACATGCTGAACGAACATGCCATTCAACTTGATGGAATGCGAAAAATAGCATAGAACACAACCTGCGCAAAAGGCTAGGCCAGTGAGATTTAAATCCCCTTCTTTCGTAGTCCAAGATGCATAAATTCGCGAAGAACGAAGAGAGCGGCACTCCATCTTTCAACTAAAACGCTGGGAGCCAATCATCACCGTAGAGTAGACCTTGATGGTATCTGACATATCCATCCTGGTAATTGGCTGGTCTGGGTACAAACTTTTGTACACAATAAATAACGCGTCAAGGTCAACACTCTCCATAAACTGTAGCCTATACGCTGATGGCAAAGTGACGTCCGTGAGGACAGACCAGTCGATCCCTGTAACAGGAGTGACAGCAGACAGTTTGTGCGTGCCATTTGCGCTTGACGCTGAAAAGTCCACGACAAACTCCTCACTTGCAAACGGATTACGAATTAAATCCTTAAACTTATCCTGATAGTCAACTGGTAGCTGGACACTTTTAAGATACCGTGACAGGCTCAACTTTCTCATTAGCTGTAATTCAAGCGACCCCTTGTTTGTAAAAACGCTTCCCACGATGCCGTTATACCTTTCAAAACTGAAGCACCAAAAGCTACGCACTGGCCCATGATCAATGATGACGTCTTTCAAGTGGCAATGTAGGTGCATATTGGGGGTGATGGCCTTTTTACCATATAATTTTTCGAATTCCTTGCAAAATTTAAGTAAGAGCAAGTCAGCTCTTTGCACATCCAAACTTGTTAGGGTTGTCTGGCACAAATATTTGCAGGCCAGTACAAATGTTTGCCAGCACTGAATGTGTTTATCTGAAATCACACCTTTCAGAGCAAACATAGAATATATTAAAGTCCAATTTTTCCACTGTTCTGCCGTGTAAGATCCATAGTTGGATGAAATTTTTTTGGGAAGGCGGCCGAGGTCGGACGGGACGTCCATTTGCTCGATCCTCTCCTCGAGTAGTTTCATGCCTTTTTTTCCAATTACACCTTGCTTATCCCAAAGTTTGAAAACATATTTTGCGGTCCCTAAAAAGAGATTGTGCATAGGGTCTACGGTGCAAAATCTTATAATGTCAAAATACTCTAGGTCTAACAAGACGCTCCAGTAATTTATACCATATTCTTTGCTTAGTTTATTCTTCTGAGTTAAAGTCTTACACTTTTCAATTTTTTTGGCATTTGACTTGTGGTCCTCGTTTGAACGTTCCTGCCAGGTTTCCCTGTCAAAGCCAGAGTAATCCTTTTTCTCGCCAAATCCACCAGGGAAATATTTTAAGCACCGCGAGCAGCCGCGATATGCACTGTGACCTTTAAAGCCGCACAATTTGCGAGCAGCTGGAATATCAGCTGATACACACAACAGCGCAGCTCGAAATGTTAGTGAAATAGAACTTAAGCATGACTTCAAACGCACACCTTTCCACAAGGCTTTCATTTCGTCCACAGCTGGCTTTAAAAATTCATTCAACGATTTTGGTTTCTTATCCATAGAAGGAACAATTCCTACGACAATAACATTTTCCCACTTGAAACGCAGTTGTCTTGGCAAGTTTAATAGGACGAGGTAAAGGACCCCCACAGAATATTCTTTACGGTGTTTTATGGGCTGAAAAAAGTCAAAGTTCAACATTAACCCATAATTTCTAGGAGCACTCAAAAATTCCTTTCCGTTATAACTTTGGAAGTCTTTCCAAATCTGGCCATTGTAAACGTCTGACAATGTCTCCTCATTTTGCTGCTGATTCCGCCACTCCTCACAACTACTCGAGATCCCGTCTTGTTGGAGAAGCCTTTCCATTTCATCTATGATACCGTTATAACAGTAGTAATGGATAGGGTAGAATTGTTCTTTGCCATCGTTTAACTGGACTCGCCTCACTAACTGTGCATTACAAGGTCGCTTTTTCCCTCTTAACGTGACCAAGTTGGAGCATCTCTTTGCCACTGTCCTATTATTTTCTAGTCTCAGGCATGAATCGTAGTGATACAGCTTTGTACATTTTGGGCAGACAACATATTTTGTAAATGAATCTCTATCAAGGTTTATAAACTGGCGAAGGAGGTATATAGATGAAGGCAAAAGTGTAATCAGTTCAGCTAGAATTTCGTTTTTTACTGACATTCCCAGGACTTCAAGAAATTTAAACACAAACTGCAGCAACCACACCATACCGTTGTCACTTATTTTACAGGATGCTTGCCATAACAAAAGAAAATAAACAAACCAAAACAACATTGCATTCACTTGCTGAAGTTTACTTTTTCTTTGCTCAGGTTGCGGTAAAGGTGTCGCAACGGGAACATCCTTGGTAAATTCCTGCATATGAACAGTATCCCACTGCTCGGCTTCATCACTGTCACTATCATCGCTAGCATCAAACTCATTACTTTCGTCATCTGCGTCTGAGTCACTTAACTCACTGACAGACACGTCTGAAGGACCGTCCTCATCGTTAATCTGCGCAAACAAGATTGAAGATGATATCTTGCTATGTCGAAAGAGTACAATTTTGTCTACATTAGTTTAATATGGCAAAATATGAAACCCTAGACTGTTTATGATTTTATTACAAATCGTGACTTTCCTATCGATTGACCTTCATTTCGTGACAAATCGATGTTATTTTGAAACTTTGCTCTGCATCTGTATCAGTGCTGGAGCTCACATCATGCCTTAACCTGTTTACTATATTTGTTGAAGGATTTGCGACTTTTGATTCCCAGCAATAACAATTTACCTTGTCATTTTCCACACTTGGAAAATCCTCTTCAGATAAGGATTGCTCAAGTCTGCCCTCAGTTGAGCACGTGGCCTTATCGAATTCGTCTAAATAAAGAATTTAAATCACCTAATTAGTAGAAATACAGTTCGACTCCGTTCATTCTTGAAAAATCATTTAACAATTTCAAAACTGACCATTTACACTGGACGTTGCTGTTGTAGTGGCTTGTGTATTCGGAGTCGTATCGGCACTCTCACTGTCTGAACTGCTATCTGAAGTCGGCTCTCGTTTTCTTTTAAGAGACTGGTGCCGGCGAAATGTGGACCTTGATACGTTCTCATTGCAATGCGAACAGTAAATGTAATCACTGCGGGTGATGTGCTCCATCGCGATAAATGTTTGCTGTACCGTTATACCTTGATTGGTGATAGCCGAACCTGTTGAAGTAACACTATTTTTGATGGGGCTGGTACTTATATGTTACAAGATGCTAACTACGTGGATTCCAAAGTACGCATTGACGTACAAACGCATTTTCGTAATCGGGTGCGACATCAGGGGAAAGGAATTGCGTAACTATGGCGTGACTCATGCTTGATTTCGAGAACTTATGATCGTCTGACATCATAAACTGCGTAGTAGAAGGTCTTGCACGTATGCTTGCGGGTAAAAATACCCGGCTGGGTAATATGTCAAAAATCTAACATGCTTGTGATGAAAGTCGCAGTGGTTCGCTTTTTAGGGATCGCGGGTTCGAGATCGCGACTGTAGATGCATTTTTGCTCGCGGCTAGGTAAGGAAACAGTAACAGCCCCCGAGTCAATTAGTGCACAGTAGACATTAATGGTGTATAAAATCCTTACAAGGCATGTCCTCCCTGTATTTTCTCCATTGCAAAGAATCACCGACCTTTTAGTTGATAAATAGTTTTAGACCGCTAACTGTGCAAGGTCCAGTGTACAGGCTAGAAATCCGGAGTTATTAATACCACTGACACAGGCGCCATTGCTGGGTCAGATCTACATAGTCGGGTCAGATCTACATAGTCACTTTAGCCGGAAGGATTTAACTCAGTTACCAGTATACGATCTTAGTGTCGTCCTATAAATAATGTTATTCCTCATATGACACGTATAATGGTACGTCATTTGGAGGATTTGCGCGGCACTACCTATTTTCGGTAAAGGCTGTTATATCTTTAAGGTACTTTAAGTGATAAATTAAAGTTCGCTTAAGGTTTCAACGACATTTAAGTCACCTTTCCGGGACAACTTAAAGGTACGTTCCTCTAACGTGATGAAATGCAAATTAAAGATAACTTAAACTCCTATAAATGGCCCTTAAAGAATCAAGTTCCCTTTAAGACATTTAATAGCCTTTAAGTGTAAACTTAAATATTCTTGATATCTTTAAGTTACCTATAATTTATCCTTAAAGATTAGTAAATCTGTCATTTCGTCCTGTGGATCCTATGTCATAAGCTCTAAACTCGTCACCAGTCTCCCCTAAAATTGGAGCTAATTTGAAATTGCGGTGAAGCATCTTTGAGCGGCTTAAAAGCTAATTTTCCCCTTTTTCCTTTGCGAATGATCGTTATTGTCCTTCTTTAGGTATGATGAACTGTGAAAAAATGGAAAACAAAATTTCATTTTATAGTCACTTTAACCCTTTTCCGCCGAGAGGGGTCGCATATGGTTGAAATAAATCATTTTTCTTTATTTTTATTATTATTATTATTATTATTATTATTATTATTATTATTATTAATTTTTTTTGGCCAAATGATCATTTGTTTAGACTTTATTACCCTGTAAAATGACAAAAACTCCCAATTTTCACTTAATGTGACTGTTTATTCCCTTTGAAAACCAAAATCGCCCTCGGACAACACCAAAATTCACGCAACTTTGTCTTGAAGTTTTCAAGATAAAAATTCCTATTGAAGTTAAAAGTTTACATTGGCAGCAAACTTTGACTCCACCTCTTGCAATCTGTTCCACATTTACTTGCTCACCCCTTTAGCCCGACCCCGATAACGCTGTTTGATTTCAGTTGCTCTCACATTCTGTAATTTTCCCGTTTGTGACCCAAAGGAATTCTGGGATTTTCTTGTCTAAGAACAACATGGAAATCAGCCAATTTCCAGTTCACGTATATTTTAGAACCATGTCGAGCCACCCGGTCCTGCTGGCAAAACATTGCACCGATTGCATTATCTACAAGTCAAAACTCGCCAAAATTGTCATGCCAGGTCCTTGAAACCACTCACAAAACGGCTAAAGACACAACTTCACTCCGTGAATGCCCATCACTCGCTTGCATACTTTCGGCGGCCTACTTCGTGTGAAATTGCTTCTCACCTTCGTTTTCTTTCAAAGGATTGCCTTTACCCATCAACCCAGCTTTATGATGCCAGGCAGGGGGCTTCTGAGGCGGAAAATGGCTCTAAAAACACACTTATCAATCAACTAAGCAAAGAATTTTGGCTGCAGTGTTCGTTTGGAAATAAACGACAGCTAGCGTGAGAAGCGTGATAACAAAGATAGAGCCTTCGGTGTTCCGGTCCAGCGAAATCGCCGTGATAACCCCTTATATGGAGTAGCCAGGTCGATTTGACCTCCTACCCTCCGAAAATTGCAAAAAAAGACGTACAAAACGTCCGTCGGAAAAGGGTTAAAGGGGCAGTATTATGGGAATTATGTCTGCAATTTTGACCATACATTTAACAAATAAATTTTCAATCACTTTTTCAATGTTAAATGGCGTCTGGGTCACAAATGATATTTAATTCAAGTAAATTTTAAAAGAAAAACCGGGCCACCATCTAAGATGCAAGGCGAGAACATGAAAACGTCGGCACGACATTTTCAAGTGGCATTCATTTTCATCTTGGCTACACGTAACCAAAAATGTTTTCCGAAAATAACGTTCTTGGAACTCTATAAGGATAGTGAAAATTTTGCAGAGTATAGGTGGACTATATGTCTCACTTTATCTCGTTTCTTTTTAGGGGGAACACTCGATGTAACTGTGCATGCAATTCAGGAAGACGGTTCTATTAAGGAGATCCACAAAGTGACGGGGGGTGCTCATGGCGGGATCAAGGTTAATCAACAGTTTGAAAGCCTTCTGGCAGAGCTTTTTGGAGACGAAAAGCTTCAGAATTACCGCCGGACGCATCCTTCAGATTGGCTGACTCTGATGAACGAATTTGAAGCTAAAAAGCGAGGAGAGAGGATCTTAGAGGAAGATGTCATGATAAACCTCCGACCACCACGCAGTTTTGTTACCTTGGTGAACAACAGCCAGAGTCGTGCCATGGAACGCTATGGGAGAAGGCAAATCCAGCTGAAAAACAACGAGTACTTTGCCCTCAGTTCAAATATGATGAGGAAATTGTTCAGTCCCACACTGGAACGAATCAAGAACCATTTAAAAGGCCTGCTGAAAGACCGCAGACTCGCAAACGTGAAAACCATGCTCCTCGTTGGTGGCTTTGCTGATTCAGCTCTCCTTCAAAAAGAGATCAAAAGCAGCTTTTGTAAAAGTGTCAAAGTGCTCATTCCTAACGACGCTGTTAAGGCTGTTGTCCAAGGAGCTGCGTTATTTGGAAAAAAGCCAGAGAAAATCGCCCAAAGAATTGTTGGTACTACTTATGGGGCAGGCTGCTCTCGAGATTTCATCCACGGTGTGCATCCTGAAAACAAAATGTTTATCGTGGATGGAATAGAGAAATGCAGAGATTTGTTTAATCTGTTTGTACGAGAAAACTCTGCAGTAAAAATCGGTGAAAAAGTCACAAGTACCTACACTCCTCTGCGTGCTAATAACACCGAAATAACATTTAACTTTTATTCTTCCAGCAACCCTGATTCCACGTTCATCACTGACGCTGGTATGAACAAAATCGGAAGTTTTATGGTTCTTTCTCCCGACACTTGGCGCGGAAAAGATCGAGAAATTGAAGTCAGCATGTATTTTGGAAGAACGGAAATAACAGCGTCTGCTCGGGATGTGTCAAGTGGGAATACGGCTGAAACAACCATTGACTTTTTGCATAAATGAACACGAAACAGTCTTAGGGCCTACGTATGACCGAACAAGATACCGAACAGTGAAAATAAAACTTACCCATGCTGTCGACAAGATTTTTTATTTTATCAGTTTCAAGTTGTTATGTTTAGTGTTCGCCTCATTTTGTTCAGAAATGCACGAAAAAGTAAAATGTGACACCCTGTTTACAGGTGAATTTTTTTTATTTTTACTGGAACAATACTTGCTCGTGTTTTTTTTTTCAATAGGAAGTTGCTGTCTGATGGGACGTATCTTTCATTTTTGAGAAAGTCCATCTTTGTACAATAGAGTTTCTGTTAGACCTTCCCAATCGTTGCAAGACAGCAACGTGTTAATACGTTTATTACGATATGAGGAATGAAACGATGTAGCAAAGGAGGAAAACATGCAAAAAAATGTACATATTATAATTATTCGATTATGTCAAGTAATAGGTGTATAGGAAATTAAATTTATTTCGTAAGGCAGCGTTCATGATATGAGGTTAATGATACAGCAAATGATTCAATCGCTCTTTTATTCAAAATCACTTTATCATGTCATTTTATGTATAACGTCGCAAACGTAGCACTTGAGGAAATGACAAAAATAATTTTATTTTTTTGTAATTTTAATTTTTATTTATTTTTTCTTCATAATGTCTTTATGCTCTAATAAAACTGGCAAGTTATAGCGACCTATAAGGGCAGTTCTTGTGGGAAGAGATTTTCAAAAACATTAAAATCATTACCTTTTGGGGATATTTTCAAAGGAACATGAAAGGGCCGAAACAGATAGACACAGTGTGATTTGAACAACCATAATAAGGCCATGCAGTGCAGTTACAGTTAGGGGAAACTGGTTTATTACTTATCACACTGCTTATAAACGGATTCAAGTTAATTCATTGCTTATTAGAATATTAATAGAATACATGTCATACCTACAGACCTTACGGTACGTCTCCGTCTAGGACTACCTGATTAAATTTTCAATAGTCGCTGCTTTTGACAGGGGAAGAAGGCGCAGTTGCAGAGACCGAGTCAAAAGGGGCGTGAATCTATTCTCGATTTGAGGTCACAAACAGTTTAATTTGCATACATGTTTACAACGACTTGCCATGATGCAAATCAGTTTGTGACGTCAAATCAGGACTAGAACCACGCCCCACATTAGCTTGGTCGTGTGACAGAAGATGGTAGATTTCGGAAACATTTACAGCCTATAAAAGGGTAAGATTTATCTCGTTTTGTTTTGTTTTTGTTTTTGTTTCTGTTTTCTTTTTTAAGCGCTATTCGTTTTATTTCGTTTTGTTTTGTTTTGTTTTTGTTTTTGTTTTTGTTTTCTTTTTTAAGCGCTATTCGTTTCAAACATGGGCAAAGATTTATTTTAGCGAAAAAACATTTTGTTGTTAGGTGCATTAAAAAACTCTCTGGTAAGGTTTTTCGACTTTATCTCCACTTGAGGCTATCCACTTCACTTTCTTTGTCTTTTAAGTGTTCTCTCAGCAGCATGATATCAGATTCGTACCTGTCTGCTAAATCTCACGACTGTGCTGATCATGCTGTTGGCCCCTTTAAGAAAATCATAAAAATATCAAGGCCCAAAGCTGTTTGTCGTTTAACTGTAAGTTGTCAATTATTCGTTCACACGGCTTCTGTTTGTGAGTTTTAACAGAAAGAACAAGGCTTCTAAGACTTATGCGTAACACTACGAATCGAAAGAACTAACACATGATTTCATTGTTGTGGTCACTGGCAGCGCATGCACCGGTTATTGGCTGTTCATGCGCTGCTCATAAAATTATTGCTTGCTGACCAATACAAGTTTTTCATTAACAGTAAAATGAGGAATCATTTTGCTCTAAAGTAGGCTGTATACCCTGTTATTTTGTTTTCTGTGTTCTATCACAAAACGTTTGGCGAATGATCACTCAATCGTTGATCTAGGTCTGCGAAAAGTTTATCAAATAAGCATAGCAATGGCAACATTTCAGACATTTCTCACGCGACCAAAGCGTTGTCCACTTGCCTGATGATCCCATAAGGAAACAGAGAACACGCTGAGTGCAGTTTTCAACAGTAGCGTTTATCGATCGCTTCCTTGGTTTTGGAAGCGTTCTGTCCGCAAATCAAATAAGACTTTACGAACCGTCATAAGTTTTGGCCTATAGGACAACGAGATACATCGGTGTCGATTTAACCCAACGAAACATTATGAGATATTTCATAGTTACCAGAATGTGTTCGTAGAACTATACACTGGCTCCCTGCTCTATTTGACGCACTTTGTCCTTCAGTTTATTGTTTTCCTGCACTAATCGCCTCAGTCCATCAGTTAGTGTCATGGACTGATCAACAAGAGAATCTCCATCAGAGTCCAAATGACTTTCTAATTCATCTGTTAAATTTTGATCCTTAGGCACAGCTAGACCGAGATGAGACGATTCTGACATTTAAAACTCTGAAATTAAATTGACGAGCGCTCAGCTTGTGACGGCTTGTGAGAAATTCCCAGATGTTCCACTTTCCTTGAAGAGAAAACAGAAGTGTGTTGAAATCCATTTGTCCTCTTACCGAACAATCTTGAAAACTGTGTACAGTCATGTTAGATAGTTACGCAGCGATTATCATTTATTAAACCGGCAGCTAATACGAACACGGTTCGGCCTTATACACAGGGTTCAACTTACTCCCACTTGAGATGACCGACTTTCTTAGAATACACCAACTAAATTATGCGAAACTTATATTTTCGGATTATGTTAATAGATGACGCTTCTATGACATCTCAGTCATGCATAAAATTCCCAGAAAGAGAGCTTATCCACAAGCCATTGTCTTTTTTTTTTTGACCAGACAAGGGTTTACGTTATTATAACTACAAACAGATAAAAAATGGAAATACTTTGCTTACAGAATTTGCTCCCTTGAACCAGGATTTATTTCATTCCCAAAAACGCAGGATGTTTGTAAATGTCAACCTATTGGCACGCATCAATCATTTATGGCTAGTCCCTTGAATTGATTACAGGTCTAATCCTTCTTGGAATAAAGTCGCTAGTCGTTGCAGTTGCCAATTAAGTCTGAGCAATACCTGTCTTGGAGCTTGGGTTTTCGACTATCTATAATTTTTTTGAAGGTGTAGATGCACAAATATGACATCAAATGGTAAGAATAACAGCTTTTGTTCACATTTCAAGTTTATAATTCAAATAACTTCCGACTACCTGAAAACAGGCAGCTCTTGCCTAATTGCCAGGGCTAAATATCTTTCGTGCATGTTTGAAAATGATAACAGTAGAACACATACTAACAACGAATTTAAACGTGCAACGTGAAGCACGT
>JAEMWC010000043.1:890000-1032500 GCA_016490735.1 Pachyseris speciosa | reverse complement strand
AATCCTATTTCTGGATGACAAAATGGCCAACAAGATTGTACAACTGAAATAGAAACCTCTTCATTGATGTACTCCAGTCAGGGAAACAAAATCACTTTGTGTGCACAAACCCATCATTGGTTTGTATTGGGTCAGGAATGGGATTTGAGTGGGAGTGTATGAACCCGGTATTAGGGAAATATTGGCACAATATAAACCCATTATTGGTTAATATTTGGGAGAGGTATATCCCATACTTGGGACTTGAGTGGGAATGTAAAAACCCAATACTGGGAAAATATTGGCATGATATAAACCCATTATTGGGTAATATTTGTGACAGGAATATCCCATACTTGGGATTTGAGTGGGAATGTAAGAACCCAATACTGGGGATACATTGGCACAGTATAAACCCATTATTGGTTTATGTTTGGGACAGAAATATCCCATGCTTGGGATTTAAGTGGGAATGTAAGAACCCAATACTGGTAAAACATTGGCTCAATGTAAACCCATTATTGGTTTATATTTGGGAAAGGAATGTCCCATAGTTGGGTTATGGGTGGGAATTTAATGACCCATAAATGGGAGTGGTAGCATATTCCCAGATTTGTTTTTTTTCCAATTTTATCCCATCCAAAACCCTACTATATTTCCCTTTTTAATCCCAAAATGGGAAATCTGAAAATTTTCCTGTGTCTTTGACACAATAATTGGTCACTTTCCAGCTTTATCCGCCACGGTTTTGAACTTTGAAGTTAAGCTTTCTTGTTTGGTAAGAGAAGTATGGCGGAATGCCTTTTCCAGCTGAATCGCCGTCGAAAAGTCTAACTTGGCAAGCCCGTGCCGCAACGAATTCCCTGGTTTCAATCTGATCCTGTTTATTGACATCGATAGTCGTTCTTTGAAACAATAATTAGTCACTTTCCAGTTTTATCGGCCACGGTTTTGAACTTTGAAGTAGAGCTTTCTTCTTTGGTAAGAAAAGTATGGCGGAATGCCTTTTTCAGCTGCGAATCGCCTTCGAAAAATCTAACTTTGCAAGCCCGTGCCGGAACGAATTCCCTGGTTTCAATAAAAAATATTGTTCCAAAACAATGTACTTGGCGTCGATGGAACTGTTTTTCTATCACAGTTTCGGTCCACCACGGTAATCAGCATTGAAGATGGACTTTTTTCAAGTCTACTTGGATGAAGGTAAGTCTTCATAGAAGCGCCATGAGTGCTGTGAACGCTTCACAAGTTCCAAGTTTTCGCTGGTTCGAAGTAGCGCCGGCCATTTTGTTAAATCATCCTTCTCTTTCCCAGGCTTTTTACGGATAGAAATCCTCGGTAAAAGACTAAGAAAGACAACAAATCCTTGCGGCGAGATAGCGGGAAAATTAAACAGGAGGAAATCAAATTATCAATTCGCCGTGATCGTTCGAAGTACTGTACACTTTCATAAGCCAAGAATGTCCGATATTTCACCAAAACAGCCAAAAATCGATTTACTTATTAGTGGAAATTTTCCAGATAACAAACATTCTCTATTATCTTTATTTCTTTGCTGTTGCCGACAACCGTAGATTACTCGACAGGGCCGCCATCTTTTTTATTATTATTATGAAGGGCCTGCAAATTTCTATAGCAACGATCATCCAATAGCATCTCGCAAAAGAAAGAAAGTAATTGACAGCTCTCTTGACTGCTCTGAAGTGACTCCGCCCCCTCATGTCCCTCATTTCTTGCCATGTCTATATAACAAAGTCCTCGATATAACGAACAATATTCTTCACCACGACCTGTTAAAATTGATGGAAAAGGACCTCGTTATATAACGAAACAATTTTCCTAGTCACTTGGCGCAACGTTAAATCGAGGTTCCACTATACGCTTTTGAGTTGAGTTATGGCAATAGACCATTGTCACATGGTGGCCTTGTTGAGTCAGAGGGGAATAAAAAGCTCTGTTTTTTGGAGGTCTATCCTCCAACTAAATGCTTAGCTACACTGAAAAATCTTGTTTTTGCTAGTGTGTGATAAGGGTCTCTTCCTTTTACAACTAGATTTGTTCCGTAATAGAGGGAGCAGAAATTGAATCCTTTTTCAAATTAGCTACATGTACATTAGCATCCATTTCTCATCATTACTCAAATGACTGCGGAGAGGAGACAACGTGGCTGCTTCCATCTCCATGGCAAGAAATGAGGGACATGAGGGGGCGGAGTCACTTCAGAGCAGTCTAGAGAGCTGTCAATTACTTTCTTTCTTTGGCGAGATACTATTGGATGATCGTTTCTATAGAAATTTGTAGGCGGTTCAAAATTAAAAAACAAAAAAAAGATGGCGGCCCTGTCGAGTAATCTACGATTGTCTGCAACAGCAAAGAAATAAAGACAATAAAGACAGTTTGTTATCTGGAAAATTTCCACTAATAAATAAATCGAGTTTTGGCTGTTTAGGTGAAATATCAGACATTCTTGGCGCATGAAAGTGTACTGTACTTCGAACGATCACGACTAATTGATAATGTGATTTCCTCCTGTTTAGTTTTCCCGCTATCTCGCCGCAAGGATTTGTTGTCATTCTCAATCCTTTACCGAGGATTTCTATCCCTAAAAAGCCTGGGAAAGAGAAGAACGATAAATTATAACAAAATGGCCGGCGGTACTTCGAACTTGCGAAAACTTGGAACTTGCGGAACGTTCACAGCACTCACGGCGCTTCTATGAGAACTTACCTTCATCCGGGTAGACTTGAAAACAGTCCATCTTCAATGCTGATCACCGTGGTGGACTGAAACTGTGATAGGAAAACAGTTCCATCGACGTGAACGACATTGTTTTGAAACAATATTTCTGATTGATACTAGGGAATTCGTTCTCGCACGGGCTTGCAAAGTTAGATTTTTCGAAGGAGATTCAGCCGGAAAAGGCATTCCACTATACTTTTCTTAAATACCAAAGAAGAAAGCTTAACTTCAAAGTTCAAAACCGTGGCGGATAAAGCTGGAAAGTGACTAATTTTTGTGTCAAAGAACGACTATCGATGTCAAGAAACAGGATCAGATTGATACCAGGAAATTCGTTCCCGTACGGGTTTGCAAAGTTAGATTTTTCGAAGGCGATGCAGCTGGAAAAGGCATTCCGCCATACTTTACTTACCAAAGAAAAAAGCTTATCTTCAAAGTTCAAAACCGCGGTGGATAAAGGTGGAAAGTGATTAATTATTGTTTCAAAGAACGACTATCGATGTCAACAAACAGGACCAGATTAAAACCAGTGGAAAAGTCAAAAGCTTAGAGAGGTATGTCAGAAAAATTAATTTTCCTCACTCAAGTCTCTCTATGTATGCCCGCCATGTTTTTAGCGTGATTTTTCTAGGTGTCGCTACAAACTGCGCACGCGTGTTCGTCATTTCTTGCCATGCGAATGACGGACCGCACTTAATTCGTCATTTGATATTGACATATTAATCCTATTTGATCCGTGTTCACCTCTCTTTCAAATTCCTGGACAAACTCCCCTGGCAAGGCGGGAAAGCGGTGAAAAGAAGTTTCGGTTAGTCTGGCTTTTGATTTTGTATTTGTCTACTTGAGATCTCACGGCGAAGGCGGGTACTGTGCTCAGAGTAGACGGGTGCCGGTACCCGGGTCCCGGCTTCTAATAAAACCCCTGCAGAGTTTGTTGACAGAAGTTTATTTAAGGAGTAAACCGCAAGTTAATTAACTCAGAAATCAGGTACTTCCAGTTTAGACCCACTTGGGTCTCGTCATGAACTATATATATTGGCTCCCTGCTCGAGTTGACGCGCGCACTTTGTCCTTCACTTTCTTGTTTTCCTGCACTAATCGTCTAGGTCCATCAGTTAGTGTCATGGACTGGTCAACGAGACAATCTCTGACTGTGACCACCCCTAGTGCTGACCTGTTTCATTCAGCAAGTGGCCGGCTTTGCGTGATATTCCAAAAAGGCTTATGGTGTATGAGGCCACACGCATAACAGCCATAAGTCAGTGGGACTTTGCCGAGTGCTGAAGTCATGTAGATGTAGATGTAGATGTAGAGTCCAAACGACTTTCTAATTCATCTAGTAAATTAATATTTTGATCGCTAGGTACAGCCAGACCGGGATGAGACGATCCGGACATTTCTAACTGTGAAATTAAATTCACGAGCCCTTAGCTTGTGACAAATTCCTGTCGTGTACGGTTAAATTTCCGGATGTTCCACTTTCTTTGGACAGAAGTGTGTTGAAATCCCTGTGTCTTCTAACCGAACAATCTCGACAACTGTGAGCAATCATGTTAGATAGTTATGAAGCGATTATCATTCATTAAACCGGCTGCTAATACGAACACGGCTCGGCCTTAATAGTAGGATTCAACTTACTCCCACTTGAGACGACCGCTTTTCTTAGCATACACCAACTAAATTGTCTTCCGATTTTGTTTATAATAGCGTGCTAGTTAAGCCTTTCCGCGAAACTTTTATTTTCGGACTATATTAATAGGTGACCCTTCTATGACATCTCAGTGATGCATAAGATTCCCAGAAAGAGCGCTTATCCACTACCACTGTATTTTTTTTTTCTGACCAGACAAGGGTTTGCGTTATTATAACTACAAACAGATAAAAAATAGAAATATTTTGCTTACAGAATTTGCTCCCTTGAACTGGCGATCCAGATTTTATGACTGCCAGGATCTTTTGAGAAACATAGGATGTTTGTAAATGTCAACCTATTGACACCCATCAATCATTTATGGCTACTCCCTTGAATTGATGACAGGTCTAATCCCTCTTGGAATAAAGTCGCTAGTCGTTGCAGTTTCCAATTACGTCTTCTTAATACCCGTCTTGGAGCTTGGGTTTTCGACCATCTATATTTTTTCTGAAGGCGTAGATGCACAAATATGACATCAAATGGTAAGAATAGCAGCTCTTGTTCACATTTCAAGTTTATAATTCAAGTACCTTCGACTACATGAAAACAGGCAGCTCTTGCCTAATTGCCAGTGCTTAATATCTTTCGTGCATGTTTTCAAGAAACAACTGCCGCAATGGACTAAACATTGCAACTATGTTTTAACTGAAAATGGTAACAGTAGAGCACATACTAACCACAATCTTAGCGACAAACGTCTTTCGCTTAAACGTGCAACATGAAGCACATGAAGTCTGGCTCCTGTTGCCTGTTGTTAGCAATGTTGAAAATACTGCTATAGACAAATTGATTTTATTAACCGAAGAAAAGTTAGGTCTGTCTTGAAATTCACTATAAGAGAAGGTCAAGATAGAGATGTTTATTTTCTGCCCTTTTTCCGGGAATGAACGGAAGTTGACCTTTTGAGCAATTTTCGGCGAATTAACTATTTAGTTGTTTCGCTTTATTTCCTTTTGAAAACAGACTGAAGCCCTCGCGATATAAACCTCGCGGTATAAACAGGTTATTGCAAATTATATGTCTCATCGATTCTATTAAAAATAGGACGCTGAAAATATAAGCGAATGTTTAAAACAAATGTAGAATATTAGTCAGTGATAAAATATTCGGTAATCTTCATCGCATTGTGACTAAAAATTTTATGTAGCCAGTCAGTTTTATTCCTGTGCATATGCTATGGACAGATCAGAAATGAACTCAGTGTAAGCTGCAGATGCACCGTTATAAATAACACAGGATCCCAAGTCTAAAAGACAAATTGAAATAAATTCCATTTATTATCACATAAGTATAAAGCATCAATACGTGAGTTAACTGTTAACTACTCCATTAAAGTTATTTCGTCGAGTTAAGCTTTATTCCTGTTATTTAATAATGGTTTGGAAGATTCTTTCCCCAGTCATCGGATATTGAAGATACAAGTATTTGTCACTGTTATAAAACAGACAGCTGACGCTTAATCGGTTGCTTTATTTACGTTTTATAGATTCACTCTATTGGTTCTTTTTGCAATTTGATGATGTTCTGCCCAGCATTATTTATCTATGAGCAGTTTTCAAGAGATTTTGTGACTTTTTTTAACATCACACAGGACCTTGTACACTGCTATTTTCCTCTCAAAATAGGTTCACCATGCATAAATTATACGAGTAGGAAAAGCTTCTGTAGTTTGTCTGTTTGTTTGTTTCATTCTTTGCTGATTAGATATATTTGTACGTAGATCGACTTGAAAAATTGGATTTTGAAAAATGAGGCAATTAGATCTTAATACAGTGAAACTTCAATTTAACGAACCTCTATATAACAAAGTCCTCGATATAACGAACAATATTCTTCAGCCCGACCTGTTAAAATTGATGGAAAAGGACCTCGTTATATAACGAAACAATTTCCCTAGTCACTTGGCGCAACGTTAAATCGAGGTTCCACTATACGCTTTTGAGTTGAGTTATGGCAATAGACCATTGTCACATGGTGGCCTTGTTGAGTCAGAGGGGAATAAAAAGCTCTGTTGTTTGGAGGTCTATCCTCCAACTAAATGCTTACCTACACTGAAAAATCTTGTTTTTGCTGGTGTGTGATAAGGGTCTCTTCCTTTTACAACTAGATTTGTTCCATAATAGAGGGAGCAGAAATTGAATCCTTTTTCAAATTAGTTATATGTACATTAGCACCATTTCTGCCCTGTACAGAAATGTTGCATATTTTGCTCTTCATTAAATGAGGAGAACTGCTGAAATCTCAAGCCTTCTTGGAGGCTAGTGATTATGCTCACTCAAGTGATTGTGAGGTAAAATATGCTCATTCCTATCAGGAGTTGTATGATTTGTTTTTGGTTTTGTTTTGATAAAATGGTGTAGCGAGATGGGAATTCATAATTCATTTGGAATCCTATTCTGATAATCCTTTTTTAATCTGTTAAGAGATGGAGTGGTCAGAAATTTTGAATACTTGTAGACTCAAAGACAGCCGTTTCTACCATGTTACCTGACTGGGGGTCAGAAATTCTGAATCCTGTTACAACCAGCAACAGATATCCGTTTTTGTCCCGTGCCTTGATGGGGGATCAGAAATTCTGAATACCTTTACAAACAGCAACAGACAGCCGGTTTTGTCCCGTGACTTGATGGGGGATCAGGCATTCTGAATCGTTTTACAACCATCAACTGATAGCCGTTTTTTATCCGTGACGTGATGGGGAATCGGAAATGCTGCATCGCCTCTGAATTATGAATTGATTACCGTTTTGTTCTGATAAGCTATAGACTACGTACTGGGGGATCAGAAATTTTGAATCCCTTTAAGTGATTGGGGGATGAGAAATTCCGATTCTCTCTAAGAAGGAAACCACGATCAGGGGCACCCAACAACAACTTTCGGTAGATATCTGTTCGATGTAGGGTAGTTCGCCTAAGGCTTTCGGCTTCGATTAAAGATTGCACTCGGATTTTCGTAAGTAAAACATGGCCTAAAAGATTCGTAATGTGGAAATTATAACCCCTGAGGTTTACGGAAAGGTTGTTATTGCTGTTTTGGCAGTAAAAACGTCAGCTAGCATTTTCGAAAAGAAAAAAAGGTTCCCTAGAAAGTTAACTTCAACTAGTATTTTCTCAAAGAAAGATTTTGTTCCCTAAAACTTTCGGGCAATGAACATTTCAGCTAGGGAATCCGAACAGATCAAAGTTTTCTAGCTAACCAAAACATCACTTTAAACAGACTTCAAACACCATAATGTACTTAAAAAATGCCTTTACACAGCTTTTGGCTGCTTTGGCTCGTTGGGTGCCCCTGCACGATGAGTGTATGATCTCGTGTACATGAACCGGCTGGACATTTTGACGGAATTGGAAATTTTGATGTGGTGTTCCTCGTGGAATTGACTTAACACGTATCTTTATCCTCCCTATTAGCCAAAACTTTTCGAAAACACAAACGTTTTTAGCAATATATACCCATACTGTTCTGAATTTTTCCAAATCGGAACGCCACATTTTAGTTTGGAAGGCGTTTGAGGTGTTTTTTCGGCGACGAGTACTGTCTTTTGCAATGCGTGCTCCAAATTTTTTCCATCGTGTCCTTTCTTGTTCGACGGAAGAAAGAAATTTCCGGTTTGCGTTGACTGGCCAAATTTTGACAACTCAGGCACCGGAAGCCACAGTAGCCACCATAGCGGCAGGATTCAAATCGAAGAGAGATCGCTGCACTTTCCCTCCTCTCATCCCTACCTCGCTAGAGAGCTTGCCCGCTGGCTAGACATCTCAGTAGAGCATAAAATTCGCAGAAACGGCCCTTTTCAAAAGACTTTGTTTAAGAACTAGTCTACTTTTATTACTGAACAGGAAAGGTTCTTGTTATTATGACTGCAACACATGTAGATTGATATGTGGTTTTATAGGATTATTTTGCTTACAGCCTCACTTAACTGCCGATCCCAGGTATATGACTATTACGTTTTTCCCAGAAGAACAGGATGTTTTAAAAAATTAATCTATTGGCAGCCATCAATCATTCATGGCTACTCCCCAGAATTGATTACAAGTCTAGTCTTTCTTCGGGAAGAAAGTTGCTTGTGATTGTAGTTGCCAATTATTTTAGCAATTATTTGAGCTTATGTTTCCCATAATCTGTGAACATTTTGATGCCACCGAGGGACAAATATGGCATCGAATGGTAAGAATGTAACTCTTGTTCACTTAAAAGTTCATAATACATATTTATATTTGAATACTTGCTACTTAAACCAGGCAGCTCTTGTGTAATAACAAATTTAATGCCTAATATCTTTCTTGTATGTTTGTACGAAACAGTTTACTCAACGAACTAACCATTACAGAATGAACTGAAAATGATAACTGCCGAGAGAGAGAGAGAGAGAGAGAGAGAGAGAGAGAGAGAGAGAGAGAGAGAGAGAGAGAGAGAGAGAGAGAGAGAGAGAGAGAGAGCATTGGGTTTCTAATTACGAACCACGAACGTACCAGAGAAGCGCCTTTTGCTCAACGGTGGAGTGCCGATGATTAAATCGAGGCAGCTCTTGTTCAGTTTACCAATGTTGAGATCCTCGCCTGAATCCTATTTATCAAATCATGTTTATTAATTAACCGAAGATAAGTTTGATCGCGGTTGAACATCGCTACGGTGTAGAAGCCAACAACAACAATTTACAAGAATAAAGTCTTTGGGAATTAACGGCTGTTTTCATTTCAGCTCTGGACCCATAGTCAGCTAATGAACTATGTTGTTTGTGATGTTTCGAGAATGGTCTTGCAAGTAAATTAAACGAATGATAACAAGGTTTAGGAAGTTATAAGTCAAAGAAAATTTGCGTCGGACAAACTATTACGCCGCAGAAACCTGCATATCAAGGAGTTCTTTACACCGAATCAGGATAATGTTTATCTGTATTCATATGGGAAAAACAACCTCCAGAAAAGGATTTCTCTACAAAATCTTTAATACCCTCGATGTCAAAAGTTAATCATATGCCCTTATCAGTAATTTTTGTTACTATTATAAGCATGAAATATTAATTAATGCAGTTGAACCTCTCTAATTAATACGGTACGGACACTGAAGGGACGGAGCCCGTATTATGGAGGTCACTGGGAGTATGAAGCCATTTAAACAGCTCCAGTGCCAACAAACAGTGCACGTTTAGTAATAAATAGCTCAAAATCGTGTTAAGCATACCTCTGACATCAATGAAGTTTAGTTCGCGTTTCTTGCTCGTTTCGTCTCGTTTCTTTTTCTTTGCCTTACATCAATTCTATCACATCTTATCATAGGCCAATATTCTTACTTTGATTATTGTGTATTGTGGATGAAAATCTTTGTCCCCCGGATCTTATGAAATAGAAGGCTGAGCTTGATGGTTGCTATGTGGACGATTTCTAGATTTACTCTGTTCACCGAAGTCTTCATACGTCGTTGTCGTGGCAATTGACTTTGGAACAACTTACAGTGGATTTGCCTTTTCATTCATAAAAGACCAAGGCAAAGATTCCATATTCATGAACCGAGAATGGATGAGTGAACAAGGTAGTCGAACAAGCAAGACACCCACATGTCTGCTGCTAAAGCCAGATCTAACATTTGATTCCTTTGGATATGAGGCAGTGGAGAAGTATGCAAGTCTACAAGAGAGTAACGAACAAAGATACTACTTTTTCCAGCATTTCAAAATGGCTCTTCATAACGACAAGGTAGGTAAACCGAATGCCACATTTATGTTGTAATACAGTATAATCTCCTTTGGAAAGGTACACGATGAGGCTCAACTCTTTAACCGTTTGCGTACCGAGGGCGTGCTATTTAATTCAACACATTTTGGGCAGTTAATAGTCTGGGACACTTATTTTTCTCCATATATTATTATTATTATTATTATTATTATGATTATTATTATTATTATTATTATTATTATGATTATTATTATTATGATGATGATGATGATTATTATTATTATTATGCAGCAGTTAAAACTTTTGTGTGCTATTTACAGTTCAAAAACTTGGCCAAGATGACAACCGATTAGGCCTGCAGCATATAAGTCGACAGCTTTTCTCAATTTTATTTATTATCAGCCTACACCTTACATTTTGCATTGATATGATGAAGAGCTGGAGCACCCAAATCCAACCTGCATAAAGCATGAGAGTGGAGCGGTGATAACAGCAGAGAAACTGAAGTCAGAGCTGTATGGAGTCCCTTTGTAGGTTGATATTAGGTTTGAGTTTCTTAATAAAAAGCATCTCAAATACTTAACAATCAAAATCGCTTTGCTTTGCTTGTGGTTACCCTCACACTACTAGCATTACCAATAATGTTCTCTTCTTAATGTTAAACTTCACTGTTTTTATTGAGATACAACATCATGTCACAGTAGAATTGATATAAATTTGAGACAAACTCCTCAGTTATGACACAAGTACCAATAGTTTGCCATAACCCAATTTTCTATGGATAGTTAGTTTACATAGACCTAAAATGATCAGTAACAACTTGGGCAAATTTTGTACAGTGAGAACTGTTCAGAGTTATGCATCATGTCAATGCAAAATGTAAGGTGTAGGCTGATAATAAATAAAATTGAGAAAAGCTGTCAACTTATATGCTGAAGGCCTGATAAGTTGTCAACTAGACCATTTTTTTTGTGCCAGAAATTACAGCTTAGTCTTATTCAAATCTGGCTGTGACCACATATTCCGGTTATAAGAAAATGCAGACTGTAGTTACCGGCATATATGTATATTTTTCCTCACTTGTGTTTGCTAATGCTGGCGTATAACAGATTAATGTCACATAAATTTTCTTTTTAGTGCATGCCACCACAGAGTTGGTGGCACATCTGGATATAACTTACCAACATGTCATAATATTATTCGTCCTCATTTGTACCCAAGCAAACATAATTATTTTCAAAGACATATTTGCACACCCAAGAATGCTTGTAGAGTTGTGCAGTTTTAACTCGAACAAATTAGAAACCAATTAGAATAATTCAAGAACTGCTAAGCTGTATATTGAAATAAACAAAACAGTCAAAATAATTTAAATCTTATCAATGTTACTGGAGGTAATGGTGATCATAAACAACAATAGTAAAAATGAAAAAAAAAAACAATGGCATGAAAGTTGTTTTCTGTAGTGACAACTGTTCTGAGAGGCAATGGCACAATTATTATGAAAATTGGAAATTGTCCTGTTAGTGCGCTGCTAATAGCAAACAAATTTTAAAGGACAAATTTGCACATAAAAAATGTTTAAAGAGTACTGCAGTCATAAATTCAATAATCTATTCTCCATAGAATAAATTCAGACATTCAAGAATGCTAAGCTGAATTAAAACAAACAAAACTACAATGAAAAATAACTAATCAATTCTAGTGGACCGAGGTAATTGTGAAAATGAAACAACAAGAATGGAAAAATTAGTTAAATCAATTGTAAAAAAGTTGTTTTCTGTGATAAAAAACTTATTTTTATTTCACTCTTAGCATGGCCAAAAAAACTTAAAAGAATTCTTTTATGAAAAACATGAATAGCTTGGGTTGGCTTCAAACCATATTTTGATTAGCCACATGCACATTTTTTTTCAATGCTTCACCAAATGAAAGAAACACATTTTAATAATAATAATAATAATAATAATAATAATAATCACTTTATTTAAGTCTCAAATCCGGACTCATCATAAACTGAAGTTGCATCTCCAGGTGCAAGGAATGAAAAAATCTAGGTAAACAATTTAAGCTGGTCATAAGTCGATCAGCTATCAGGCATGCGGTTAAAACATTTTGCTATCAAAAGGTGCAGGGTAACTGCTAATAAACTGACAAATTGTTGTCATCTCAGATGCTTAACGCCGGGCCTGGTCAACATGAGTAATATTTTCTGCTAACAATTACAAATTAAGCTTTAATTCATATCTCTGGCTGTGTCCACACACGGTGTATTCCAAGCGTGTCTTTAATTAAGAGCATTGCACACTGTACTGTACAGACCTACTATTAAGTTTTTATGGTAATGAAAAATTGTCAGATGTATTTTTCCTTTGTTGTATTTGTTAATGCCTCACACACATAACAGACCCACATCAAAATTTGCTTTCATGCAAACCTTCACTGCTCAGTCAGTGGAGCATATGGAAATATTGGCATATATGGAAATACTGTAAGTTGTCATCTTTGTACAGGACAACTATTTTCAAAGGAAAATTTGCACATAATAAAAGTGAGTATAGAATAGAGGCCACAGAATAAAGTAATTCAAGAAATGCTATGCTGAGATCTTAAAATAAACAAAACACAATTGTTTAAAATTGATCAATGTCAGTGGAGGTTGCCTGGTGATTATCAAACAACAACAAATGGTATATGTCAGTCTACAGTAAGGAACTGGTTTTCTGTAATTAAAAAAAAAATCAATCGTAGCCTAGCCAAAAAAAGTGAAAACTTCCTGATACTGTAATTCTGAAAAGCTTACACTGGCTTAAAAATATTTCGACTAGCAAAAATGCATTTTTTCATTGCTTCATCAAATAAAACAAACTTAAGCTTATCTCATAGGAAAGGTTAATTCAGTCTTCGCTTCAAATTGATGTATACTTATATAAAGCTTTATAGCACTTCCATGAAGCTGTTCACGCAACCAAATTCATTGACAAGTTTCTGTTCCTATTGAAACTAATCGAACTGAAAAATAAAGTCCGGAGTCTTGGGATTCATCACTGCGTACGCCGTCCGGATAAATTCTCGAACAAACTTGCTCGGTACTTCTATCTCTTTCTGAACTAATCGTAAAATAAACGGTAAAATCTGATTCGGCATTCAATTTGGAATAAAGCTACACCTCCGGGTAAAAGAAGTGAAAAAGCGAAAAGCTATGCATGCGGTTCAAACACTTTGTTATTGAAAATTAAAAACACGTGTAGTGTCCTTAAAATTTAAAAAATAGCTATTGAAACTGACGTTTTGTAAAGAGAACATGTCACTTGCTCCCGGAATTAAGCTTGATAGTTTCCCTTCAAAGTTAAGCATGCTTAAAATTGGCCATGTTGTTGATTTGAATCTTGAACTGACTCGCCCAGCTTGTTTACTCACATTCTCAAACATTTCTGGGCTTGACAGCCGTCGATTCCAACGATTAATTCTTGAAAGAATGTTTAAAATCCTTATCCAAAATATTAGTCGCTCTCAAGATTCTTTTATTCCTCTGGGACCAGCACTTTGACAGACTTTTCTCGAAACCGACTGCTAGAGTCCTGAACCGTGAACTCAAGTCAACTCAAAACGGCCGTAAATTATAAGGGCAATGTCCGGCAAAGTCTCTCAAATCACAGCTAAATGGAGCTATCCATCTGTGATGCATTCTTAAGAACCAAGGTAATAGCAATTTTAAGGATTAACTTGTCCAAAATCGCACGAAAGAGTACTTTGACGATGTACCGTCGCGTAGTGTGCCAAACGCTTGGGTAAATTAGGGTGAACCCAATGAATACGTTTTGTCGGGTGGTACGGTGCACTTATGAAGCATTTTCTACATACGATCTGCCCAAAATATCCATTCTCTTGTTTTCGTGTTTGACCAAAACTTGGGAACGCTGTCAGAGTTCTTTCTATGAAAATCCGTGTTAGGAATTTATGAAATTATACTTAGTTCCGGCTATCAAAAGAACATTTCGGTGTAGCCCTAAGGACAAAATGTCATCCCCCCCTTCCCCGTTTTATGAAGACTAATGTCCTTTTAACACTAAATATTTCAAACCTTCTGACCACGTGACTGGTGACGTCATGCCCTGCTTCTATGCTCTTACCGATAGTGCTAGCACTTTTTTTGGCATTATTTGGCGTCGCGAGCATTTTTTTTACATTTTATCCCCAAAAGCACTGCTAGCATTATTTTGGATTTTCGATCGATTATTTTTATAATTTTGTGTTAAAAAGCACAATCTAACTTTATTTATGTCGTCCAAGGCTGCATTTTGCCCTCATTTTAGTCAAAGGAGCCGAGGGGGCCTGGGGAATAGATTTGATAGGTCAGCGGTTGCCTTCTAGAACCAAGTCCATCACACTCATCAAGGAACAGTGGAAGTCAGCCAGCCAAGGCAGAGATAGTATGGGTAATGATGACCCAATAACAAGCGATGATTAACTTCTAGTATCAGAAAACCTCAAACGTTGTGTTGGACTAATGGGAAAGAAAAAACATTGACCGTTATATTGTGTTGTTAAAAAATGTAACTAAAAATCTGAAAAAAAATCGGTAAAAAGTGAGCATTTTTATGTAACCCACGAGTATTAAAAAAAATAGCATTATTTTAGCACTTTTCTGGCAAAAAACAAGCAATGCTTTAAGCATTTAATGCTTTTTTTACCAGCACTATCGGTAAGAGCCTACCTGCTTCTGGTTATTTCCAAAATTTTCAGGTGGAACCTTCCTATCTCTCAAATTTTCGATTTCGTGTAAGGTAACGTTGAGTCTACAAAGTACTCGACCTAGTCCTCCAAATTTCTCGCTCATCCGCATTGCTCCCTTAAATTTCAAATGTCAGACGTCAAGTGGTCATTTTCATATGCCACATAAAAATGTAACCTTAAATATCCTATTTGCCTTTGAACTGGTCAAGAAATCTTGTGATAGTAGCCTAAAACGCTATTTCAGGGATAGTCACGTGACTGATGACGTCATCACCCCAGCTTTGAGTTAATAGATATTTCATGGCAAATGTTATCTTTACCTGGTGTGACAGACCCCTAAGTGTAAAATTGGTAAAATTATAAAGCTTGAAAAAAAATTAGCCTCAAGGGATTCTGGAAAATTTTTTATGATAATTATAATTTAATAATAACGAAAATAATTTATTACCTTTAATATAGCGCTTTAACTATTACAATATTCTAAAGCGCTTTACAATATGTACAAGAAAATAAATATGTGTACAATGAATGGACAGAAATAATAATAGTAATAAGAATAAAAAAAATTTAAATTAAAAGCTTTGTTAAAAAGATAAGTCTTCAACTGTACTTTAAGAAAGTCAATGTTCCTACGGTTTCTAAAACTAGGTGGCAGAATTAATAATAGTAATAAGAATATAAAATTACAAATTAAAAGCTTTCTTAAAAAGATAAGTCTTCAACTGAACTTTAAAAGGGTCAATGTTCCTACAGTTTCTAAGGCTAGATGGCAAAACATTCAAAACTGTTGGTCCAGCATGGAAAGAGGCTTTATCGCCAAAAGTCTTCCGTGTCACCTTAGGGATTACAAGCAATGTTTCAGAATCAGGCCGCAGGTTGTATCTAGTTCTAGGCTTCACAACAAGTAATTCAGATAAATATTGTGGCGCCAGGCCGTTCAACGTTTTAAAAACTAAAAGCGCAATCTTAAATTCTACTCTAAATTTCACTGGCAACCAATGAAGATCCCTACGAACCGGAGTAATATGGGCAAACTTAGGAATTAAGCATGTAACCCGAGCCGCCGCATTAAGAACGTTTTGAAGTCGGTCATATTGATATTGCGGAAGCTTATACAAAAGAGCGTTGCAATAATCGAAATGTGATGTAACAAACGCATGAATTAAACACTTTGTTGATTCTGCAGACAGATATTTCCTAATTTGCCTAATATTAAAAAGCCCCCTAAATGCCTTACTACACACCTTTCCTATATGAATATTCACAGACATGTGGTTATCAAACCATGTGCCAAGATTTCTGACATGCTTAGGGGGTTGAATGTCACAGTCACCAACTTTAATTGAAGCTATGGTAACCTTAGATAGCTGCTTCCACGAACCGATGATTAGAAATTCTGTCTTTGAAGGAACAGGGTTTGCGCAGTGGTGAGAGCACTCGCCTTCCACCAATGTGTCCCGGGTTCGATTCCCGGACTCGGTGTCATATGTGGGCTGAGTTTGTTGGTTCTCTACTCTGCTCTGAGAGGTTTTTCTCCGGGTACTCCGGTTTTCCCCTCTCCTCAAAACCAACATTTGATTTAATTCGATTTGATTTGAGATTTGTAATTAGTAGCCGAAGAGCCACCTTGTGGAAGTACTACTAATAAATCGTTTATTATTATTATTATTATTATTATTATTATTATTATTATTATTATTATTATTATTATTATTATTAACCTGTGTGAGACTAACCAAGCCCTAACATCAGCAATGCAGTTCTCAATAGCCTTAATCGCTTGATCTTGAGCAGCAAACGAATCTGGGCGAAACGACACGTACAACTGAGTATCATCAACGTACCAATGAACTGATGGAAGGTGCTTCTTAACAACCTCAAACAGCCTTGATGCATACAACAGAAAAAGGACAGGTCCCAAACAGCTCCCCTGAGGAACACCATAATTTAAATTGACGGTCTTAGAGGACTGCTGATTAACAATTACACGTTGTACCCTTCCAGTCAAATATGATCTAAACCACTTCAGAACATCACCGCAAATTCCAAAATCTGATTCTAGGATGTTAATTAGGATATTATGATCGACAGTGTCGAAAGCGGCACTCAGATCTAAAAGAACAAGAAGGGTTACTTCCTGTTTGTCAATGTTGGAGAGTATATCACTCTGGGCTTTAAGAAGAGCCGTCTCAGTTGAAGGGAACTGACGATAAGATGACTGATAAACTGGAAGTGGAGCATTATCAGAGCAATGCCGGAAAAGTTGACCCACAATGGCCTTCTCAGCTGATTTGGAGACGATAGGCAGATTACCTACCGGTCTGAAGTTCTTATATACTAGCTCAAGTCCCAGTTTCTTTAACAACGGTCTAATTAAAGCAGCTGATGATACTCAGTTGTACATGTCGTTTCGCCCAGATTCGTTTGCTGCTCAAGATCAAGCGATTAAGGCTATTGACAACTGCATTAGGGCTTGGACGCAGTAAAGGGATAGATTAATCATTTTAGTTATGACTGAAATTAGTTCACTGCCACACAGTTTCAATAACCATGTCGGTATCGGGTCTAACTGACAAGTAGCATTAGAAGAGCCCATAATAATATCAGACACTTCTTCCTCGGAGAGGACATCAAACTTCTCAAACTTGTTCTCAGGTGTAGGAACATTTAGAACTGGTGGAACAACAGTAATAGCATCAATGTCATTTTTAATTAGGTCAGCGTTCCGGCAAAAGAACTCTCCAAAATCATCAGCTAACTTGCAGGGATCATCATGGGCAGGGAGCTGATTTTCCTCAGGCTTGTTAGACAAGGATCATACAACTTGAAATATTTTTCTTGTATCGCCACCACCCTATAAGTATCCTTATCCAGCTGTGATCTCGATTTCAACATCTTCTTTTCTATTTACTTTTATTATTATTATTATTATTATTATTATTATTATTATTATTTCCTTGTTAGTTCTTTTCTACCGTAAATAAACTACCTGCCGCCAGAGACCTCTGTTGGCAGGGAAATAACTTTCAAAACATTGTTTAGGCTAGTGTATTAACCAGTACCTCAGAGCGACTCGGAGTGGTTTTTTTCGTTTCAGTTGGGGACGAAAAACTGCATTTGCATTGAAAAGCGTTGACGTTTTATGGCGCTAAATACGACGTTTAGAATCATAAGTCTCGTATTATTTATTCGCTAAAACAAATGAAGATATAAAATCGCTGAAACACACCAAACTCAGAAAGGAACGTAAGTCAAGATTCGGCGAATTGCCTAACCTGATTATCTTCATTGTTGACTTTATGTTCGATGGATAGGTTCTCAAATTAACTATCCGGTTGACATCCTAAGAATCGAAAAGGAAAGCTGCAGACTTATCCGCTCTGTGCTTGAAACTGCTTTGGACCACTCGTCGATCGTAGCCTCTCGGTAACATTCGGAGGCCGCCGGATATTTTATTGACGGCAGCGAAACACGCAGGTGTCGGTTGAGATTTGAAATTCAGAGTTCGCGTGTTATTGAAGAGCGCAGTAAGCTAGAATTTGGCTAAGGGCAAGCCTTTGAAAGAAACCAGAGGTAAGAGACCGTTTCATGTTGACGGAGATGCCAACACGCTCTGTACTAAGCATGTTGACTCAAAATGGAACCTGTCTCTCTTACCATTCTCCGAGTGGATTCCGGGAACTACCAAGGAAATTTGGGCTATTTTTGACCCGTAAAAGAACTCATCGATTCAAGTTTTTGCTGGTAGAAAAGAAAGAAGTTAAAACAGGATGCTTTTTTTTTTTTTTTTTTATCAAAAACCTAAATAACGATGATCATAAGATACGGTATTTACTTGCCCTCGAGAATGAAACCACTTTAAAATAGTACGTAAATATGCATTTTGAAAAGAGATCCTAAAATCAACATGATTGTAATGCTTAACAAGTTACAAAAGAATATGTAGTGCTAATAGTTGCGTAAAGCATCTAAGAAAAAGAAAAGAATGTATTGATTAATAATAGAACCCCTGCAAGTAAATTACGCTTTAGAAATAAAAATTTCGAAACATTGCGGCACAAATCAAGCATACACGGATAACGTAAAGCAAAACAAGCAGCCCTCGTCAATCAACGTAGCAAAATCTCCAATGCAAGCCTCTGAAACACTACTGCGCTACGATTCAGCAAATTCCCTGAGGGGGCCTTAAAAATAATTTCCCCGAACAGGGTCCATAACGTTTAATGAAATTTTTAGTTTTTATATGTTTTTTAACGCCAGAACTTGTTCGTCCTCGACTGTTCCTCTTAACTGTTAATACTAGACGTTCAGGCTTGGACTGTGAATCTTCTGAGATCCTCCTGGCGTTGTGGTACCTTTGTTGGTCCGAACATACACTCACTCACTCACCCAATCATTCATTCATTCATCCATTCATCCATCCATCCATTAATCCACACGTCCACCCATCCATCCATTCATTCATTCATTCATTCATCCATCCATTCATCCATCCATCCAATCATCCACCCATCCACAAATCCATCCATTCATCCATCCATCCATCCATCCATTCATTCATTCATTCATTCATTCATTCATTCATTCATTCCTTCATTCATTCATTCATCCACCCATCCATCCCTTCATTCATTCATTCATTCATTCATTCATTCGTTCGTTCGTTCGTTCGTTCATCCTTCCACTTATCCATCCAGCCATCAATACATCCCTCAATTCATACCTGCGTTCGTTATTTCGTTTCTTTCTTCATTAATTTCTTCCATCCGTATCTCCTTCCATGGTTGTTTTGTTTGCTTCCTTGATTCCTGGCTTCCTTGCTTCCCCTTGCTTGCATGCTTGCGTTTTTTCTTCCGTTGTCCCTTGCTTCATCCATTTTCTATCGTTTTGTTTTTCTTTTTTCATTTACCTCTATTTATAATTTTGTTATTTGTCTCAATCGCATAATACTTTTTTAGACCCTTAACGCGGCGACTACCATTAAAGCAGCCAACGGAAAGCATGTCAAAGCTATGGGTGTGTTTTCTTGTTCAATTGAGTATCTAAAGAATGAAGCGCTAAAAGTGATTTGCCAGCGTACTGGAGATGACCATTTCAATGTGAGCGACATCCAGTGGGTGTTAACTGTGCCTGCCATATGGACTCCTGCCGCAAAACAGTTCATGAGAGAAGCTGCTTACGAGGTGATGTGTTGGCAAACTTTAACAATACCTTTATTAACTTTTTTGTATTCTTTTGGAACAAGCTAAGTGAATCCTCATATTAACGGGGCCTTCCACTTAAGACCATCTTTTTCTCCAAAATCAAACAACTCAGTAGAAACCACTACCTCGCAACTCGTTGCCATGAAGAAACACAACGATGTATGAATCTCTTGTTGAGCTTTTGTCAGATGTCTTTAGCAATGCTAACTCGGTAAAATTAAATGAGCAAAAACACTCAGTCAGTGAGGAAAGAAACATTTTCTTACAAATTATGTTTGTATTGATAAATGCTGTGAACCTAAACACATGGACTGACTGGTCATTCGCAGAGAGTGAAATCTTCAAAGTTTCACTTTGCTAAAAATTGGTGTATTTTGCCTATACCTAACATCAATCTTTGGAATGTTATGAAAGAACAATCCAACATATTGGCTTGTTTTCTGGTTCACTGCATAAAAGGTTTGTCTAGTACCTCAAATTTGAGCCCTAAAAAGCTGGTAAAAGGAAAACCATGGAAAGTAAATAATTTTTGCCTCTTACACATTCCACGTCAGTTTAAAATCTAAAACCTACATAGTGTCAAGAAAAAAAATGCTGTGATCATCATTTCCAGCAATGTCCGTGCAAAGGAGCTTGTTACACATGAAGCAAAAAGAAACAAAACCCACTAATTTAGGGAAATTTTGACACATTCCAAGGTACATTCTGCAAATGATTCGGCCTACTAGAGAGTGAATTCAAATGAGCCGAGTATAGCTACGTGACCACCTGCCAAGTGACAATATACATGCATAACAATACCCAGTCCTCCATGAAAACGTTGGGGGAAATATCCCCAGCCCTTAACTCACTTTTAGCAAAAAATCCATGGTTTACTCATATAGCCTAGAGAGGAAGACCACCTTAAAGGGGCAGTGTCACGCTATTGTACCATCACTTTAAAAAGCTTAAAACTGCCAATGCATCATTGGAAACCTTAAAATAATGGTCTAGTTTTGCTGCCAAAGACTGTAGTACTGCATTGACACCATAAACTCCTGTATTCAATCAAAGATGACGAGGATGGAAATGGATTGAAATTTGAAAAAAATTGCCAGTTTTTTTTCAAAATTTCAAGCTATGCATTAAAAAATCGCCAAAAAAAATTTATGGTTAGCTCTCCCTGCTAGAATTTCATTGGAATTCATCTTGCTGATTCTGCAGGAGCATTTTTTGCACGAAAACAGGTAGAAGGCAGTAATTTTGGCAGAACTGAACCAAAAACAGCATAAATCCCGGTTACAGTGCTCCTTTACGAGGCAGGGTGACCGAGCAGTTAGAGCGCTGGACTTGAAATGAGGTGGCCCCTGGCTCAATTCCCGCTCTTGCTCAGCCACGCTTGTAAATAGCCAACTATTCCGGCTCTTACCAGTTGGGATTCTTAACTTGTTATGTTCATTTGAATTATTTGTTTCATTTATTTTGCTCGGC
The DNA here is from genome assembly GCA_016490735.1 of Pachyseris speciosa. Lineage (NCBI taxonomy): Eukaryota > Metazoa > Cnidaria > Anthozoa > Scleractinia > Pachyseridae > Pachyseris > Pachyseris speciosa. Next base: position 1,011,003 of record JAEMWC010000043.1, on the reverse strand, counting down.
CCACTAGCCTTTGTGTGCTGCAAATGCTCCCGAGTATAAATAACGGCCATTTATTTTTATTTATTTATTTGTTTATTTATTTATTTGTTGGGACTGTGAACATTAATGGTGTTCTTTGATGCTAAGGTGTAGAGCACCAAAGCCCGAAAACTTTTATGTTTTCGATTTCATCTGCGTTTTAACTCCGTTTTTACCATTCATTGGATACCTGGAACGAGACTGTTTTGGGTGCACCATCCCTCGCTAAAGTTTCTTTTTCTTATCTTTAATTGTCATGAAATTAAGAGGGAAACTTTCCCCTTCCCCATTCCACCCGCCCCTCCGCCCTCCATACCAAAAACTAATTGAAATAAAATAAAAAAGTAAAACCAAAGATAGGAAGTGACAAGAAAATAAAGAAATTAACTGGTGAGCCGGGGAGCTTGGAATCGAAAAGTACTAAATGTAGTGTATCACTTATGAAGTTTGGGAAATAAATCAATCATGGGGCAAATTCATCTTAATAGTATTGCTGACATCCAACTAATTTTGATCACTCTTAGGCTGGTTTAGGGTCCAGTGAAAATCCAGACCAGCTGATGATTGCTCTTGAACCCGAAGCTGCCGCATTTTCCTGTAAGGAAAAAAATATGAGTGATTTCAAATCGGAGCCCGGGACTAGTTCTGTAGATGGATTGCTTTCACATCCCAATTCTCACTACATGGTTGTTGACATTGGAGGTAAATCTAATTAGCTAAACCACCTGTGGAAACTGGTTAAATGTTGCAATCGAGTAATTAAGTCTACAAACCAGGCACCGGATTCTTTAGGTGGGCAATCGATAATATGATGTTTTATCGATGGCAAAACATATGCGATAGGCTTAAACCCGGAGCCTTAGTCAATCCTTGTTCAGTAAATGTTGCAAAGAGCTTTATAAAGGAACTCACGTACCCGAGCGCACCCTAAGAAAAGTGTGCGTTGCCATGTTACAATCTCTTTCTAGACTGTTCACAGTCCTCTATTTTTCCGTGAGATCGTCGAGATAGTATGCGTATTGTTAATGGCGGCCAACTTGATTTTCAAATGTACCGAGTCAGCGGGTCTCGGTGATTTTGTGTCTCTAGGGTGAGGGGGGGGGGGGGGGGGGCGAGAAAAATAGAGACTGTGATAACATCACTGCGTTCAAGGAGCGCGTTGCTCCAGCAACGCAGCCATCTGATTGGTCATTAGATAATAGAGGTTAATCTGTGTTGACAACACGTTTGGCTTACACTGACAAGCCGTTGACAAGTCGATAGTTCTAAAAATTGCTCTCGAGCGCGGAAGATCTGCACTGGCTTCACCGAATGATTCGAAGAAATCGTCACTGTTCGGCGTTTCATTTAGAGTGTCGCCCAGATCATCGTTTCCGTTAAACAGCGTAGAACGTTTCGCTCTTACCCTAACTTCAAGCTCATTTTCGGCTCGCGAAACAGCGGAAGAATTTGTTTTCCTTAAGTGCTTCGGCATTGGCGAGCTGTAAGGCCGGCTCTTCTTGAAATTTCTCGGAGGAGAAATGACATTCAACCTTTTGAAGCGAGGACCTCCGTCACTTTCCACGCAAGTGATGTTTTCAGAAACCAATGCTGCCTTTATAAATTTGCATAAGGTACTGTCATTCCGAATTTTCAGGGCATATTTTGCGCAAACACGTGAAGACTTCTCCGTATCTTGTAGGATAACTACTCCGACATGCTTTCCAACGAGCTCGGCAAGGGGAGTGCTTCTAACTCCCGATTTCTGCGGAATTTTCAACAAATTCTCCGTGGAAACACGGTCTCTGTCAGAAGACTTAAAATCAACGCAACAAATACGACACGTAATAGCAATATCTGGCTTTTTAGCTGGCGGTTTAACCTTTTTTTTTTTTTGGTGTCGAAGAGAGCGTGTTCACCGCCTCCATTGGAAAACGAAGTTTTGAGTTCACGCGACATTGATGTATCAAATGTCCGTCTGAGTATTTTCATTTGCAATGTTTTTTATCAGAGGCGGAGTTTGTTAATTAATAACTTAGGATAGGCGTTAAATTCCTGTCACGCCCCGTGAACGCGATTCGCAGTGATGTTGTCACAGTCCCTCTATTTTTCTCGCTTTCTCCCATACCGTCCCCCGCCCCCTAAGTAGATTTGACACTCTTCTCCAGGTTGACTCGGTACGTTTGAAAATCAAGATGGCCGCCATTAACAAGACGTGTACGATCTCGACGACCTCACGGAAAAATAGAGGAACTGTGAACAGTCTCATCCCTTTCTTGCGATTGATTTAGTCTTCGGGGGACTTGTTCCTTTCTGATCTCGCTCTCTTTTTTTTTTTCAGTAATCACCATTATTTTCACACAGTGAAAATTAATAAAAACACTGTCCTTTCGTAGTATTTCTTTGTGGAATGTGGTCTGTTGAACCTCAGTGAAAGTGAAAATGGCCGAAAACACAGGCTTATACGGATTAAGATTAATTTACCGCTCGTTTAACCACTGAAAGCCATTACATAGAGCTAAGAGGTCTACAGATTAAGAACGGCTCAGTCGCGAATTCTTAATATATAATATATTTTTATAGATGGGAAACTGATATAATCGTCCACTTACATGTATATTTAAAACTACGTATACTACTAGTTCGCTAGTCCCCTTCCTCAGACCACGTAGTTCTTATTCTTCTTTCAATAATTTATATATCATTCGAAATTATTTGTTGCCCTTAAAGTTCTAAGACCATATAGAATTTACAAATGTCCTCATTCTTGATTTAATTAGAGTTTTTACTCCAAGGCCTTGACAATACTTACAATATAGCCCGCTTAATCTTAAGTGCACCATATGTCTGTTTGTTTTCAGGAGGTACCCTTGATGTAACTGTTCACGCAATACAGGACAATGGCTCAGTCAAAGAGCTCCACAAGGTCACCGGAGGTCCATATGGTGGTATTGAAGTGAACCAAGCATTCAAGAGTCTCTTGGAGGATTTGTTTGGAGAAAAAAAGCTTCAGAATTACCGCCACAAGCACTGCTCCGATTGGTTATCCTTGATGGACGAGTTTGAAGCCAAAAAGCGAGGAAATCGAATTTTAGACGAAACTGTTATGACAAACATTCGCCTCCCACGCAGTTTTGTGTCCCTTGTGAATGAGACCTGCAGTCCAGCCATGGCTCGCTATGGACGTGACAAGGTTATGTTGAAAAAGAACGAGTATCTCGCTCTGAGCTCATGGATGATGATGCAATTGTTCAGCCCTACATTGCAGAGCATCAAGGATCATTTGAAGGCCTTGTTGCGAGAACCAAAGCTCTCAAAGGTCAAAACCATGCTACTGGTCGGCGGCTTTGCTGACTCTGCTCTCCTCCAAAAAGAAATCAAAGACGCCTTTCACGGAGAGGTCAGAGTGCTTATACCCAATCATACCAGTATCGCGGTTGTCCAGGGTGCCGCGCTATTTGGAAAGAACGCGGCGAAGATTACAGAAAGAGTGGTTTCTACAACTTACGGTTCAGCCTGCGCAAAGAATTTCATGAAAGGTGTCCATCTTGAAGAAAAGAAGTTTGTTGCTAATGGAACAGAAAAGTGCAACGACTTATTTTTGCCCTTTGTGAGAGAAAACACAGCAGTTCGGATTGGAGAGAAAGTGACAAAAACTTATAAACCGTTATACAGAAGCGATAATATTTTTACGTATTCCTTTTACTCCTCAAGCAATCCCGATGCCACGTATATCACAGACGCTGGAGTGCAGAAACTGGGAAGTGTTACAGTGAAATCGCCAGACACTTGGAGAGGAAAAGATAGAAGACTTCAAGTAAGCCTGTGTTTTGGTGGAACGGAAATAACCGCCTCAGCATTAGATGTTTCAAGCGGGAACGTAGCGCAAACTAAAATCGACTTTTTGCATGGGTGAACACTATGTTCTGATGGCATCCACATAAAAGTGACTGACCCCATATGGTCTCCTATCTTAGTCCACGTACACTTTTTTTATTGTAATGGAAGGATAACACAGTCTTAGTTTAGAATGTATACGAAACGACCTACTAAAAATGTTCACCTAGTACATAAGTGGCGCTCATTTCGTAGTCTGTGCTATTCAAGACCTGGAAATAAGCGATCTTCTTATAAACAAAACGCTTTTCATGCTCAGTTCCGAAACGTACAAGAATATAATTGTGACGCCTATTCCGTGATGTCTCACCGGATCTCTCCTATAGCAAAAGGTCATCTAAGACGGTAATACAATTTTTATCAGTAATCATATCAACAAGGGAGACTTTTGACTGCGCAGGTGCGTAATTTTTTTTTTGTTTTCTCAGTTTGCGACGATCACGCGGTTCTGAGTGGTGTTGAATTTGACAACCAAAACTTTAACGATAAGGCATTCTTAAACAGGTCGTCAGCAAGCCAAATCAAACATATTACCACGAAAAGCAATTTACGGCGAAGAAAAAAATTTTGGTGTGACATAAACTGTCGTAGTTTTGCGGTCGGTAAAGGTCTGTTCGTGTGGAGGTGTCGACGGTCAAGATGGCGATTTGTCTGCAACGAGTATTTGGCGAACCCAGTGTCGATGCATTTTTCTGTCGTCCAAGAGTCTGCTTCAGACCGTAGTTAATGTCAAGCTAAACAAGTGGGACTGCCAAGGAAGAAATCGTGTTGCTATCATTTTCAATTCCATGGTGTTGTTCAACAAAATAATCTTAACGTTTTCGTTTACATCATTTCTTCATGAAAGTCGAAGACAACACTGCAATTAACTAATTAATTCTTCCATTTGATGGGTACAGCTGTCGTTTCAGATCTATGATTTTTGTTGTCAGGCAAGTTGAATGGTTTGATTAGTAAATTTAGTTTTTGTATTACCTCAATTAAAAGTTTGTCATCATACCCCCGAGACTTTTGTTTCCCTTCGTGATATGGGAATTCCCATTAACAGGGGATACTTCTGTTAGTGTACTACCTGTTAGCGAAAACTGGTGTAACTTCGTGGTGCACCCCCTATTCACCCTGACCAGACAAAGCTTCGTTGATCGAATTTCATTTTCAAAATAATGGATTTTTAGGCTCACGCTTTTACCCTGCCTAGATTTCGCAAATTATAATCGATTATCAATATTGAGTTATCACTAAGTTGTTCTTAATCCAAATTTATTTTGTCTTAAATCTTAACTTTGTAGACCATTCCGTTAAGTTATTTTGGCGTTTGTTGTCAGGACAGTCGTTCGCAAGTGAAATTAAATTGTGCTTCGAGATTTGATTCCGACTACATTTTTGTGTATTCCCGAATAATTAATTCGTGATACGGGGATCGGCCAGGACGAGAGATTCTCTAATACCATCTCAATACCTTGACCGAAACAAAAGAAATTTAAGTACTGCATTGATAGACCAAATTTTCGATCAAAGATGATTCTTGCGCGAGCAAGTTTGTTCCGCCTTTGATGGATGCTACTCGAATTCGTTTTCGTCAATTTGTCAATATGCCTTGGTCAAGCCCCCTTAATGCAGCTTTTCGTCAGTTTGCTCATCCTTTTTCTTACTTTTCTCAGGTAATTTTAAGCTTGACTGCAAATTAAGAGGGTAGAGAACGTAAAACTATTTCAGATCAGGAGAATTCATAGGAGTAGTGTTTTTAAGTGATAGGATGGCAGAAGAATTTCCAACCTGACAGCTGATTATGCTACATTTTCACCAATTCTTCTGTTATTATGATAGCCTGTTTTTGTTTGCAACATCAACACAACCAGAAGACGGCAATTTAGCAACTGGATCCTTCAACACATCTTAGGAATTAACTGAAAAAACACCAAAACATTTTACAAGTTTTTGTTTGGTGTTGCATCAACTCACGCAATTTTCATATTGAAGCATCATTTTGAATCTAAAATTGTGTTGTGTATTTAAAATTCTTTTGCAAATTTGATTATTCAATACATACAAATGTGCTTTTCTTTTGTTTCACTTGCAGGGGAAGCAGAGGTGGAATAAATGTGTTACAATATTAGCTAAATAGACACCCTTCTGGCTTATACCTGAATAAAAATTGTTGAATAAAAAGTAATCATATAAATTTGTAGCCTCTCTTTTAACTGAATCATCACTATTTAGACTTGATCATCTCTACAAAGAATTGTTGATGTATTTATATTTGTTTTTATGAATGTGTTGTAATGTACTTTTATTAATATTTCAAAAACTAAAGAAAATAGTAGTTTCCTATGGTGAATGTTACTTACACAGATTATTGTGTCACAAGTAATTTCGCTAGTTGTGGGTTTTTCCTCTCATGATATCTCATGAATCCCTCTTTTATTGTTGATTTGCACAAGTGATGGTTTTATTATAACTCAACTTGAACACATTTTGGTCTTTCAAGTAAAACTACTACATATCAGGCCTCTTACTTCAACAGGGTAAAACAAACCTCTACCATTAAAAAAAATTTTTAGTGAACGATCAAAACAGAACTGATGCAAAACACCAGTAATGTGTTTGTAGATTGGTTAGTAAAATTCTTTTTACTATCATCAGAATGATGGGAAGAGGTCATGCAAAACAAAATGAATCAAAAATATTTGCAGCAGCATAAAACTCAGAAGATATTGTTAGCTCTGAGGGCCTTTTCACTTCTTGGGAGATTTCTCATAAATAAACCAGAAGATCAGAGGCAAGTTGTGTTTCTTAGCTTATGTAGAAAATTTTAATTATAATTCCATTCTTAGAACAAACAAAGCAAGCAGGTAAGGGCAGCTGTTTATTATGAAAATGAACATGAGGGTTCACTATTTATGAATAAAAGTATAATAGTGAGTTTATTTTGCAACAGCGGCCAATTCAAAGCCCAACAGATCAACTGAGGAATTACCAAGAAATTTGAGCTCCCCAATGGACAAAGCGTCAGTTTTTCCAATGGGCAAAATTACTCGAAAAATATAACCACTTTGGTTTATTTTGACTTGAAATGGTTTCCCTATACTCGAACGTTTTCCATCAGTCTACTCTTAATCCGAGCACAACTATGATCCAAGCAAAGCCTAAATTATAGTTAAAAAATGTTAAACAGCAAAAGCCCAGTTGCAGAAAAAAGGGAATCTGTTGATCATAAGTCAAATGTAGCAGTTCATTAGTGCTTGTCTTTGCAGTGATTGAATCTTAATATTAACATTTCAGAGCTTTCTGCTTTTATTTAAAAAGTATAAGGAGCTTTGTTCGGTACACTGGTAGACAATTGAAAACCTAATGCACTAACCCAGCCTAATCATGAAATTTGATAAATGAGCTCCTTGATGTAAGCGTATATAACTTCAATTATTGAATATTTCAAATACATTTTAAAAATAACACTTCCGCTTATTTTCACTAGAAACGGTTTTCCTGCGCTTTGACCTCTTCTGTGTACATCACCGTCAAACTGAGTCTAAATTATACCGAAAAACGCACCGAACGTTGTACAGAAAGAGCCCATGAAAGTACGTAGTTCAGTTTAATTGATAGATCTAACCTCGAAGCACATCGGTCTTCTGTTGACAAAGCCGCTGTTGAACTTTCGCTGACCTCTGACACAGCTATGAAGTGCTTCGTCATTTTGTAAACTGGAGGGCATAAAGAATTTTCCCAACCCGGTATTCCTGCTTTTAGAGCAGATCGCTCCTCATTTAAACCGTTTTCCCCCCAACATATTCACGTTTACACGCCGCATGAACCTCCACGCAGGAAAAATCCGCTTGTACACTAGAGCGGATACTTGTACAAATAACATTTTATGGTCCTTAAGAAATCTTTTCCAATTTTTACTATCATTAGGAAAGAGGACGACACATGAACATTGATATTTTTATCCAAAACATACTAATAGAATAAGTTATCCAGTACATCTTGCCACCCGGGCGGCCATGTTTGTTTACACTGAAATCTCTTTTGCGCGCGTGTAGAGGAGCCTGGATTTAAGGGTAAGAATCAACCAATCAGACAAAAGTCTCCCTCGCTTAATCATTGTTTCTTACCCTTTTGAGCGAGGATGTTCTGAATAGCGAAAAGCTCTTTTCGCCCCATGTAAGGTAATCCAAGAGAGTCTTGGATTCCGGATTCCACGCTGTGGATTCCGGATTCCACGCTGCGGATTCCGGAATTCCACGCTATGGATTCCGGATTCCATGTCTGTGGATTCCGGATTCCACATCCGTGGATTCCGGATTCCACAGACCAAAATTACCTGGATTTCGGATTCCATTAGCTGGATTCCGGATTCCAAAGCCGTGGATTCGGGATTCCACAGACCAAAATTACCTGGATTCCGGATTCCGGATTACCTTACATGGGGCGACTCTTTGCACAGAGTGTGCAGCCAAGCTTATACGCTCGCCTGCTCTGCAAAACTTGTACATATACTTCGAAATACTGTTATAATAATACGTACTTCCACAGTATATGTAAATATGGATAGTTTAGACTAGTGTAAGAAGGAGAAGTTAATCCTTAAGTAAACCATAGAGTTTACAAACGCGAAAGATGTACAGTAGACAGCAAGTATTAGTTAAAATATTATCGAAATGAGAGTCTCAGTTACACGGATTCATTTTGCGGAGTTACAACAAACAGAGAGAAGATGGGTGCGTTCAATAAAAAATAATGATCCTGGTAAAGCACTATCGGACTTGCCTTAAGAGCCAATTTCTGTAAATATCGAGAATCCGGCGTCACTCGTCAAATTTCGAAATTCTTCATATCTTGCCTGAATGACACCTATGGTGAGTTATTTTCGAAAATAGAATTATAAGATCGTGAAGCGCTTGCTTTTTTCTGAAATAAAGGAAAGTTTGAAAAACGCCATTTTACCGCCATGACGCTGCCGAAAATAGTGTAAAATGACGCATTTTGTTATCGCTCGTGTAGATAAACGCGGAGTTATCTATCAATGCGACTTGGCCAAATCTTAAGGCATCTCTTGGTCTTTCCAAAGCACAAAATTGTTTTGGAAAAGCTACTGGTATAAAGCTGTTTTTGACCGTTAAATATACCACAGTTCAAACGCTTTAGCGAATGAGCTAATTTTTGCTAACTTCCACACCACAAAAAGCCCACTGGTACATACAATTTAACGTTGAAATTAGTATTTTCTTAAAGTGCATATTTTGTGCTCTGTTGTGTTAAAATTTCTTCCGCGGCCCGACAAAAGTGCTCCGTCGAGAGACAGAAACGTGAAGTCAAGTTTTGCATCGCCGCCATTCTTGAAATCAACATGAACTTTGCCTTCTTCGAACCACAGCTTCGTCAAGAACTAAAAGTCTGCCGATGGAAACCTTAACTCGCTATTCTGAACGCCTAAGGATTACAGTACAATTCTAAACTTACTGTTTTCAATCTCTCTGAGAGTGATAACCTTCACCATAAATTTTGACAAGGTCAGAGTAGGTGATGAAATTATGTAACTCGACGCTGATTGACACGGCAATTTTCAAGTGACTTTAATTACGTACGCTCGTTCTAAACTGCTTCTTTCCTCCAACTATTACCTTTGTAAAGTTATGATGTTATGATATCTTGAATTCCTACTTGGCCACCATCTTCGGTTACAGAAACGTTGCTGTACTTTGCCTGCAAAGGGAAATTTGTTACATGTAATTGCGTGACGTTGACCAAAGGATTGACAAAACCAATGCTTTTCGGTAACCGATAATATTTTCATTTGAACTTTGCAACAGCGTTCGAGTCGAACAGCTGAAATGAAAAGACTATAAGAACATCTTACCTTTTAAAATTGCCTTGTACACATGTCCAGTCAAGGAAACCACGTTAGGAAGAGATGCGTAACACTCAGGTGTTCAATCGAATTTCATACCATTTTACATGCTCGTACGTTGTTTAGGGAAACTGTGACAAACTCCATGAAGATCCAGCGATTTGAAGCTTATTCACTGTGACTCCAGTGATTCTATTTGATGACGTGCCTATCTTTCCGTACCAAGCACACGAATGTTTCGATTTACCCGTCTAGCTCGAATGAAGTACTGTTTGCCCGCATTTTTCTTTGTATAATTTTAGTACCAGGGGGTAGGGGTGGTGGACTAGCGAAGTCAATGGGGTAGGTTGTAGTGGTGGAATGAAGATATCCCTGTAAAGAAATGTGGTTGCAAGAAAATTCTGTACAATTAAGTAAGTAGATATAATGAAAAGTATTATTTATAAAAACAAAGTTGACAAAAATACCTCTTTTCAGAAAATTGTTTACCCACCTCCACCACCCCTCCCTGCTCAAAAAATGTAATAAGGTCCTACGTAAAATTGCGGCATGTCCTCGCGTATATTTCCATACTCCAGATACCCAAATAAATGTTTTGTCTTAACGTTCAAGGTTTTCTTTTCGAAGTTCAAATAGAAAAGAGAAACTTAACAGTATCTATGCAAAATATAAGGCCTAGTTCTTGTGGGAGGGCTATTTATGACTATTTCTTTCGAAACGTTGGGCTCGGCCACGGAAGTAGTCCCTCACACAGTTTTCTAACCTTCTTGACTTTTCACCAAAGAGCATAGCACCTTCCGGATATGCGGATCTACAAGAATTGGGTGGCTGATGTACGGAAAACCACGGTCATTTGCCGCAGAGATATTCACTTGTTCCTCTGCTTCAAGCGCATCTTTCCTCACCAGCAGTTACCGTCGCAGTTTCGCGGCGAAAACTGTAAAATAAGACGAAAATTGTTGGGGAAATAGAATTTCCGTGGCAGTGAGCTATTCACAGTCTCTCGCCATCGGAGCCGGTCCCGTGTGCTCGCCGCATTTCTTTGGTGACTACATCCGAATGCAGTTACCTTCTGGTGGCCTGGCCAATGGATAAGGTTCTCCACAAGGTGACACTTCTGATTTTCCCGAAGCCTTACGGCCCCGGCGTCCGACCCTCTTGGTTTCTCTCAACGCCCAGCCCTCCTTCCTGGGCAACCTCGTTGCCAGGGCTTTTCCCTTTTTTCGAAGTGAGGGAAATAGTCCTGGGAACGAGGTTGCTTACTGGGCTGGTAGTAACTTGAAGAACTGACGACGGTTGTGACTTGGACAGGTGGAGGAAGGCCTGCACTCTCCATAGGAGGCATAGTTCAGTTTGGCAATTAAATTCCATCATGGGATGACTCTTGTTAGACAGTTTTCTTCTGTCTCAAGAGACAAATGTTGCTCGAATGTGCCGCCGATGCCTCCAAATCCTGTCCCTGTTTAAGATCTACTATTTGGATACCTTGTTTGGGAAAAGGGACCTTTATTCGAGACCTCATTTTACATACAGAGAACATACAAAAGGAATTATAGAATTTGACTTTTTAAATTATTGTATGAAGTATTGTATTAAGATTCATGACCCAGTAAACCATACCCTTTTACATCAATAAAGGGAGTGGCCGCCGGGAGGCTAGGGACAGGGGCCAGGAGTGACAACGTCGTCTCCAGAGAGCTTATCCCTTTATCTTTGAAGAGAAAAGCGCCCTGGGGAAGCGGCTGGGGGGTGTATATATATGGCCTATACGAGGACGTGCCGCTGGATAGAGTGTATGGTTTTTGATCCATCTGTCTTAAACACAGTTATACAATTTCAAGCGAGGGTGTCATAATCAGGGTTAGCCTGGATCTGTCCTAACAGGGTGTGGTTACAAGACTATCGTCGAGTATTTAAAAATCTGAAATCGGAAACGCGTATCTGCATTAATTTAGCATTGCAGGTCATGAATCACCATTAAATCATTTCAGGACTAGATATCAGCGCTATTGTTTTAAAACAAGATGGCGTTTCCACACACAGGACAGGTATTCCTAAATTATCTTCACTTTTTCTCGTGCTCTCGCCCCAAATATGTGAGAGCCTCGAAGAGGCGTCTAAACAAGGTAAGGGTTTCAAAACCCCAGCGGCACCCTTACACCCAAACATGTGTGAGATACCTCACTCCCTAATAGATGGGAGGAGGGGGGCAGGTGTTGCGAGAACTCAACACACATCAGTTGAAATGTTAAGTTATGAAATCTTAAGTGCGGCGAGCCTTTGGCTCATATGGAGAAATACTGTTCTTTACCACGGAATTACTGTCTCTACGGCAAGTTCTGCCTTTTTTTTCACGTTTGACAGCGAAATTGCGACAGTAAGTGCTGGTAACGAAGCAAGATGGGCTTCCAGTAGGGGAAGAAGTGAATTTCCCTGCGGAAAAAGACTGTCGGTGCTTTCGTTCCTGCACTGCTACCATATTGTTGAACATCACTGCTCTCTGGTGAAAAGCAAGAAGGTTGGAAAACTGTGAGAGAGACTACTTTCGGGTGCTATGTGACAATTTTATGAAGCTACAAGAGGGTTTCAATGAGGTTAGCCGTTAGCCGTAAAACGTCCAAAAATCTAGCCGTTATGCGTAAAAATTGAAAAAAAATTGACCGTCAGCCGTAAAAAATATTAACGGCTAAAAATTCTGGCCATAAAAATAAGTCTAAGATCTCGTGTTTAAAGCGAGTAACGAAAAGGGGGGTGGGGGGGGTGGAGATACTCTACCCATCCATCCTTGTACTACCCGGTGCCACAAACGGGTATGTCGTTGTAAGATGCAAAATTCAGGACCCTACTGCCTGCTGATACGCTCTCAAAAAAAGCAGAAGAGACCATGAAGGAGTGGCTGAAGAATTACCGTCCAGTACGGCAGAGAACAGTGAGGAGCGAGACCGCAAAAGATAAGGCAGGAGCTCTTCCACCAGCAGAGTATGCAAAGGAAAATCCTAAAGCTGTTACAAGGGTGCAATTTCCAGCCGTTCAAGTTAACATGATGCACACTGCCTCCTTAGAAAACCCGCTCTGTTGCTGACGAAGGGTGTGCAATAAGTTTCGTAAGTGATACCATTGTTCCGTAACTCACGCTCGCGTCCGAGGCTGATTTCAACCAGGTGGAAGAGTACGAAAGCGATTCCGATCATAGTGATATTGATACAGCAGATTTTGACTCAGAGGAACTGGTCACTGGTAAACCTGCAGCATAGGTGTTATTTCAAATGTTTCATTAGGCGCATTTATCATTAAGCTTTGAAAAATACGAGTAAATATACCCTATTGTTTTATTTGTTTTGTTTTTGTCAAAGTACCACAGTGTACATGTAGGAATGAAGATATAGACCAGATATAGTTTACCGTGGTAGTATATTACCACAGTTTTCTACCCCAGAATGTACCTGGGACTTTACAACAGTGAAAATTAATTTTTAACTTTTTTAAACACTGGTAATTAATTTTTAACAGATCCGTTAACCGTAACAGAAAAAAATTAACCGTTAGCCGTATAAAAGCCAAAATATTAACCGTTAGCCGTGAAAGACACTACCCCATTGAGACCCTCCTACAACTGCCAAGCAGTGCCATAAATAGCCTTCGCGCAACACAGAAGCCTATTCCACAAGTAATTATTTGCAAAGATACCGCTACTATTCCCTTTTATATTTCTTGTGACCATCGGAAAGGAAACCTTGAATAAAACATTTATTTGGGTATCTGAAGTACGGAATCGAAAGAGTGAAAATAAAACGCGAGGACATGCAGCAACTTTAGGTAGGAACTATTGCATTTTTGAGCAGGGAGGGGTGGTGGAGAAAAGAAAAAAAAACTGAAAAGAACTATTTTTGCCAGCTTTGCTTTAAAAAGAATACCTTTCACTATAACCCCAAGTTTCCTTCACAGGGATATCTTTTACACCACCACTACCCCCTACCCAATTTACTTCGCCAGTCCACCACCCCTCCCCTCTGGAACCAAAATTATACAAAGAACAATGCTTGCAAACAGTGCGCTATTCGAGCTAGACAGGTAAATTTAAAAATTTGTTTGCTTGGTACGAAAAGATACGCACGTCATCAAATAGAATCACTGGAGTCACAATGAATAAGCTTCAAATCGCTGGATCTTCATGGAGTTTGTCACAGTTTCCTCGGACGCGAGCGTGAGTTACGGAACAATGGTATCACTTACAAAACTTATTGCGCACCCTTCGTCAGCAACAGAGCGGTTTTTCTAAGGAGGCAGTGTGCATCATGTTAACTTGAACGGCTGGAAAGTGCACCCTTGTAACAGCTTTAGGATTTTCCTTTGCATACTCTGCTTGTGGAAAAGCTCCTGCCTTATCTTTTGCGGTCTCGCTCCTCACTGTTCTCTGCCGTACGGAACGGTAATTCTTCAGCCACTCCTTCATGGTCTCTTCTGCTTTTTTTGTGAGCGTATCAGCAGGCAGTAGGGTCCTGAATTTTGCATCTTACAACGACATACCCGTTTGTGGCACCGGGTAGTACAAGGATGGATGGGTAGAGTAGAGTTGTCACATAGCACCCGAAAGTAGTCTCTCTCACAGTTTTCCAACCTTCTTGCTTTTCACCAAAGAGCAGTGATGTTCAACAATATGGTAGCAGTGCAGGAACGAAAGCACCGACAGTCTTTTTCCGCAGGGAAATTCACTTCTTCCCCTACTGGAAGCCCATCTTGCTTCGTTACCAGCACTTACTGTCGCAATTTCGCTGTCAAACGTGAAAAAAAGGCAGAACTTGCCGTAGAGACAGTAATTCCGTGGTAGAGAACAGTATTTCTCCATATGAGCCAAAGGCTCGCCGCACTTAAGATTTCATAACTTAACATTTCAACTGATGTGTGTTGAGCTCTCGCAAACCTGCCCTCCTCCTCCCATCTATTAGGGAGTGAGGTATCTCACACATGTTTGGGTGTAAGGGTGCCGCTGGGGTTTTGAAACCCTTACCTTGTTTAGACGCCTCTTCGAGGCTCTCACATATTTGGGGCGAGAGCACGAGAAAAAGTGAAGATAATTTAGGAATACCTGTCCTGTGTGTGGAAACGCCATCTTGTTTTAAAACAATAGCGCTGATATCTAGTCCTGAAATGATTTAATGGTGATTCATGACCTGCAATGCTAAATTAATGCAGATACGCGTTTCCGATTTCAGATTTTTAAATACTCGACGATAGTCTTGTAACCACACCCTGTTAGGACAGATCCAGGCTAACCCTGATTATGACACCCTCGCTTGAAATTGTATAACTGTGTTTAAGACAGATGGATCAAAAACCATACACTCTATCCAGCGGCACGTCCTCGTATAGGCCATATATATACACCCCCCAGCCGCTTCCCCAGGGCGCTTTTCTCTTCAAAGATAAAGGGATAAGCTCCCTGGAGACGACGTTGTCACTCCTGGCCCCTGTCCCTAGCCTCCCGGCGGCCACTCCCTTTATTGATGTAAAAGGGTATGGTTTACTGGGTCATGAATCTTAATACAATACTTCATACAGTAATTTAAAAAGTCAAATTCTATAATGCCTTTTGTATGTTCTCTGTATGTAAAATGAGGTCTCGAATAAAGGTCCCTTTTCCCAAACAAGGTATCCAAAATGAGCAGATCTTAAACAGGGACAGGATTTGGAGGCATCGGCGGCACATTCGAGCAACATTTGTCTCTTGAGACAGAAGAAAACTGTCTAACAAGAGTCATCCCATGATGGAATTTAATTGCCAAACTGAACTATGCCTCCTATGGAGAGTGCAGGCCTTCCTCCACCTGTCCAAGTCACAACCGTCGTCAGTTCTTCAAGTTACTACCAGCCCAGTAAGCAACCTCGTTCCCAGGACTATTTCCCTCACTTCGAAAAAAGGGAAAAGCCCTGGCAACGAGGTTGCCCAGGAAGGAGGGCTGGGCGTTGAGAGAAACCAAGAGGGTCGGACGCCGGGGCCGTAAGGCTTCGGGAAAATCAGAAGTGTCACCTTGTGGAGAACCTTATCCATTGGCCAGGCCACCAGAAGGTAACTGCATTCGGATGTAGTCACCAAAGAAATGCGGCGAGCACACGGGACCGGCTCCGATGGCGAGAGACTGTGAATAGCTCACTGCCACGGAAATTCTATTTCCCCAACAATTTTCGTCTTATTTTACAGTTTTCGCCGCGAAACTGCGACGGTAACTGCTGGTGAGGAAAGATGCGCTTGAAGCAGAGGAACAAGTGAATATCTCTGCGGCAAATGACCGTGGTTTTCCGTACATCAGCCACCCAATTCTTGTAGATCCGCATATCCGGAAGGTGCTATGCTCTTTGGTGAAAAGTCAAGAAGGTTAGAAAACTGTGTGAGGGACTACTTCCGTGGCCGAGCCCAACGTTTCGAAAGAAATAGTCATAAATAGCCCTCCCACAAGAACTAGGCCTTATATTTTGCATAGATACTGTTAAGTTTCTCTTTTCTATTTGAACTTCGAAAAGAAAACCTTGTACGTTAAGACAAAACATTTATTTGGGTATCTGGAGTATGGAAATATACGCGAGGACATGCCGCAATTTTACGTAGGACCTTATTACATTTTTTGAGCAGGGAGGGGTGGTGGAGGTGGGTAAACAATTTTCTGAAAAGAGGTATTTTTGTCAACTTTGTTTTTATAAATAATACTTTTCATTATATCTACTTACTTAATTGTACAGAATTTTCTTGCAACCACATTTCTTTACAGGGATATCTTCATTCCACCACTACAACCTACCCCATTGACTTCGCTAGTCCACCACCCCTACCCCCCTGGTACTAAAATTATACAAAGAAAAATGCGGGCAAACAGTACTTCATTCGAGCTAGACGGGTAAATCGAAACATTCGTGTGCTTGGTACGGAAAGATAGGCACGTCATCAAATAGAATCACTGGAGTCACAGTGAATAAGCTTCAAATCGCTGGATCTTCATGGAGTTTGTCACAGTTTCCCTAAACAACGTACGAGCATGTAAAATGGTATGAAATTCGATTGAACACCTGAGTGTTACGCATCTCTTCCTAACGTGGTTTCCTTGACTGGACATGTGTACAAGGCAATTTTAAAAGGTAAGATGTTCTTATAGTCTTTTCATTTCAGCTGTTCGACTCGAACGCTGTTGCAAAGTTCAAATGAAAATATTATCGGTTACCGAAAAGCATTGGTTTTGTCAATCCTTTGGTCAACGTCACGCAATAGGCCTTTTTACAGTTCCCGGCGCCATCTTGGAATAGTAACCGCGCAAACATCATGTCGAGGCTCGCGTTGACCCGGGAGATACAAACATAGCAAAATCACAGCTGTTTCGCTTACTTGTTTCGTATCGTTTGTCATATCTTTGCTTAAAATGGTCTTAAAATATAAAGACAAGGAAATTTTGACGCTAGAGGATATACAGAAGCTCACAGTGAAAGATCTGAGGAATATTTTGAAGAGTAATTCCGAAAACGCCGGCGGAATGAAGGCGGACCTGGCTCTGAAAGTGTACGCATTACTTATGCGAGACGTGGTATCAAGGTCGGCCGAAAATACCCAGCAAACTGATGAAAACTGTTCTGAAAACATTGGCCATTTCAAATACGACGAAATAATGAGACAAATCTCTGCTCTTGGATGGTCAACAGACTTGCGACAGCTTCCAGAATTCAGCTTCATTCAGCTCTACGATTACCTTGTCGTCTCTACACGCAAGTACCGCCATATTTTGTTGAAGGGCACACATTACAAAAAGTTAAAATCGTACCAATTTTTCTTCGAAGGAAATGTGAAACGACTGGAAAGCAAAATATTTCAAGGCCAGACCTACGTGAAAGCCAGCGTAATTCCTTCAATGAAAAAGAATCCGTACAGAGTTGTTGTGGAGTTTTCACCTCAGAACGACATTTTGCGGGCGACATGCACGTGTCCGGCTGGACTTGGTTTATCCGGAAAAGGTAAATGTAACCTCTTTGGAGGAGTGTTGTTTGCGATTGAAGATTTTACGAGAAGGGGATTACAAAAACATGCTGAGCCTTTGTCATGTACATCGCGACTGTCTGTGTGGGTTGTACCCGCAACCAAAGTGTTGCAGCTAAACCTCTCGACCAAGTGCTAATCAGAAAGATACGATTTGGTAAGAAAAATATTCGTCTTCAGTCAAAGGTTATAAAAATTTGATCCAAGATCACCAAATCAGCGAACAAGAGAGAAAAACAGTTTCAAGAGTTTATGTGAAAGTCTTCAAAATTGCCTCCCTGCCAGTTCATTTTTTTTGTTCCACGACATCAATTCAAACTGTGTAGAGGAGTCAGACTCTAAAGAGACAAACGAGGCACCAGAGTCTGTGCCTTTTACAGACAGTTACGATATTGCTACTGAGCACTTTAAAGCTATGATCGATTCCCATGTTTCCGGCTTAACGATCACCCATGAAGAGATAGATGAAACGGAGAGAACAACTCGAGGACAAAACAAAAACAATCTTTGGTTTGAAAAGAGGAAGTCTCTTTTGACAGCTTCAAACTTTGGAAAAGCAGCAAAGAACAAAGTGGAACCTTCAAATAAGTTGAAATCAATCCTTTACTCAAATTTTACAACAGAAGGTACTCAATATGGCATTGAAAGTGAAGCAAAGGCAGTGAACCTTTTTATAAGGGAAATGAAAAAGGACGGCATTGATGTAACTGTTGAGGAAATTGGGCTACTGGTGTCCAAGGACAAGCCATACCTGGGGGCAAGTATAGACAGGATTGTAACCATTAAGGATACACACGAAAAATGGGGAATGGAAATTAAATCCCCTCTAAGCAAAGCAGGCATGACTATTGAAGAAGCCTGCCAAAATAAAACATTTTTTCTGGAGAAACTTGGTGATGGAACTGTAAGGTTAAAACGAAATCATGATTATTATGTACAAATTCAAGGGCAGCTCTACTGTTCTAACTTGGATCTTAAAGGGATCATCCTTATAGTATACTTTGGAGAGAGTAGACCACTATTTGTGGAGAAAATTTACTTGGACAATTCTTGGATCAGTGACACCCTGCCAAAGATAGATTTCTTTTACAGACGTGCTCTTTTCCCAGAGCTTATTACCAGACGAGTGCATCGAGGTAAGGTTCTATACCTGCATGGAGGTTGGTTGCCATATGGCCAATATTGCTGTACACGTATTGGTTTGAAAATGCGATTTCAAAGGCAATTGTAAACAATTATTGTACAGTAAATTTACATCATTTATTACTACAGCCATTACTTTTTCTTTTCATGTAACAGTGCTTAGAATGTATCCGTAAGAACCTTGATGACTCAAGCAAATCACCTTGCAGGATGAATTTGCAGTTCTATTGAGTAAAGTTTGAACTGACAATACTTGAAATGTCAGCTGGGTGTTACATTAGTTACAGTCAAAAACTTTATAGAACTAAGACTTATTTGTCATGGGTATAAGGGTACCAACACTCCTTTCCACTTAAAATAACAGAACCTCAAATTAAGCAACAGTAGCTAAGAGCCACTCAGGAGAGAGAGCAAACCACAAAACTTAACTTCAAGAAACTACACTGGCAATTAAATTATCTTGTTTCTTAAAATTTGTGTTTGTTGCTTTATCTCCCATCTGATTGTCTAGGGGTTGCAAAATGATAAACATGCCAGAAATCGTTTTAGGTGGGTAAACAAAATACAGTTAATAAAAAAGTAATTTAGGGTTTTGGTTTTGCGGGAGGTAGCAATGGAGGAAGAAAATTTGTCAATAGTCCACATACTGTGGCTATTTGTGTTGCATAGGGACTTAAAGTGTTGGGTAAGTTACCATCTAAGATATGGTAAGTCTTTATCCTACCAATTGCCCTCTCCACATGTATTCGCACAGAGGCGATAGTCATAGTTTCTTCTGTCTCTGATGCAGTCAGTTGATCTCGTCCGGCCAAAAAAGGGGGCATATTAACCGTGACACCATCAGGCACAATGTCCTTTATGTCGAAGCCACGGTCAACCATAACATTGTCACCACTACTCAATAAATCTAAAACTCCACTCTCTCTTGTTATCTGTTTATCTGACACCCTTCCACCCCAGAGGTCTGAAAGAAAGGTGACTTGGCCATTTGGAGTGACTCCCACCAGTTGCTTCCAAGTATTGTGGTGCTTGTAGTCTGACCAAGTTTAAGACTGCGCAAGCATGGCAGAGGGGCACTGAATAAATATCTCCGTACAGTCCAAAATTATTCTAGTTGTTGCAAACTCGGCAAACTCCTCTGGCATGTTTTTGCGTACCAACTCTTGTGATGGAAAAGGGAAAAGTTCGTTGAGTTCAAAGTACAGCAAATTGATCCAGGTTATACATATTCTGGACACAAGGCTTTTACTAACACCAAACCGGTCTGCAAGGTCCTGCACAAATAATCCAGCCTTCAGTCGCATCAATACTAAAAGAAATTCATCAAGAAATGTTAATTTCCGGGAAGGTCCAGGCTTGTTTTTATTTTCGTCCTCTTGATAAGGCTGCCTCTCTCACACTAATTGTTCTCCTTTCCAGTACTGCATTTTTGCTAATTTTGGCTCAAGATACTTAAAAAAACTTATCAGTGCTTCATAGCAAGGAAACCCAGTGTAAAAAAGGATGGCTGAATTATCATCCTTTATTTTGTCTAAGGAAAATTGGCGCCCCAGCAAAATCTCATTCTCTTTTTTCATGTCTGCCAACTTTTCTTCACAATCAGCTAACTTTAGTTCCAGTGATGTAATCTGCCTTTGTAGTTGTTCAACAACATTAGCATTAGAGGCTTTGGTTGGATCCAGACACTGATTAGCAAATGAATTTGAACATTGACTGCTGTGGACTGTGGAAACTGTTTCAGGTGGTGCTGGTATGATTATTGAGTCTTCAGTGCCTTCCATGGAGTCTGCAACATCCTTTTCCTGAGCTAAAACTGCTTCATTTTGGATTCGCCTTGCAGGAGCTTTTCGAGACTTTTTTGGCACGCTCCATGAAAACTGGGATGGTTCAGCACCTTATAACAAAAATGTTACAATTTTAAACTCGTCATGTACAAAGGAACAAATAAACATTTAGCATAATGTAGCTGTAATGAAATATTTGCCATGACATTTTTGTATCTGTTTTTGCAATTGCATTTCACATACCTTTCTTTAAGTCCCAGCAGCCTGACAATTTTCTAATAATATCTTCTTGTCTAAAATGTTCACTGCAAACAACAGTTGCAGCAGTTACACTGAAGTCATCCTTTCCATGTTGCCGCTTTATAAGGTTACACCAGCGATTTCTGGTCTTGGGGTCGGTTGGAAAACTGAAAAAATGGTAACCAGCAGAAAGCCCTTTGTCATTGTAATAGCAGTTTTGACAGCCGTAAACGGCACACTCTTTGCCCCTTTTCTTTGAATTCGACGGAGGAGTATCTTGATGAGTATTGCTGCTGTTCATTATTCAGACGTATCGCGAAAAAACAGGACAAAAACGAAGAAAAAGCAAAGATAAGTGAAGATTCTCTGTTAAACACACACCACCTACGAAATGCGACTCAACGCGAGCCTCGACATTATGTTTGCGCGGTTACTATTCCAAGATGGCGCCGGGAACTGTGAAAAGGCCTATTACATGTAACAAATTTCCCTTTGCAGGCAAAGTACAGCAACGTTTCTGTAACGAAGATGGTGGCCAAGTAGGAATTCAAGATATCATAACATCATAACTTTACAAAGGTAATAGTTGGAGGAAAGAAGCAGTTTAGAACGAGCGTACGTAATTAAAGTCACTTGAAAATTGCCGTGTCAATCAGCGTCGAGTTACATAATTTCATCACCTACTCTGACCTTGTCAAAATTTATGGTGAAGGTTATCACTCTCAGAGAGATTGAAAACAGTAAGTTTAGAATTGTACTGTAATCCTTAGGCGTTCAGAATAGCGAGTTAAGGTTTCCATCGGCAGACTTTTAGTTCTTGACGAAGCTGTGGTTCGAAGAAGGCAAAGTTCATGTTGATTTCAAGAATGGCGGCGATGCAAAACTTGACTTCACGTTTCTGTCTCTCGACGGAGCACTTTTGTCGGGCCGCGGAAGAAATTTTAACACAACAGAGCACAGAATATGCACTTTAAGAAAATACTAATTTCAACGTTAAATTGTATGTACCAGTGGGCTTTTTGTGGTGTGGAAGTTAGCAAAAATTAGCTCATTCGCTAAAGCGTTTGAACTGTGGTATATTTAACGGTCAAAAACAGCTATATACCAGTAGCTTTTCCAAAACAATTTTGTGCTTTGGAAAGACCAAGAGATGCCTTAAGATTTGGCCAAGTCGCATTGATAGATAACTCCGCGTTTATCTACACGAGCGATAACAAAATGCGTCATTTTACATTATTTTCGGCAGCGTCATGGCGGTAAAATGGCGTTTTTCAAACTTTCCTCGATTTCAGAAAAAAGCAAGCGCTTCACGATCTTTGAATTCTATTTTCGAAAATAACTTACCATAGGTGTCATTCAGGCAAGATATGAAGAATTTCGAAATTTGACGAGTGACGCCGGATTCTCGATATTTACAGAAATTGGCTCTTAAGGTGGCTCCTACCGGTTTCCAGCATTTTCAAGCACTTATATTTTGATGGATCATTACTACCAATTTTTATTAGTTAATACCTTTAAAGTGGTATCAAAGAAATGCCCAATTATTGATGAACAAGTTATGAAACTTTTTTTGGCATAAAAGGTTACCATAGCAACACCATAGCCTGATAAAAACACACCCGTTATTTTAGCTTTAAGCGACAATAACTCAAAAACGACCTCGGTGACCCCCATTTTTTATTTTCCGAAAATAATTAGTAGAATATGATAAATCTTTTTGCAAAGTTTTAAAAAATTTGTTGGAGCACATTCAGAGCCACCTTAAATTTCCGCAAATTTAAGGTAGCTCTGAATCCGCTCCAACAATTTTTTTTAAACTTTGCAAAAAGGTTTCTTATATTATGCTAACCATTTTCCAAAAATAAAAAATGGGGGTCACCGAGTTCGTTTTTGAGTTATTGTCGCTAAAAGCTAAAAAAGGGGTGTTTTTAAAAGAATATGGTGTTGCTATGGTAACCTTTTATGTCAAAAAAAGTTTCATAACTTGTTTATCAATGATTGGGCATTTTTTGATACCAATTTAAAGGTAATAACGTATAAAGATTGGTAGTGATGATCCACCAAAGAAATAGTGCTTGAAAATACTGGAAACCGGTAGGAGCCACCTTAAGTAGCATTTCCCATATGTCTTCGCCTGCTAGTTAGTCGGCAGGCTTTGAACTATTGTATTCTTATTGCAAACTAGTACTATATGTTTGGCATTGGTGAGCGCGAGGATGTGCTATGTTTCCGAGGTTTCCCTCTGCGGCTTGAAGTTGAATTTTACACGATTAGCTGTTTTTAAATTATTGATATCTCAATAATTGCTAATTTTGACAGGTACACTTAACGTAAATGATATCATCGCTAAGAAAAAATTTATTTGTTTTTGTTTTGTGTGTGTGTGTGCGTGGTTTTCGTTGCACTGGTAATGTCGATGCTGTTGATAGTGTGGTTTTGATTCTTGGAGCTTCAAGCTCAGATGGCTCTGCAATACAGGAATCGGCGAATCACCAAAATGTCCCGGTTCTGATTGACGTGACAGGGCGCAAACTTTATCAAATACAAAAATAATAATCATCATCATCATCATCATCATCATCGTCATCATAAACAAGCTAAAACTATATATGCAAACAAACAGTAGGATGGGTATTCAAAAAGTTGACATGACATTTGCTGAAGAAAGCATTAGGGTTTAGGCACCTACATCCGAATTTTATGCCATATCTGGGGTTTTCGGGGGAAAATGTTCCACCCAACTATCTGAACTACTAGTTAGCACGTGTGAATGACGTCTAGGGACTTGTGGCAAGCTGAAAGGTCGGTGATGAGTCGACGATGAGTATGACAACACTAACAAATTAAAAAAAAAAACAAACAAACAAAAACAAGTACTGAAGTACTGTGAGATGAATGTCCCAAAATTTATCAATCATTGGTTAGATTTTGTTCACAGACTTAGCGAAACTAACAGGAGAGTAAAAAGGGAAAAATAACAAAAGTTTAATTTTTATTCCGCCGTCAACGACCCTTGATTCCCAGTTCATCACGGACGCCGCCATTAAGAAGATCAGAAGCATTATGGTTCTTTTTCTTGACACTAATTAGGCCTGTTTTTAAACATCGCGCTACTGCCTTGTCGAACTAAATTGAATTCGATCTAAAAGTGGCACGACTACAGCACGGCAGTGGTTTCAAACGTCGAACTTAACTCAGTCGCGCCAAATTCAAAACAATGTACGGACCGGCAAAACAAGCCATGTATCCAAACTACTGAACATACACATTTTCATAATTTATGATTTAAGTTGGGCACGGCAGTAGCACGACGTTTGAAACCATGCCGTGCCACTGCCGTGTAGCACGACAGACCCTGTCGAATTTAATTCTAGTTGCCGCACCGAATGGTTTCAAACGTCGCGCTACTGCCGTGCTAAGGTCGAATTTAATTACTGACACGGCAGTAGCGCCACGTTTGAAACAGGCCTAAGCTCGGCGATTATCGAGAACTTGAAGTCAGCATGTATTTTGAAAACAAACAAACAGAAATAGTAGCGTCTGCTCGGGGTGTTTCAACTAATCAAACAGCTCAAACAACCATAGAATTTTTGCTTAAATTAATTCCCTGTAGGTAGCAAAATATCCCAAATATGGAATGGTATCCCCCTAGCACGGTTCTTCGAAAGCCGATTAACTTAATTAGGTTTATCGCAGACTTTGGTTGCAGATTGTAACTTTTGAATGAAATTTTCTTTTGCTGGTTTTTTGTTTTTCATAACTGACGTCCTCTAACCTAAAATTTTGCAGAATATCAGCGTTAAATAATGTTCATGGTAGAGAAATAAACTCCATGGTCTAATCTTGGATTAGGATTAATCGGCTTTCGACCAAACCCGGCCCTGAACTTCGTGAGCTAAGGAAATCACCTTAACACCACTATGATCATCACTTCATATGTGTCAAACTGACACACCTGCTTTTGAAGATTCTTGAAACTGACGACGTGAATGCTGACTTGCGCTATTTTGACCTTTCTATGGCACATATTTGCATTTTTGCTAGTTAGCTTTCTCTTGGACCTGTTAAGAATCTCTTTCTTTTACTTTACTTATTTTCCCTCAGGCTAATGTAAAGTAGACGGCAGACCGATTAGCTCAGTAGTAGAACACCGGACTAACATGCGGGAGATCACGGGTTCTAACCCCGGCCAGACCAACACTCGGGGTCTTTAAATAACTGAGGAGAAATAAGAAATACATCATATGAGATTTGAAATAAATCATATTTGATATTCGCAAATGGTTAGACTTTCTAGTCTCCTGATTCTGTGGGACGTAAAAGAACCACTTGGGACGTAACAAAACTCTGGCTGTGACCTCCCTTAGTGTCTGTCTTAGATAACTATATTACGGGGGTACTCATTCCTTACTTCATTAATTGTAAACTGCACAAGCAGTCTGGTCAAGTCCCCCGGCCGGTGATGTAAAACGCCATGAGACTATACGAAATAATCGAGAGGATTCAAGGCTGTCACATTCCTAAAAAACAGAATATGGAAAGGTGACATTTTTAGGGAGGTTTCAACTATGGTTTTTGTTGACGAGGTTTCTCGTATGTGCTACCTGAATTTATTCATTTTACTACAGGTGCTATTTGTGTGAAATCATCGACGATAGAGCAATTTAATCCGACAATGGAATTAAAGATCTTCCAAAGCCACTATGATCATTACTTCATATGATCATCATGTCACTTCATTCTCCCACAAATTTGCAACTGAATTTATGGCATTTGTTTGCTATTTCTGAAACAAAAGTACCCGCTATTTGCCACAAAATTTTTGTTCATCCACAAAATAATCTGAAACGCCAGACCTATGTCAGATGAGACTCAGACGAAGACATCTTAATGCACCGATAACTAAAACATACTAAATATAAAGTCGATTTCCAAAGTACTTGCTTAACCACAAAGTGATATCAAAACTAGACGTCTTGTCTAAGACGGCATGACAGTGCATAAATGTGTTAACAAACGCTATTTTTCTTCAATTTTGTCCCAGACTATTCGGCCCTGCTTCGTACCTATTCATCGATAAACAGCCAGACCACCACTCATGGACATTTCACATGATCAATATACGTGTTCACAAAACAGCTTGGCATGCGACCTCTATACCGTATGCTGTGGAAAAACCGATCTGAGTATTATCTGAGTATTGTCGCTGAGTGATCAGGCAGTTTTTGTAACTGTGAGTCATTATAGTGATAAAAACTTGAATGGACGTTCTCTGGCTAAAAATATTAAAAATTGCTAGCTTTCGACCACTGCGTTCCTTTAATTTTGTCATGTCATTATAGTGTTGTTTTCTCAATAAAAGAATTAAATTATTAAGTTTTAATTGTCTTACGTGAACGTATAAACCATATGCCAATTCAAAAGAAAAAAAAGGTAACCGGTTCTAATCCAGAAGCCGTCTCCACACTTATACACAAAATTGCTCAGTATATAATATACGATCTAACCGTAAGAAAAAGCTAAGGTAATATAGATTACATAAACAATGAGCAATTTTTGGACAAATGCCAAAAAAAGAAAGTACATTTCGAAAATTATCGAATTGTGCTAATTAAGCCATGCTGCAATATTTTAACTTTGTTCTTTGTAAAAAGCATGTCATGATGTTAATGTCATTTTTTTGTTATACACAGTGCTTCTCCCGCATGAATCGGTCTTCCGTTTCCATTCATAAGTCCAGGCCAAAGGTAGCATGCAATCCTTTCTCCAGAATCTTGTTCAGCAGATGCTTTAGGTGGCTGTGGTATCCCATTTTCCAGTCATTTTTTCCAAGGTATTCGGAGTTGCACTCAATCTTCAGGGCTGGAACCTGCGTTACCATTCGCCAGACAAGACGTATGCACTTTTGTATATACAAAACCATTTGGCGATCCAGCAGTAGCTTTTCAGAAGGCCAAAACATACCCAATTTCTCAGCTTGCGACCATGTTTTCCACTTTTTTAATGCTATGTCTTGAACATCCTAAAATAAGTGTACAACACTTGCTCTTGAGGTATCAGATATAAAAAAAAAAAAAAAAACTTGAGAACTTTTTGTTAGTTAATCTCGACACAGGAAGTAAATTGTCTTACCAGTTGTCTACGATTGTTAAATTAAGCAAACGCTTGTTTATACATATGCAGACCTCTTCGCACCTTCTAAACACTTCAAACTTAGGTTCGCTGATAATAATAAATTGAAGTGCACCTAGCCCAAAATATTTTTCCTGCTAATATAAAACTTTTCGCTTTTTCCAAAAACATTTAACCTTTACTTCCATGCAGTTTTCGACTTCTTTATGTGCTTAAAAAACTTAGGATAAACTAAGCATCATTTTTCACACGACCGAGTCAGAAGGGGCATGGGTCCATTCCGGGTTTGACGTTACAAACTGCTTTGCATGCATGTTTACAAAGACTTACCGCGACGCAAATCAGTCTGTGACTAGCTCGATCGTGGCTAGATTTCGTGACCTTTACAGCCTATTAAAAGGTCAAGATTTGGTTTAAAAACGCGCAATGCGTTTCAAACAGGTGCAAAGATTTATTTTAAAATATTTTAGTGTTAGATGAAATTTAAAAAATAAGTTTTAGTTCAAGAAACAGAGAATGCAAACTTTTAGCTGCTTCTGAGTTTAATGAGATTAGAGTCTCTAACGGCAGGAGTTTGTAAGGAAAGGCCACAAATGTTGTTGTCGTAAGAAATAATTTCTTTTACTTCCGATACCCCTCTTACTTTAAAGTGCAACTAGTCCCCCCAAATTTTTTTTTTTCGCTAAAATAAATAGTTGCACCCGTTCTAACCGTATTGCGCCTTTTAGCGCCTTTTTTAAACCAAATCATTACTTGGTTCGAGAAAAATGGATGATCCAAATTAACGTCCTCCCTGGAATAATGACATAATCCGTATGTTATATGACGAGATCATTCCACTTTGCGTACCATAGAGAACACAGTTTTGGACGTGCCTTATACCTGCGTATCTCATAGGCTTTGATGTTACCAAGGTACGGGAATAATGGATAAGGATCTTGCGTCATACAAGTGTTCTAGTCAAAGTAAGTTAGCCATGGCTTACTTACTTTGACTGCGCTCAGCTGAAGAACAGAAAACATAAGCTGGTACACGTAGATTATAGAAAAAAAGAACATACTTTCACGAACAAATCCGATTTGCAGTTTTGAGCAGTCTCTTTTAAGGCCAACAATACTGCGTCAAGCACATCTCTGGGGTACGGCGACTCTTGCCTTGTCGTGTTTATTATAAATGTTTCCTTGAAGTATAATTCTCGTACCTGTTGAAGTTATAACAAATGCTAGTAAGGACAGAAAATATCAATACATTACTCAATCATTAATATACTATAACTGCTTAAAGAACGAGGTATACACTGTAGCACGCTTGTTTCTGCCGGTTTCGCTTTTCCGCTTGTGGTTTAAAGAACGAGGTGTAAACCATTATTAAACGCGGGCTTCGCTTCTGCTCGTGGCTTAAAGAACGAAGCATACATATGTGTAGCGCATTTGTTTTGATTTTCCGCCATGTTATTCTTTCTGCTAATGAGATGCATTTTTCCACTCGAAAAGTTATTTTGTCGAGTCGACAATAATTTTGTCCACTCGTTCGACTCGTACAACTCGACAACTGTTCGAGGCGGACCCTTGGGTAAACTAATGAGATGCATTTTCCACTCGACAACTGTCTGTCAAGTGGACACAAGCTGTCCACTCGTACGAGTTGTAAAACGTATTTTTCCACTCATTTTTCCAGACAGTATTGGACATGACTGATATTGAGAAAACCTCCTCCGTTTCCGGATATTGGAGAAATCTCGCAATCATCTGCCGAGGTCTGGTCTGTCGTGGTTTGTATCTCCCGGTCCTATGCGCACGCTGTAATTCGATACTTTCGGCATCAGCAATGCCTAGGTTGTTTTTTAAAAAGCCAACTAAAACTTCGCGTGAATTTCTTTACCCTCAGACTGCTCGGGTATACCATTGAACCGTAGATTTTCCCTTCGCTGGTACATTTCCATATACAGCAATTGTTGGCGTAAAGATGTCATTTCACCATTCGTTTTTTTTTTTTTCCAACGACTTCTCTATAACTGAGGACCTTTTCTTCTTCTTCTTCTTCTTCTTCTTCTTCTTCTTCTTCTTTTCTTTTACCTTCTTATTTAAGGTAGAAATATCACCCTTCATCTTGTCGGCGTCGGCAATGTAGTTTGTAACTTTCGCTTCAACAGACTTCACTAAATCGTCATACCCGATCAAACATAATTCAAGACTCGAGACTTTTTCCTGCAGTCGACTATCTGTTTCATCAACATTGCACATATGCCTTTCTACTCCGTCCATTTTGTCCTCTAAAATTGCCAACACTGACAAAATCAATTCGATTTTGGGCAAAACGCCTTCGACCATATCGACGGATTCGAAGATGTCGTCCGATTCCAAACACAGAGATCGACTTCTTGTTACTTTTTTTTCTTCTGGTGACTTTAGGCTATCCTTGGAGCTTACAAAATTGTCTTTCCTGTCCTTTCTTTTGAAGTAAAAGTATAAATCTTCCATAAAAGAAACCTTCGAAAAGATTAAATTTAATGGAGACCCGTTGTATACGTCTACTTTCGAGCCATGTCCGACTCAGTCCCCAAGCTTGAATCTTGAATTAGAGTTAATCGGCTTTCGAACAATTTGGCCCAGAACTTCGTGAGCTAAGGAAATCACTCTTCAAACGCAAACTGACCCACCTGCTTTTGAAGATTCTTGAAACTGAGGACATGAATGTTGACGTGTGCATATTTGCATTCTTGCTAGTTAGCTTTCTCTTGGACCTGTTAAGAATCTCTTTCTTTTATTTTACTTATTTTCTCCTCAGGCTAATGTAAAGTAGAAATCTCTGTTTCATTGTGAGTAGTATAGTGTTTGGGGGTACCAGATCAAAAATGGGGTGTTTTAGCAAAATGATCTCGTATTTTGGAAAAACTATAGTTGTTCAATCTGATGGAACCAAGGTCAGCACTTTGGTCTCGTATTCTGGAATATATAGTTATTTAATTTGATGGAATATATAGTTATTTAATTTGATGGAATATATAGTTATTTAATTTGATGGAATCTATAGTTGTTCAATCTGATGGAACCAAGGTCTGCACACTTCATCTATAGTTTATTAAAATGCGTGACATTCTCGGAAAAATCACCAAGCGTGACATTCTCGGAAAACAGGGAATGAGTCATCGCCTATAGCTATTATTTCTCACGTGACGTCATGTGTTAGTTGCATAAAGAAATAATATCTCATATAATAATATAGATGAGTTGTAATTTAGTAATCCACAATGAATTGAAGAATATGGGGGAGTTGACATGTCCTTTTTGTGATCAGCTATTGGTCAAAGTTGTTAAAAGTGTGAAAGCACCTTGCTGTGATAATCAGAGAATGTTTAACGATGATGGTGAAAATGTTTGTCTGAATTGTGGTTCAGTTCATGGTTATGATTATTGTAAAGAGTACGTTGACTTTCATAATAATATGTATAAAATAAAGCGAAAATCAGTATATCATCGGAAGTACCATATTGAAAATGTGGTAAATGGTATATGTCGTAAGAATGGACTTCAAATTTCTGTAAAAGATAAAGGCAAAATATTGAAAATATTCGAAGAGACAGACACTGTCCTTCCTTTGGTGAATAAGAATCGTAAAAGGATGATAAGTACGAAATTTATGCTTAAGCAAATATTTTTAATGCTTGATATTCCATTTGATGAAATAAAAGTTACTAGATCAAAAAAGACGCTTGGATTTTATGATCAATATTGGGTTGAGATTCTATTGTTGAGATTTGATAAGATTATTCGTATTATCAAGCAGTGAATTTTTCATCATATTTCAGTAGGTACTTATCAATAATTGGACTATTATCAGTCACATAATCATCGATATTCTTCATTGAGATTTGTATACTTGAAGCATCAAAATCACCACTTCTCAACTTGTCTTTTATTGAATTGAGTAGATGTTGATAGCTTTGATAAGCATATGTGCAATTTTGGATTTTCAAATCTAGGTTTTTATGCTTCATCCACCCTTGTATCAAAAGTGATGCTGTACTGATGGCTACCAAACCAACACCACCGGTTGCCACGCTTGCAGCAAGACCACCTGTTGCAAATATAATAGACGCTGAATTACCAGCTAATTTCCATTTTTTGAACCGTTTAACCGCCTGTTTATGAGCCCAACACTTTCTGTGATATGTTCGGTAATAGGATTTTAATTCATTTACCTGATCTTCTGTTAATTCATCTGAAATATGATTCCAGTAGAATATATTCTTACGTTTGACTGACATATATATCATTTATATAATAATTCTATTTAATATGCAATAAAGTATTCCAGATATCTGGCCGCATAATGGAGATTTTTACTATTTTTTGTTGCTAGGCAATCAGGATATGCATAACTATATCCACGGCCCAATGAATAATCATTGTAAAATCTTCCATATGCATCATGGAGGATAGCATGAGTCTGTAATACATCAATCCAACCAAGAGTATGTTCTAAGAAGTTTGATAAACGACCGCTTCCGGGACCAATAAGGCCTATGTCTGCGTGAGATTTTATGATATCATCTATAGTAATATATCCTTCGAAATGCTTGTGGTATAAAAATTTGTATGCAAGACAGGATTTTAATATAGAATCATCTAAATTGGGGTAGTTTTTTTTGTAAATCTTGAAAACATAAGATACATATCTCAATAAGTCTTTCATATATCAGTTGTTTAGACAAAAATTTAAAGATCAAAATAATCTTCAATGAAACGATACATATTTCTCAGTTCTTGGTTAGTTAGTGATTTCTGCCAAACAGCAAAAGCATAAAGATCCATTTCACAAAAATTAATTGCAGAACCATCTGTATGAACTTGACAACCAATAAACATTTCTTGTGCACTACCAGTCAATGTTGCTGAAATTGATCCTGTTCCAACTGGTGTCATTGATGAAATACCTCTGAAAAAATCCATATTATGACCATCAACACGAACAGTAAAAACTTCAATATTTCCCGTCAGATTAGCCAAAGAAGAAACAGCAAGTCTTCCATTTAATGTAGAACCGAAATCAATATAACATGCTCCATTAATCCAAGGCAGATGAACACCAAATCTAATAGCACCCTTACCCCATTGAAATTGTGATTGATATTTTGTTTGTTTTGTGTTTGCAATGATTATAACAGTACAAGTATTTCCACTCTGTCCAGCAACTTTAGAAACATCAAATGAACTGTTCTCCAAGTAGTCATCACTGCCATCAAAACGTATGAAAAACTTTTTCTTGACTGAATCTCTCAAGAACAATGGTTTTTTCGAATCAGAAGTTTGTGTAAAAGTGACATTATTAACAGGATCCAGCCAACTAAAAACTCTATCATCAGCATCAGTTGTCAATACAGACAGAGATGGTATCAAAGCAATTGAAATTCCATCAAGAACAGGTATACCAGGCAGTGAATTTGAAATAACAAAAGTTGCTCTATCTAACTTCAAATCTAGTTGTTTTTTGTTACACAATCACCATCCGATGTTCCTTCATTAACATTTGTTATTTTATTTCCTCCAATATCAAAATGCCCATCTTGTGTTAATGTAAATCCATCACCTTTATCACCTTTGGGGCCAACAGAACCTGAAACACCTTGTGGACCCTGTGGGCCTTGTGGACCAATTAGACCTATATCACCTTTATCACCTTTATTGTCTTGATTTAGTGAATGATTGAATAATCCCATTATATTATTCTGTTATATTAATTCATGATCACTTCAAGTGTGAAATTTATATCAAATTCTCCTCTATTGGGAGGTAAATAGTAAATTATAAGATAACCTCTCGATAATGATTTATTGACGTCAACCGTTGTGATGTTTCTACTTAAAGTAGGATGTTCGAAAAAAGTTGCTGGTGGGTCCAAAGACTCATCACCTTCAGCTTTTTTCTTGAAGTATAACTTTCCGGGGGGTGTTCCTTGTGAGATATACATTTTCTTAATATAAAAGTTATTGTTATGAATGACTAAAATTTCCGAGCCATTTATCAATACAATCTTTGAAACATTATTATTATGTCTTTCATTGTATTTAAGAGAGCAATTTAAATATTGTATTTGACCAATTATTCCATTCCCATTCAAATTTAGATCACCTCCTAATTTCGGCCTGTAAAGAGCAAATCCACCCAAATCGAAAGCTGTTTCCATAATTACACCTGTAACGCTTGAACGAAATAGATTTAAAGCACCATTATGAATTCTATAGCCATTCAGATTTAAATCACCACCAAGTTTAGCCTCTTTTATTAAATAGCTGTTCATATTAATATCATTTAGCATTGTCAATTCACCATTTTCACCATCAAATAAGTTTGTTGAATTATTAATCAAAGCATGTCCATTCAAATCTAAATCAGTTTGTAATTGTATTGTTTCATTCACGATTTTATAAGCTTCAGTGAAGTCGTAAACACTTGATGGAACGTCTGCTGCTTCAAAATCAATACCATATGCAACACAATGAACTTTGTACTTATTTGGATAAGTTGGATTAGCATTAATATGAATCGTACAATACAAATATTCAGATGGTGAACTTGCTGATGGTTTTTCAATCCATAATAAATATCTCGAATGATCTTCATTTCTGTTGTCAAATTTTCTCCCTACAGTTTTATGAATTGTAATTCCACCAGTTGCATTGAATGTTACACTACTAAGACTCATTCCTTCATAATCAGGAAATAGCCATTCAAGAATGAAAGTGTATTTTCCATCTTTTATTGTGTACATATTAAATCCAGTTCTAGCTCTGTAAATATGATTAGCTTCTTTATTCAAGTCTATATCAATGACCTTTTTTGAAATCAAATGTGGTGACCGAGGTAAATTGACATATCCATTAACTGTCAAGCCATATTCAGTGCTAATTTCATCGATATCATTCATCAAATATTTGAAAACATTCTTTGGATGAGAAGCAGATGAAATATGACTTTTTTCTAATTGATCTAAATTTACGGCATCGGTTTTATTTGTTCCTTCTTTTAAGTTTGCGAGTGTGTTATCACCCATGTCAATATCACCAGCCATTTGACCTCCGACAAGTTTAAGAAAAGGGGCCTGGTCAACATATCTTTTGTTGGCAGCATCTGTGTTAGCAGTTGGTGTTGCACAGTTGATCACTTTGTTACCAGCAAGATTTAAATTAGCAGTCATTTCTTGTGTTCCATCTCGAAGTAGAGTTTGACCGATACTGCTTTTTGATGCGAGATTAGTGTCAATATATGATTTATTCACAAGACCTGCTGGTTGGCTTCCTATCCCATGACCTGTAATAATAAACCCCCCAAAATCCTGATTGCCTGTCATTATAACACTTCCATCTTTTTTAAGAAATTGAGAAACATCAATACCAGCAATTTCAGCATCAACATACTTTTTGTTTACAGCATCTTGTGGGTTTGAGGGTTATCCTGTAGGTTGATGATTTTGTTTAATTTCATGTCAACATTACTACCAAACGCAACATGACCGTTTTCAATTTCATAAGCTGGGTCATGAACAAAGTAAGACAAATTGGTATGATAGCCATAGGCCCCATAAACGATGATATGTGTTTTGGTGTTAGACGCAGGAGCTGTGCTGGAAAGTTCTACCTGTATTGCCGCTTGACCACCACTGGTTTTTTCGATTCGGAAAAGCTTCTTCATATAACCATCAACGTGTGGAGTTTGGGGAAAAGGTTTTTGAAACGGCTGTCCCGCATCTCGTATATTTACAGTTGGAAGGGTTAAATCGACTGTTGCACTTCTTGGGTCTGATGGTGAGTAAAACTCAACAACAAAAGTGTACTGACTGTTTCTCAAAGATGTCACATTAAAACGAATTTTGGATGTAAAGTTACCACTATGTGAAATGATAAAAGACAATGAGGACTTGTTTATGTGGTATGGTGATCTATCAAAATTCTCAATTTGAAGGTTTGTTGCATCACTGACTGCAGAAGACTTGGATATGTCTTTTAACAGAAAAGCGAATGGGTTGCGTTGGGTACCAGATGCTGAAAAAACAAGGTCATCAACATAATTTTTGTTGGCAGAATCTTTATCAGAGTTTGGAGATCCAACATTTGTTATTTTATTGTCACCCATGTCAAGATCACCAGTCATTGCATTTGTTCCATTCAACAATAATGTGTCTGCTCTGATATCTTGTATATTTTGTACAACAAAACCAAAATTCACCGCATCATAACTACTAACTGGAGATGATAAGCTAGGGAATGGTATATTTGTTATTTTATTGTTGCCCATGTCAAGATCACCAGTCATTGCAACACTTCCATCTTTTTTAAGAAATGGAGAAACATCAATTCCAGCAATTTCAGTATCAACATACCCCTTTGTGGCTGAATCATTGTTTGCTGTTGGCGCTGCTACATTAGTCAATTTGTTACCTCCAAGATTCAAATCAGAAGTCATTGCAACGCTTCCATCTTTTTTCACAAAGTTATTATTGAGATATGTTGTACTCACTTTACCTCTTACACCATCATCAACGTATTTTCTAGTTGCGCAGTCTTGTGGAAGTATAGGGCGTCCAACATTGACTATTCTATGAAAACTCATTTTAACCTCATTATTAAATACAATTCTTCCTTCTTCTATTTCAAAAGCTGGGTCGTGAATATGTGATAAATGATATTAGAAAATCCATAAACACCATAAACTATTACATAATGTTTTTTTATTATTTTGTAAATATGGTGAAATCAACAATAACTCCATTGATGTGGAACCATGACTTGTTTTTTCAAGGACGAATATTCTCTTGAGATAACCATCAACAAGATGAGTCTTTGGAAATGCTCTTTTTATTGAATCCTTTCTTTCAATTAAATTTGATGACAAATTGTCATCATCAACTGTTGCATTGTTTGGATTACCATCAGTATAAAACTCAACAACTAAAGTGTACTTTGAAACTTCCAATTGTGACAAATCAAAACGAAGAACAGTTGTACGACCAGCAGAAGGAATAACAAAAGACAAGGCTTTTTTATTTATTGAGT
This sequence comes from Pachyseris speciosa, assembly GCA_016490735.1. Lineage (NCBI taxonomy): Eukaryota > Metazoa > Cnidaria > Anthozoa > Scleractinia > Pachyseridae > Pachyseris > Pachyseris speciosa. The sequence goes on along the minus strand of JAEMWC010000043.1, from coordinate 974,893 downwards.
AAGGGCTTTCATTATAGACTTCTAATTGTAGATTATTCGCATTTCTGAGAATAGTTGTTTTTGATGTATCTTCAAGAAGAAATTTAAATGGATTAACACGTGTTCCTTCAATTGATAAAACAGCATCATTGACATATCCCAAGTTAGTAGAATCATAATGATTTACTGGATCACCAACATTTGTCAAACGTTTATTTTCAATATCATAATTGCCATCTTGTGTTAATCTAAATCCATCACCTGTTTCACCTTTATCACCTTTATCACCTTTGGGACCAATTGGACCAGCAGGGCCTCTTTCACCAGTTTTTGTTTTATCTTGATCTTGTGGAGAATTGAAAACTCCCATTATATCATCTTGTTAGATTAATCTTCTTCATCACTGCTTTCATCTTCCAAGAATTCAGGTGGTATGGTTTCATAGATGACAGGTAGTCTCTTATTGTTTTTCAATACTTTTTGTGTCCTCCTGTATACTTCCATTTTGATTTTTTCAGCGATTTCAAATGGTGTTTCAACAGCAGCGTCAGGTTTGATCAATTTTTCGATTCTTTCTGTTCTGGGATTCTCCTGTTTTTCTGGATTTTGAAAATTGTTGATTGCCATATAATATTAGATTAGATTAAACTGCACCATAAAAATTTCTCTTGATTGTCTTCATCGGCTTGTCAACATAACAGAAGGAATATGGTTTCTTGGTTGCTTCAATGTATTTCTTCTTGTCGATTCCAAGTTCTTGTGCAATCAAGTTCCTTTCTCTTGTGGATGGAAAATCATAAATGCAGAAGTGACTGCAATTGAGTCTGATTGATTTTGGACAGCCATAGAATGATTGTGTGAGATATATGACTGAACAGTTCTTGTGTCTCCCCTGAATGAAATAGCTGATTATCTGATCTTGTTTCTTGTCAGTCACAAAATCATCAAAAACAACCAATCGCTGCAAATCTGTGTCTTTTATTTGTTCAACTGGTAATATCTCTTCTTGACTGCAAACCAAGGCAGGATATCCAATGTGACTGCTTATTTCATCCATTACTTTCCGTAGATATTGATACTTGTCTTGATCTAAATTTTTTGCATAAAGATGTATCTGATCATAATAAACCAATGGTTCCATAATCAGATGCATGAACAATGTTGTCTTTCCAGATCCAGAATTACCAGCCAATAACATTCTAAATGTGTCTTTTGACATATACGGATACAACTGTTTGAATGAATTCTTTGAACCCTGAATATCATAATTAGGGATTTCCATATGTAAATAGTTTAGATTAGTCTAACACAATTGTATATGGATTTAGAACGAATGAAAAGGCTTCTTAAAAGTGGAATTGAAGCTGGAAATAAAACTAGAGAAGTTCGTGATGTTATCAAGACTTATGAATACAGAAAACAGGATGCATATGAAACAACATCAGAATTGATGAAACCCTCTATTGATGTCCAGAAGAGTGTGAAAGAAAGTGTTGACAAAAAACAGGATGAAGTTATTGAACAGTTGAAAAAGAATCAAAAAGCCTTGACATCCGGTTTTGAAGATCTTATGCTATTAAACACGTTACCTGAATCAGTACCTTTGAAAACAACATTACCAATTGATTACAAACCTAAAATGATGACTGAAACAGAACCAAAGTACAAGTCAAATCTTGACAAAGGTTTCTCACTTGATGAGGTTAAGGTATTACAGGAATATGAATTGTCTCCTCCAACAACAATTTTAGACAGGATAATGGATGGTACAATCGACATCGATAAGTATAACAGAAATATTGGTGAAATAACCAAACAACTTGGAAGACAAAAAGCTCATCTATCAACAACCAAAACAAATAGGGATAAAAACAAAGATAAGATATATGAATTGACTCAAAGGATCAAACTAATGCAAAAGTACCGAAAAAGAATGGAAACTGTTAAGGAAGGTGCACAAACTATTGGTTCAGGCATGGGAAGGAGAAGAGGTGCAATGGGTTCAAGGGATGGATTTTTGGGTGACATGCTTTCAAGACTGCAGTTACTTGGTGGATCTATTTCAGCCGGCAACAACAGCAAAAATGTTCAAAATGAATTCACAAAAATATTGCATACATTGAACAGACTGGGAATCCTGAAAACCGGTGAGTTGAATAAAATAATGATGAAATATCTAATGTAAAAGTATATGACAGAAATTTCATTACGATTCAACAGTAAAAACAGAGACAAAATTGGTGTCAGCAAGAGTCATGATTTTGAAAAAAGATTCAATACACCTCTTAAATTAACGAATGATTTAAAATATGAAATGGCTGTGAATGTCATCAATATGACATACAGTTGGTACAATATCAGAGATATTTTTGGGAATAATCAAATGAAATACAGCTATGACAAAGGTGTAAACTGGGAAACAATAACATTCGTTAACGGGATGTATTCATACGACGATATCAATAGTTACATTCATGAGTATATGAGAAAAACAGCCATGTACTGAATCCATCTGAAACAGACAAATCAAAATTCCTGTATGGTATTAACATGTATTTCGTTTTGTCAACATATCGCATTTTGATTGAACTCAATGAAAATTATCGTGTGGATCTGAGGAATCTTGATTTCAGAAAACTTATCGGTTTCGATTCAAAATTAGTTCCAGCCACAGAATATGGAACAAATCTACCTGATATTACAAGAGGAGTAGATGAAATTTATATCAATTGTGATATGGTGATAGATAGCATTGTTGATGGCAATAGCACAAATACAATCGCAGTTATACCAGTCACAGATCTCGTTAGAAGTTTACCTTTCACTTACAAACCTCGTTTTCTTTCATGGAATCCTGTCTCAACACATACAATCAGCTCAATACGCTTTTATGTCACAGACTCTTCTAGAGCTCCAGTCGATTTAAATGGGATAGATTGGTATATTGAGTTATTGTTGAGAGGGACAGAATTATAAAACCTAATAGTATATGAAACGGTTTGAGTTTAAAAAATATGAACAACATGGTGAAGGTATTGTGACTGATATGATCAAAACAGCTGGAAAAAAAAGCAGCAACAACAATTGGTGAACATGCTGGCAAAAAAGCTGGTGACAAAATCATAGAACTTTTGAAAAAGAGAAAAAGTGGAAACAAGAGTGGAACTGAGAGTGTGAGCCAGACTGGTGGTTTAATCAAAAGAAAGAGAGGTCGACCACGTAAAATAAAATAACTTTTATCTAACACAATAATATATGTCAAACTATCGTGACTCAAAATATATCGAAAGATATGAAGATGTAGTGTTCGAACTAGAGACAGCACTTATTACTGTAGTAGCAAACAATAATCATCAGAGGAAAACAGGTTACCGTTTCGTTGTTGATAACAGTGGAGAGACTACACCATTTGACTGGTATAATGCCCGTTTTAATGTTATTTTCAAAGAAAATAAGCTTGCAGATCGAGCTGACATTGCTGGTGCAGATCGAAATGGTATTGTTAATTCAGTTCACGCTCTTATTAACACCATTAATGTGAAAATGAATGGTATTGATGTTTATGAATGCCGTGATGCAAACCAAGCCACAAATATTAAGTCATTGCTTGAGTATTCACAGGGTTATGCTGTAAGTCAGGGAACCAATGAGTTCTTCTATCTTGACACCAGTAGAGGCGCTGAAAACAGAGTAGCACAAGCTGCTTATAACAAAGGATTCACAGATCGTAAAGCTTTGCTTAATGGTGGTGGTGAAGTAAATGCAGAGATAGCATTTAACAGATATGGTTTTTTCAAGAGCTTTTGGGATGAACTTGCCTAACTCAAAAATAGAGTTGAACCTGACACTTGAAAGTGATGACAATATGATTTGGCAAGCTACTGATGAATGTCGTGTGGTACTAACTAAATTCCAGCTAATTGTTCCTCGTATTATTTTTAATTCTACGGGAAAGTCCTTATACATGAGCAAGTATCTTGACAACAGAAAGTGGACTTACATGAGAGAAATGGTTGAGAGAGGCAATTCAACAAGACAACAGACTGCCAATTTCCGTATTTCCACAGGAATAAACAAACCCAGGCATGTTTTTGTATTCATCATCAATGATGCAAGTGATGCATCTCAGACAGCCAATAAATTTCTCTATAACACCTTTTCAGTTGCAAATAACCAAACTTTGAATGATTGTTATCTTGAGGTTGGCAATGGTAATGATTATCCAGAGGTTCATTATAAACCCTCAACTGAACCAACAAGAGTATTCAGAGATGTTTTGAAATATGTTCAAGCTGTAAATGATTTCAGTGAAAGTACCCTTCTTAACAGGGGCAATTTCGGTACAATATTCCCTTTTGTTTATTTCGATCTGACAAAACAGAAACAGGATATCAAAGATGGAATGACAAAACTGACTTTCAAATACACTTTGAGTGCTGCAACAAATGCTGATTACAGTGTGTATGCACTGGTCCTCTATGAGCAGGATATTGAGATGAGAAAGACTGATGGAAAATTAATTCTGAGATCAATGTAAATTAAATAATTAATTGGAAATAATTAATTGAATTAAATAATTAAATTAATTGATTGTTTGTATTAAATACAATTTAGTATAAACATATATTATATGACTACTTATCATCCTCATGGAGTGAAACTTTCACAGGGTCAGAAACAAAAGCTAGCAAAAGCTTATGCAACAAATTCGCCTGTAACAATCAGGTTGACACATAGTGAATTGTCTGGACATGATCAACTAATGTTGACTAAGAGACAAATCAACAAACTGATTAAATCAAGTAGATCAGGAAAAGGTTCAGACATCAAGATATCAAAAATCAAATCAGAAAAGCTGTTGTAGAAGGAGGTTCTCTTTGGTCCAGTCTTTTTTCACTTGGAACAAGACTATTGCCTTATGCAGGTAAAGCAGTAGCTAAAGCGGCTCCAGCATTGGCTACAGGTGCTCTTTCTTCATTAGCAAGTCTCGGTGTTGATAAACTATTTGGGAAGAAACAAAAAGGAGGATTTCTTATTCCTAATGCCAATTTATCCCAATTATTGAATGTAGGAAATTTATTGAATACGAGACAGATGGCAGATATTATTCAAAAAATGCAGTATGGTGGAGACGTTGTTATAAAACCAACAAAAGCGCAGACTGGAAAGGGTATTGGAACAATACTCGCCAGTATTGGAATTCCCTTGGCCATAGAAGCAATTAGAAAATTAACTGGAAAAGGTTTGCATGTTGAAAGCAGCCGTCCAAGACGGTCATTACCAGTTCATGTTCCAGATTCCATTGCAAAAAATAAAAGTGGTGGGAAACATGCTATGATTCCATGGCAATCCCCTCCTGTTTTTGGTACATGGGATAACCCAATAGGCATGGGAATGAAAAAAAAAAAAGAAAAACCAAAGGAAAAGGACTTCTACTGGGCAAAAACAGTCCATTCAATTCAATCCCCATACTAGGAACCATTTTTTAAATAAACCCTTATCCAACTTTGATTTAATCAATTGGGTGAAACAACTTGGAATAAAACATTTTAGAGGAGTATTTTCAAGAGACAATATGCCGAGACAAATAAAAAAGAATGAATGTGGGATAGTCAATCTCGACAGTCAGATTGGACCAGGTACTCATTGGGTATGTTATCGAATTGGTGATAGATACTGTGAATACTTTGACTCATTTGGTTTAATGATGCCAACAGAAGTACAGAAATACATGGCTACAAGTGGAAAACAACTTGAATACTCTGGAGATGAGATACAAGAAAGAGATTCAGTCTTGTGTGGATATTGGTGTTTGTACTATCTTCTCGAGAGACAAAATGGGAGATCCATTCTTAATACAATACATAATGCTAATTTGATCCAACAGACACAAGAGTCAATCACAGGTTTATCATAAATTATTTCAAGAATATCTAACTAAATTATATGGAAACAATTATTGTGCAAGTTGTTGGAACACCTGTTGTAGTTCGTAATGACAAGATAATGATAGTACTCAAGAACCAATTCGGCGAAGATGTTATAATAATATGTGAAGTGAAACAAGTTTTTAAAGAAAATATCTAACCAATATGTATAATGGTAAAATCATATTGTGTGAAACAGAAGAAAGTCACTGAATGTGTACCAGGAAGTGAAAGATATCAAAAGACAAAAAATGGTCGAACTGTGATGAAATGTACTTGTGCTGAATGTGGAATCACAAAGACTAAATTTGTCAGAAATCGGGGAAACTAATTAGCCCGTCTGAAGGGGCGCGCATACTAGATTCGGCCGCAGATATGGCACTAACAGGATTTTTGGCACATGGAGTCCCTTATTTAGCAAAGAAAGGTGTAGAAATGGGAAGATATTATGCTTATGAAGCAATGAGAAATCCAAAGCTGCAAAAGAAATTAATTGACAAAGGACTTTCCCTCGCAAAGCCTGCAATCACAAAGGTTGGGTCAGAAGCTTTGAAACAACTCTCAACAAAAGTGAGACCAAATATTCGTTACAAAACAGATATCAAAGGATTAGATTATGGCGGTGCTATTGACATTCATAAGGTTATTGGCAAGCTTCCTAAACCGAAAAGTGGATGGACACCCGGAAAGTATAAATACATGGGACCTTATAATCCCTCGATAAACAGTTAGAGTATGATAAAAACACAGGTGAGGTCACAAAATGGAATGTCCTACCTTACAATAAAGTAGATGAAATAGCAGCTTATCATGATATTTGTTATGACATGGGAAAGAATAAAGGTGATTGTGATAGAACAATGGTCGAGTCACTAGATCAGATTCCTTATGGTGAGATGCCAAAATGGGGTCAAACAGCTAGATTCTTAATCGACAAAAAACAGAAACTTGGTCTCGGTGTTTCAAAAAACGGAAAAAGCCGTCGAGTGAAGAAAACTGGCAAGAAAAACTAGCTGATGAATTACATGCACCCATAAAACGAAATTTCACTCGGCGGCGTGTGATTGTAAATAAAATTGATGAAATATGGGCAAGTGATCTAGTTGAAATGCAACAGTTCAGTAAATGGAATAAAGGTTATCGATATCTTCTTATGGTTATTGAGGTCTTCAGCAAATATGGTTGGATTGTCCCATTGAAGGATAAGAAAGGTGAATCTGTCACTGAAGCATTCAAAACAATATTCAAGGAAGGCAGAAAACCACAGTATTTATGGGTCGACAAGGGAAAAGAGTTTTACAACAAACACTTGAAGGACTTGCTAGAGAAACATAGTGTACAGATGTACTCAACTGAGAATGAAGAGAAGTCATCAGTAGTTGAAAGATGGAATAGGACAATCAAGTCCAAAATGTGGAAACAGTTCACTGTTCAAGGTAATACACAGTATTTAGACATGTTACCAAAATTAGTGAAACAGTACAACAACACAAAACATTTAAGCATAAAGATGACACCCGTTGAAGCATCTGATAAGAGGAATGAAGGAACTGTTTACTTCAATTTGTATGGTGATATGAAAACATTAAAACAGAAACCGAAATTTAAAATAGGTGATAAGGTCCGAATATCCAAGTATAAACGGAATGTGTTCGACAAGGGCTATACACCAAATTGGACTGAAGAAGTGTTTACAGTTGATAAAATCCAATACACTAATCCAATAACATACAAACTAAAAGATCTCAACGATGAAGATATTGAAGGGAGTTTTTATGAAGCTGAATTATTGAAAGCCAGACAGGATGTTTTCCGTATTGATAAAGTCATTCGCAGAGATTACAAGAAGAAACAAGCTTTGGTGAAGTGGAAGGGTTACAGTGACGAATTTAACAGTTGGATACCGTTCAAGGATTTAAAAGACATATTATAAAGAGAAAATTATCTAACATATATGTGAAGGAGACCTACAGTATATCTGTTATTTGCTATTATGTAGCCAAGAATATTATTATTCCTGACTATATTTAAACACAGGTCGAAAATGAATTAAAAAATAAATTATTATAATATAATATACAAATGCAAAAATATTCCTACGATAACAAAGAATTAGATGTGTCAATAGACTGTTATGTTGATGATAAAAATAACGTTTGGTTCAGAGGAAGAGACATAGCCAAAATTCTTGACTATAAAAATCCACAAAAAGCAATCAAGGATCATGTTTTATCTGATGATAGAATCTTAAGAGACCACAAAATCAGCATAAATTCACGGGGGACAAAAATGGTCCCTCGTGCTGAGGCCACTGATTCACGATGTAACAAAACGGTCCCTCGTGCTGAGGCCACTGATTCACGATGTAACAAAACGTTACCTCATGCTGAGACCATTGAAAAAACTTTCAAATGTTTTTTTATAAATGAATCAGGATTTTATTCACTAATACTGTCCTCTAAAAAACAGGAAGCTGTAAAATTCAAACATTGGGTTACATCAAAAGTATTACCATCAATCAGAAAACTAGGATATTACAAGCAGTTCAATGACAGAAATAATAACATGCTGATGATTGAAAGTGAAGATGATCTGCACTACAAGATTGTGTCATTCATCAGAAAGAAATATGAAGGTGCATTTATGGTGGCGGGATTAGGTGAAAATCAAATAAGCCCAAACATGAGAATCAGAAGTTATAAGAAAGGATATATGGCTGGAAAATGTGATTTAATGCTAATGAATCCCACAAGAAAACACAGCGCTCTTTGTCTTGAATTCAAAAGCCCAACAGGTGTGTATAAAGTGTCAGACAAACAGTCTGATATGAAGCTAATGTATGAGAAAAACAACTGCAAATACATCATGAGCAATAGTTTCGAAGACTTGATTCATGAAATAACTAAACACATGGAAGAGAGCAAATTATACTTATCAAGAAGAGAAAGATATTTAAAAAAATAATTTATATAACTATATATTATGGAGAATCAAAATGTTAAGAGAGGTCGGGGAAGGCCTAGAGTTCTCAGTGATGAGGAAAGAAAAAAACACAAGACTACCTATATGCTAAATAAAGAATGGTACTGTAACATATGTAAGACAGGACGTAACTACACAATGGCAGGAAAATCTTGTCATATTAAAACAAAAAAACATCAAAAAAATATTATTCAATAATTACAATTCAAAAGGATCCAGTAATTCGATCAATTGAATTCTCAACCATATTTAAACGCAGACGGAAATGTTTTAAGGAAATAATAACTATAGATATATTATAAATGGAAAAAATTATCGAAACTAGTAGTAATATGGACAAGAAAAGTCTTAAAAAATTGAGCAAATCTAAGCTAATCGAGTTGTTGTTGAAGCAGCAGAAAAAGCCTAAAGTTATTATAGTTGATGACACAAAACCTAAACCAAGAACAAGACCAATTCCCGCCCCAAGGACGAAAAGACCAACTGTGAAAGAATTGGTTGATTATTTTGAGAGGAAAAGACTTCCAGCCCCACCAAAAGAATGGTTGGAAGAAATAGAACAATTGAAAAAGAGACCAATTCCCGCCCCAAGAGCCAAAAAGCCTGTGCCGGTTCCAACACCCAGAACAAAAATAGAGCAAACAGAGAAAGCTCTGAAGGGTTTTACAAAATCTTTTGAAATCAGTATAAAAAATAACAAAGACCCGCTTGCGCAACTGCAAAACACAAGAAAGGCTGTTGCATATAATATTATAAAATCGTTGAATGAAATGAAAGGACTGAAATTCGTTGAAACGCTAAAGGTAACATTTGTAAAAATGACTGATGGACAATTAGAGTTTAAAACAGCATATTTCAACAGTGCAGCTCAAACAATTGTGAATAATCTGGAAGTAACTGAATCACTACAGTTGTCAAAAGACCAAATAATGAATAAGATTGCAGTTTGGGTATCTGAAGGTTCAGGTTGGACAATTGAATCTGTTGACAGCCATTACCTCAATGTTGTGAAATATGCGCCAATGAAGGGCTCCTCATACATTAAACTACCGAATGAACTCAGAAACAGTGCAAAGGGTTTGATTAACATAAAGAATGATGATGATCTGTGCTTCATGTGGTGTCATATCAGGCACTTGAATCCTCAAGACAAATACCCACAGAGAATAAAGAAGACTGACAGAAAATTTGTCAGTACATTAGATTATTCAGGGGTTGAATTCCCAGTTGCAACCAAGCATTACAACAAGATAGAGAAACAAAATGAGATCAACATCAATGTTTTTGGTTATGAGAATAGACAGCCATATCCAATTTTTGTTTCAAAAGAGAAATATGAAAACTCTTTGAAAAATCTGCTTCTAATAACTGAAAATGAAAACAAGCATTATGTGCTAATCAAAGATTTCAATAAGTTCATGTACAATCAAACAAAGCACAAAGAAAGAAAACACTTTTGTATGCACTGTCTTCAATGCTTCAGCTCTGAAAGGGTGTTGAATGATCACAAGGACAACTGCATGCAAGTAAATGGCACACAGGCAATAAAAATGCCAAACAAAGATAACAACATACTGAAATTCAACAACTTTCATAAACAACAGCGGGTACCATTTGTGATCTATGCTGATTTTGAGGCTATCACTGAAAAAATACACGGTTTCAACCCAACAATGATAAATCATACACTGAAGCCTATCAGAAGCATACTGACTGTGGCCACGGCTATAAAGTAGTTTGTTGTTATGATGATAAATACAGCAAACCAGCAGTAATATACAGGGGTGAAAAGGCTGTGTACAAATTCATGAAAGCTATGCTGGAGGAAGTCAAATATTGCAAGAATGTTGTGAAAAAAATTTTAACAAACCATTGAAAATGACTAAAGATGATGAAGAGAAATTCCGAAAAGCCAAAGTTTGTCACATTTGTGATAAAAAATACACTGACAAAGATATCCGAGTTCGAGATCATTGTCATATTACCGGCAAGGACAGAGGTTCTGTTCACCAAGATTGTAATCTGAAACTCAGAGTGAACCCAGATGAAATAAAGATACCAGTCATATTTCACAATCTAAGAGGCTATGATAGTCATTTTATTATGCAGGAGATTGGAGCCATTGTTAAGAAGCACACTTACAAAAACAAGAAAGGTGAAGACTGTCAAATGAACATCAATGCTATCCCAAATAACATGGAGAAGTATATGGCTTTCATGCTTGGCAACCACTTGACCTTCATTGATAGTTTCCAGTTCATGAGCTCCAGTTTGGAAAAACTTGTAGGCAATCTACCAAAAGAAGCCTTAAAATTCACCTCACAAGAGTTCAAGGGAAAGGATCTTAATCTGATGGCACAGAAAGGTGTTTATCCTTACGACTACATGGACAGTTTCGATCAATTCAATCAGAAGCTGCCCTCAAAAGAAGAATTCTATAGCATACTGAGTGATGAGCATATATCAGATGAAGACTATACGCATGCTCAGACTGTTTGGAAAGCATTCTCTTTGAAAAACATGGGTGATTATCATGACCTGTACCTTAAAACAGATGTACTCCTACTGGCTGATGTATTTGAAAACTTCAGAAAAACATGCCTTGAGTACTATAAACTGGACCCGTGTCACTATTTCACGTCTCCAGGGCTATCATGGGATGCCATGCTTAAAATGACTGACATTAAACTAGAATTGATGACTGATATTGATATGTTCCAGTTCATTGAAAAGGGTATGCGTGGAGGAATCAGCTATATAGCCAACCGTTACGGTAAAGCAAATAATAAATACATGAAAGAGTATGACGAGAAGGCGCCCTCGAAGTACATCGTGTATCTTGATGCTAATAATTTGTATGGTTGGGCTATGAGTCAATATTTACGAAAAGGCGGATTCAGATGGATGACACAAAAACAGATCAATAATTTAGACCTGGCTGTCTATAAAGAAGATAGTGCAAAGGGTTTGATACTTGAAGTTGACCTCAAATACCCCCAAGAGTTACATGATCTACATAATGACTACCCACTTGGGCCGGAAAAGATTAAAGTGACTGGGGACATGCTATCAGATTATTGTAAAAACATAGCAAAGAAATACAATATATCAACTGGTCTAGTACATAAACTAATACCAACATTAAGCAACAAAGAAAAATACGTGCTCCATTATAGGAACCTCCAATTATATACTGATCTCGGTTTAAAAATAACTAAAATCCATCGAGTGTTAGAATTCAATCAGTCCGCGTGGCTTAGGCAATATATTGATTTCAATACTGAAAAACGTAAGAATGCTAAAAATGCCTTTGAGAAAGACTTTTTCAAGCTGATGAATAACAGTGTATTTTGCAAAACGATGGAAAACCTCAGAAAGCGAGTAGACGTCAGATTGGTGACTGATGAGAAGAAGCTATTGAAAATGGCTGCTAAACCGACATATGTTAGCAGTAAAATCTTCAATGAAAATCTAGTAGCTGTTCATAAGATAAAAGAAACACTTACTTTAAACCGGCCAGCATATGTGGGGATGTGTATTCTAGACCTTAGCAAGACACTGATGTACGATTTCCATTACAACTACATCAAAGAGAAATATGGAGATGAAGCAAAATTATTATTCACAGACACAGACTCACTGACCTATGAAATTGGAACCCATGACATCTATAGAAATTTCTGGAAGGATAAAAATAAATTCGATAACAGTGACTATTTTGAAAGCTCGCCATTCTCCGATAAGACCAATAAGAAAGTGATTGGTAAGATGAAAGATGAGGCTGCTGGAGTCCCAATATGTGAATTCGTAGGACTGAGATCGAAGATGTATAGCTATATTAAAGATGATCAGAAAGGAGGGAAGACAGCAAAAGGTATTAGTAAGAATATTATTAAGAATAACATCAAACATGAAATAGAATGAAAACAATCAGAAGTCAGAACCATCAACTTGGAAGTTATGAGATAAATAAAGTATCACTCAGCTGCTTTGACGACAAGCGGTATATTCATGATAATGGCGTGACAAGCTATGCTTATGGACATTATAAGATCTAGCTGTTGACGTCAAGCCATATGATTTTTGTGAGTTTTAAAATACTGCCCTCTTTGGGGGGTTTCCCTTTCGAATGAGTCATCAAACTGCGTCAGATTTTTCGCTTTTTACACATGCGTATTATTTTTTATCTTTGTAAATTTCATTTATGTACCACAAGCATAAAAATGAAAATACAAACGAAAATATAAGGGTTGTTTCACACAGATAAAGTGTGGCTTGTATACAGAGTATCTAACGATTGGAAAAAGCGGGGGCCTTTCGTTAGCGAAATGTATACAAGCCACCCCGTGGAATAACGAAAAACCCCCGCCGTTATTCCATGGGTTGAAAAAATAAAGAAAAAATAAAAAATGAAAAATAAAAAAATGAAAAATAAAAAAATGAAAAATAAAAAAAAGGAAAATAAAAAATCACCCTTAGATGGTGTCGGATTGTTGGGTAGAGCTATAGTGAAGCTTAGGCTTGACAGAAGTGCCGGTTCAATCTCAAGCCGGAGGGTGAAAAAAAACAAATAATTGGCCCCAAGAGGGTCTGATAGGGCCAGAACATAAATGATAGTGCTCTGGTGGTGTGGTGGTGGGAATTAAAAAAAAAAAAAACAAAAAAAACCTCTCATGAGGGACGGGTGGTGATTCAAATTCCAAATTAAGTCCCTCATGAGAGGTTCTGGTGGCCACCAGTTTTGCTATTTTTTTTCTGCAGCTATAGGCGATGACTCATTCCCTGTTTTCCGAGAATGTCACGCTTGGTGATTTTTCCGAGAATGTCACGCATTTTAATAAACTATAGATGAAGTGTGCAGACCTTGGTTCCATCAGATTGAACAACTATAGATTCCATCAAATTAAATAACTATATATTCCATCAAATTAAATAACTATATATTCCATCAAATTAAATAACTATATATTCCAGAATACGAGACCAAAGTGCTGACCTTGGTTCCATCAGATTGAACAACTATAGTTTTTCCAAAATACGAGATCATTTTGCTAAAACACCCCATTTTTGATCTGGTACCCCCAAACACTATACTACTATTGTGTTATTGCTTTTGTTAGAACTTTCAACATTACTATTATTATTATTATTATTATTATTATTATTATTATTATTACAAGAGAGCCAATTTCTGTAAATATCCAGAATCCGGCGTCACCCGTAAAATTTCGAAATTCTTCACATCTTGCCTGAATTATACCTATGGTGAGTTATTTTATCGCCATGGCGCTGCCGAAAATAGTGTAAAATGATGCATTTTGTTATCGCTCGTGTAGATAAACGCATTGTCATCTATCAATGCGACTTGGCCAGATCAAAAGGCATCTCTTTGTCTTTCCAAAACGCAAAATTATTCTGGAAACGTTTCTGGTATATAACCGTTTTTAACCGTTAAAAATACCCCAGTTCAAACGCTTGAGCGAATGAGCTAATTTTAGCTAACTTCCACACCACAACAATCCCACTGGTAGATAAAATTTAACGTTGAAATTAATATTTTCTTAAAGTGAACGTTTTGTGTTCTGTTGTCTGTTCTCTGTTCTCTCTCCCGCTGCCCGACAAAAGTGCTCCGTCGAGAGACAGAAACGTGAAGTCAAGTTTTGCATCGTCGCCATTCTTGAAGTCAACATGAACCTTCCCTTCTTCGAACCAGAGCTTCGTCAAGAACTAAAAGTCTGACGATGGAAACCTTAACTCGCTATTCTGAACGCTTAAGGGTTACAGTACAGTTCTATGCTTACAGCGTTCGAGTCGAACAGCTGAAATAAAAATAATATAAAAATATTTTACGTTTTAAAATTGCCTTGTACACATGTCCAGTCAAGGAAAGCACGTTATGAAGAGATGCGAAATAATCAGATCAGGGGCACCCAACGACAAGTTTCGGTAGATATCTGTTCGGTGGAGGGTAGTTCGCCTAAGGCTTTCGGTGTCGATTTAAGAGTGTACTCGGATTTTCGTAAGCAAAAAGTGGCCTAAAAGATTCGTAATGAGGAAATCATAACCGCTGAGATTTTCAGAAAGGTCGTTATTGCTGTTTTTAGCAGTAAAAAACGTCAGCTACCATTTTCGGAAAGAAAAAAAGGTTCCCTAGAAAGTTCATTTCAGCTAGTATTTTCTCAAAAAAAGATTCTGTTCCCTAAAATTTTCGGGTAATTAACATTTCAGCTAGGGAATCTGAACAGATCAAAGTTTTCTAGCTAACCAAAACATCACTTTAAACAGACTTCAAACACCATAAGGTACTTCAAAATGCCTTTCTACAGCTTTTGACTGCTTTGGCTCGTTGGGTGCCCCTGTCAGATGTTTAATCGAATGTCATTCCATTTTACATGGAGATGGCTGGTTGCTCCTACTTTGTGTAGGGAAACTGTGACAAACTCCATGAAGATCCAGCGATTTGAAACTATTCACTGTGACTCCAGTGATTCTATTTGATGACGTGCGTATCATTCCGTACCAAGCAAACAAATGTTTCGATTTACCTGTCTAGCTCGAATAGCGCATTGTTTGCCCCCATTTTTCTTTGTATAATTTTGGTACCAGGGGGGAGGGGTGGTGGACTAGCGAAGTAAATGGGGTAGGGGGTAGTGGTGGTGTGAAAGATATCCCTGTGAAGGAAACGTTGAGTTACAGTGAAAGGTATTCTTTTTAAAACAAAGCTGACAGAAATAGTTCTTTTCACTTTTTCTTTTCTTTTCTCCACCACCCCTTCCTTCTCAAAAGCTCAAAAATGCAATAGTTCCTACCTAAAATTGCGGCATGTCCTCGCGTTTTTTTTCTACTCTTTCGATTCCATACTCCAGATACTCTTTTTTTCCCCATGGTCACAAGAAATATAAAAGGGAAAAGTAGCGGTATCTTTGCAAATAATCATCTTATGGAATAAGCTTCTGTGTTGCGGGAAGGCTATTTATGGCGCTGCGTGGCAGCTGTAGATTCATGCAATTGTCACATAGCACCCAGAAGTAGTCTCTCTGACAGTTTTCCAACCTTCTTGCTTTTCACCAAAGAGCAGTGATGTACAACAATATGGTAGCAGTGCAGGGACGAAAGCACCGATAGTCTTTTTCCGCAGGGAAATTCACTTGTTCCTCTGCTGGAAGCCCATCTTGCTTCGTCACCTGCCCTTACTGTCGCAATTTCGCTGTCAAACGTGAAAAAAAGGCAGAACTTGCCGCACAGACAGAAATTCCGTGGTAGAGAGCAGTATTTCTCCATCTGAGCCAGGGTCTCGCCGCACTTAACATTTCATAACTTAACATTTCAACTGACGTGTGCTGAGTTCTCGCAACACCTGCCCCGTTCCCCCCCCCCCTCCCCACCCCACCGATTACGGAGAGAGGTACCTGACACATGTTTGGGTATAAAGGTGCCGCTGGGGTTTTGAAACCCTTAACTTGTTTAATAGCCTGTTCGAGGCTCTCAGATATTTGGGGCGAGCGCACGAGAACAAGCGAAGAAAATTTAGGAGTACCTGTCCTGTGTTGGGTAACGCCATCTTGTTTTCAAACAATAGCGCTGATATCTAGTCCTGAAAATGAGCTAATGGTGATTCATGACCTGCAATGCTAAATAAATGCAGATAAACGTTTTCGATTTCGGATTTTTAAATACTCGACGATAGTCCTGTAACCACACCCTGTTAGGACAGATCCAGGCTAACCCTGATTAGAACACTGACTCGCTTGAAATTGTATAACCTGTTTAAGACAGACGGATCTAAAACCATAAAACCTATCCAGCGGCAAGTCCTGGTATAGGCCATATATAAACACCGCCTTGCCGCGTCCCCAGAACGCTTTTCTCTTCAAAGGTAAAGGGATAAGCTCCCTGGAGACGAAGTTGTCATCCCGGGCCCCTGCCCCTAGCCTCCCGGCGGCCAATCCCTTTATTGATGTAAAGGGTATGTGCCGCCAAAAAGGGTACGGTTTTCTGGGTCATGAATCTTAATACAATTTCACTATTTAGCGTCTTGAAAAGGATCTCTTCCTGGACCCCATGCCTTAAACAGGGTATGAACGCTGGTGGCGCGGAATCTGCATGTGCCGGACCCAACCATGTTTTCAAAAAGTCGAATTCTATAATGCTTTTTGTATGCTCTCTGTATGTGAAATGAGGTCTCGAATAAAGGTCCTTTTTCTCAAACAAGGTATCCAAAATGAGCAGATCTTAAACAGGGACAGGATTTGAAGGCATCGGTGGCACACTCGAGCAACATTTGTCTCTGGAGACAAATGAAAAGAAAACGGTCTCACAAGAGTGATAGAATGATGGAATTTGCCAAACTGAACTATGCCTCCTATTGAGAGTGCAGGCCTTCCTCAATCTGTCCAAGTGCCTACCGTCGTCAGTTCTTCCAGTTACTATTAGCCCAGTAAGCAACCTCGTTCCCAGAAATTTTTCCCTCACTTGGGAAAAATAGGTACGCATTGCCTACGTGGTCGGACATGTGATACATGCATATTTACTTCTGAAGAATAAGAAATTTTGTAGTGATCCTTTGTCATTTTATTTCAAATATGAAGAATGCATATATAAATATAAACCCAAGTACTAAAACGAATTTATTCAAAGACAGTGAAGCTTTAAAGAAAAAGTCAAGACCGTTTATTGCAAGCTTGATATCTTAGTCTTTTGTAGATTACTTAAATCAGAAGTGGTTTGATGGGCACTTGTTGTCTTTTGAACATTTTCAATTAATTTTTTTTGCTGAAGGATGTATGAAAGCATGGGGTAACAAACAGTTTATTGATACCTCTGTTTGTTCAACAACATTCTTATATGAAGTTATACGTTTATGCAGTTCCTGACTTATCATATTGCCCCTAAACATTTTCTGTTGTGGGAATCAAAACTTTTAAATAAACTCTTGCTTGTTTTAAAAATAGCCACAGTGCTACATTCAACTGTAAGCAAACATGATTCATAATTCATGCAGGAAAGAATAGATTCCAGGGCCTCCATTAAAGAAACATACGGTTGTAAACCTTCATCAGCTTCAGTTATGCTATTCATTAAATGACCTTTGACATTCCCTACCAGCAAGCTAAAAGTAATGTTGAATACGAACACATTCTCTGGTAATTCACACAGAAGCAAAATAGTTTGCCGAGTGCACTTTGACAACAAACTGTATAATGAATTCCCTATGTGTACGATCTGAGCCATATCAGCAGAACTGCGAATTAGTCTGTGGTGTTGATAAACCATGGAAATTTGAGAGTTTGCTACGCATTTTTTCCCTCGGTTTTCACTAAAAAGAATACTAGACTGTGAGTAAGGAGCACAAATAGTTTCACTGGAATCAAAGTCAGTCACAACTGGGCCTGGGTTTGTCTCAACATCGTTAGCAAGTCGAATTAATTGAGGGATATAGAAGCGATACAAAAATATTTGTGGAAGCCAGAGACGATTCATGTTGGTTAGTTCGAAATAACGAATCACCGGTTGCAGTACTGGTAAATAAATCGCTTCTAAGTAAAACAAAAGGAGCATAGAACACAAGAATTTTCCCTTGAAGCATCCTCGATACTTGCGGAAAGCTGAATAAACGCAATGCATGCCAACAACAAGTCTGTATTGTTGTAAACAGTTCCCCATTTCAGCTTTGTTCAGCCCAAATCAAGTTCAGATTGTGGTGGTCTGAACTAATTCCACGTTCCAGTGAAACAATTCTCAAGGAAAGTCTATTAGATCAAATTGTACTCAGTTTGCTCAGGTTTGCTCTAGAATGCTTCAAAGTTATCTTAAAGTCACACAATCGTGTGATCACCAGGAGATACGGGCTCGCGATTAAAATCAACTATATTTTTCTGACTATATATCCCCGCTCGCACGCAACGTGTTTGTAGGTGTATACAAATTAAAACAAAGAAGAAATACTGACCTTTTGTTCCGTAAACAACCACTTCGCATCTCGTTCGAAACTAACTACGCAACAACTTGACACGCCACATTGTTTGGGGGCGACCATTGAAGTTTCAGGGGTTGACGAGGGGAGGGTGGGTGATTTGAGTTGAGCTTGAATTAAATTTTCATTTAATTTTGGACCCAGAACGATCAAGATATATCTTTCTGAATCCTGTATGATCTTCTCCCTTAGATATGTTAGTATGTATTTTCTTTTTGTCTGAAAGCAGCTTGGATTAAAATGTTTTCGTCACAATTACCCCACGCCACTACCCTCAGTAGAACATTTTGCATAGCTTGAACAGCCTGCCAGCCCGCCTGCCTGACTGAGGACCACCTCGCTTCTCAGTTACATAGGTCAGACATTAGCATGTCCTCCCAAAAAGGGAAAAGCCCTGGGAGCTAGGTTGCCCAGTAAGGAGGCTGGGCGTTGAAAGAAAGTAAGTTTGTCGGAAGCCGGGGCTGTATGGCTTCGGGCAAATCAGTAGTGTTACCTTGTGGAGAACCTTATCCATTGGCCAGGTCACTGGAAGGTAACTGCATTCGGATGTAGTCGCCAAAGAAATGCGTCGAGGACACGGGACTCCGATGGCGAGAGACTGTGAACAGCTCACTGCCATGGAAATTCTATTTTCTCCACGAAATTGCGACAGTAACTGCAGGTGAGAAAAGATGCGCTTGAAGCAGAGGAACAAGTGAATATCTCTGCGGCAGATGAGACATCAGCCACCAAATTCTTGTAGATCCGCATATCCGGTGCGCGCTATGCTCTTTGGTGAAAAGCCAAGAAGGTTAGAAAACTGTGGTAGGGACTACTTCCGGGACTATGTGCCGAGTCCAACGTTACGAAAGAAAGAGTCATAAATAGTCCTCTCGCAATAACTAGTAGTCCTCCTCGTTCGTTAACATAAAAGGCCCTTATATTATGCATAGATAATGTTAAGTTTCCTTTTCTATTTTCTTGTGACCTTAGAGCTTTAGGACAAATCATTTATTTGGTTATCTGGAGTATGGAATCGAAAGAGTGAAAATATTCCCGAGGACATACCGCAATTTTAGGTAGGACTGTATTGCATTTTTTGAGCAGTGAAGGGTGGTGGAGATGTGTAAACAATTTTCTGAAAAGGCTTATTTTTGTCAACTTTGCTTTTAAAAATTAATTGTACAGAATTTTCTTGCAACCACATTTCTTTACAGGGATATCTTCATTGCACCACTACCCCCTACCCCATTGACTTCGCTAGTCCACCACCCCTCCCCCCTGGTACGAAAATTATACAAAGAAGAATGCGAGCAAACAGTGCGCTATTTGAGCTAGACAGTTAAATCGGAACATTCGTTTGCTTGGTACGCAAAGATAGTTTACGCACTTCATCAAATAGAATCACTGGAGTCATAGTGAATAAGTTTCAAATCGCTGGATCTTCATGGAATTTGTCACAGTTTCCCTAAACAACGTAAGAGCAGTATTTATTTATGGAGGCTGACCTCGTTGGGATTTCCAGTCCGTACGTTAATCCCTCATTTAGCGCCTTTTTTATCACTAAATGGAAGTTACTAAATAAATAAATAGATAAATAAATAAATAAATAAATAGATAAACAAACAAATAAATAAATCAGCGATCTCCATGTAAAATGGGATGACATTCGATTGAACATCTGATTATATCTCTTCCTAACGGGGTTTCCTTGACTGGGCATGTCTACAAGGCAATTTTAAAGGGTAAAATATTTTTTATAGTCTTTTTAATTTCAACTGTTCGACTCGAACAGTTGTTCAAATAAAAATATTATCGGTTATCCAAGAGCATTGTTTTTGTCAATCATTTGGTTAACGTCACGCAATTACAAGGCAAAGTACGGCAACGTTTCTTTAACCGAAGATTGTAGCCAAGTAGGAATTCAAGATATCATAACATCATAACTTTACAAAGGTGATAGTTTGAGGAAAGAAGCAGTTCAGAACGAGCGTACGTAATTAAAGTCACTTGAAAATTGCCGTGTTAATCAGCGTCGAGTTACATAATTTCATCACCTACCTTGACCTTGTAAAAATTTATGTTGAAGGTTATCACTCTCAGACTGTAACCCTTAGGCGTTCAGAATAGCGAGTTAAGGTTTCCATCGTCAGACTTTTAGTTCTCGATGAAGCTCTGGTTCGAAGAAGGCAAGTTTCATGTTGATTTCAAGAATGGCGGCGATGCAAAACTTGACTTCAGGTTTCTGTCTCTCGACGGAGCACTTTTGTCGGGCCGCGAAAGAAATTTTAACACAACAGAACACAAAACATTCACTTTAAGAAAATGCTAATTTCAACGTTTTATAGCAGTGGGATTTTTGTGATGTGGAAGTTAGCTAAAATTAGCTCATTCGCTGAAGCGTTTGAACTGGGGTATTTTTAACGGTTAAAAACGGCTATATACCAATAGCTTTTCCAAAATAATTTTGCGTTTTTGGAAAGACAAAGAGATACCTTATGATCTGGCCAAGTCGCATTGATAGATGACACTGCATTTATCTACACGAGCGATAACAAAATGCATCATTATACACTATTTTCGGCAGCGTCATGGCGGTAAAATGGCGTTTTTCAAACTTTCCTCGATTTCAGAAAAAAAGCAGGCGCTTCACGATCTTTGAATTCCATTTTCGAAAATTACTCACCATAGGTGTTATTCAGGCAAGATATGAAGAATTTCGAAATTTTACGAGTGACGCCGGATTCTCGATATTTACAGAAATTGGCTCTTAAAATGGTATTATTAAAACGTTTCCGGTTTTTCGTTTGTCTTCTGTTTAGCACTTTCATTTTTATGCAGAACATCATGGTCCAAGTGTGTCCAAAATTTGTAAAGGATGCTGATTGATACTTCCTTTTCAGTCACACAGATAGTTACCGTAAATATAATTGTATTGTGCAGTTCAGTCCAAAAAATATCCATACCTCCCCCACGGAAGGTCAATGAATATTGCAAAGGGGTGAGGGGCAAAACCAAAAGGTTTTGATTGAAATGTGTGGAGGTAAAGTGGAAATTCCAGAGAGCTGGGGCAATTGGGAATAAAACAGACCTTAATCAATTAATTAATTATGAAATTTCCAAATTTCCGCCCAAATGCACTTTACAATGTTAAATAAATTATAATGTATACACTAAAAACTACCCATATAGCAATATAAAAAGCTAAAAATCGCAAAAGGCCAAATTCTTAAAATCGAAAAAAATCAAGTCTAAAAATAGGTTTGTCGAAAAAGATAGGTCTTAAGCTTAGCTTTAAAAATAGGGACAGATGCACTGCTTTTAATCTCAAATGGAAGAGAATTCCAAAGGTAAGGCGCACAAACTGAGAAAGCCCTCAAGCCAATCGATTTGAGCTTATTCGTTGGCTGCTCCAGCAGAAGTTGGTCAGCAGACCTAAGAGCTCGTTTAGGAACATAAGGACTGATAAGCTCAGTCAGGTGCGTTGGAGTCATACCATGGAGTGCCTTATAATTAAAGGTGTACAATACGATATTAAAAACAATGCAAACAATACGCCTTCCATGGGGAAGGTATGCATAATTTCTGGAACCACACATTCAAAGACACAATGCTGCATGGTCACTGCTTTGCTTGTGGGTACTGCATTAGCAATAACGTCTCCTTCTTAATGTTAAAGTTCGCTGTCCTTATTGAGATACAACATCATGTCACGGTAGAATTAATATAAATTTAAGACAAATTGTTCAGTTATGACACAAGTAACAATAGGTTGCTATTGACCTAAAAGGATCAGTAACAAATTAGGCAAATTTTGTAAAGTGAGAACTGTTCAGAGTTCTGCATCATATAAATGCATAATGTAAGGTGCAGGATGATAATAAATAAAAATTGAGAAAAGCTGTCAACTTAAATGCTGCAGGCCTGATTAGCTGTCAACTTGACCTTTTTTGTGTGCCAGAAATTACAAATTAGACTTATTCAAAGGCATATTCCAGTTATAAGCAAACGCACACTGTAGTTACAGGCATATATGTCTACTTTTTCCTCACTTGCGTTTGCATATACCGGCGTAATATATATATATATTTAGCCAAGCCTAAAAGCGGAGCTCCAAAAGCATTCTTTTTCTACTGGCATTTACATATAGTCTGCTTGTCATATCACCCATCTGATCTCTCTCAAGCTACAGACCCAATGCTGTAAAAAATAGTATGGAAAGGTGATCTGAGCCAGTGGCACAGTGGATTTGGACCCCGCAAGGATTTGCACTGTCCAGTCCAGATCTGCTTGTGTATCAGATTTGGACACCCTAGTCCAGAACTGCTAGCAGATATTAACCCCCTTTTACGGATTTGGACCCCCCACCCCTCCTAAAAACAAGTGTTCTATTGAGTAAGGTAATAAAAATTCCTTTGCAAATTGAGTTTGGAGATGTTAAAAAAGCAAATTAAAAATATTGAGGTAGGTTTTTTTAAAATAATCTTTAATACCTTGTGTAAAAAAGAACCTGCAACGCTAGTCTGCATCTATAAATTTTTAAAACAAAACATTTCTAAACATCTTAGAGCAATACCTAAGGACAGGTTTGTTTCCCCGTTCAACTGTAGGCTACTTAGTTATGGTTTAGAGCCACTAGAGATTGGTGGAGAAGCCTGCCTGGTGATTGCTCCTCTGAATCAGTATCACAATTCAGATATATAGTGATTTAGATCATCACTTCATAATGTAATGAATGCAATTTCAATTATCCACAGCCTCCCATGGGACAGTCGTAAATCAGAAATTGTGTATCCTCTGCATATATGTGTGCCTCAAAAAAAAAACAAAAAAAAAACAAACAAACAAACAAACAAAATATATATATATATATATATATATATATATATATATTTTTTTTTTTTTTTTTTATATATAGCTGGAGTTTTCAAAACAGGGCTCCTGGATTCCATACTAACTCCTCAAGATGTCTCTCGCTGTTTGTGTTTTTTTTTCTTTGTTGGACGGGGCGGGGGAGCATGCTAACTACATTAATAATTAGAAGAAGAGAAAGAAACTGTCCCCGACTTCAACTTTGCATTAAGGTCTTATCCCCACTCCCCCCCCCCCCCCTTCAGTTTTATTTGTCAGTTAGTTTCCACTCTCTCTCAAAGAAAGAAACGTGCATTTGAAGTCTTCGCGCGGTCAGTTAGCTCGCAATGACGTCGTTAGAGTTTGATTTTCCGTTGGCCTCCTAGAGCAGAGTATTCCTTAGGACATCATTAAGTCCAGTGAGGGGAAAATTCTTGCGAGGTGCAGTGTCTGCCTCGTCTAATATCCTGCTTTGCAGTTGTTTGCTAAACGAGTACTTTGTTTACCCGGGCGGTACTGCTGGAACAATGCAGGGATATTGAGAGCTCTGCTTTGGGAGGTAACAAGTCTAGCTAAAGATCTTTAGCCTCAGAAAGTAGGTGTCGGTGATCATTTCTAGGATCAGGGAGAGAACCTGGTGTAGAATTTGGAGCATGCTAAAGACTTAGTAAAAATGCTGTGGCTAGATTGTCGTCAACAGCTCCTCGATAACACGGACAGTAAACATCCGGAACCTCATGAAGTTTCCCAAAAAGCACAAGGCATGGCTGGGAATTTGTCTGCAAAAAGCGTAAGTTTGAACACTTTTTTGACTAGTTTCCGCCCTCGCAACTTTATCGATCTTAAGCTAGTGATTTGATAGTGTGAAAGTGTCATAATGACTGGTTTCCGGTGTCAGAAGTGATCACAAAATCGAGCGATAATTTACACAAATAAAATTCGACAATAATTAGCTGTGATTCTTCGTAGCAATCACGAACGCTCGGTTGAAAACGCTGCTATACTTCGCCTAAATCGATGCCGCTAATTCCAAAGCTAACTTTGCCGTCAGAAAGAGCGTATTCTAGAGAGATTTGGCCGACTAACCCACCAAAATTCTCATGTCAGAGGTCACGTCAATTTCATGTCTAATTGCAAGACAAACAACATGTATTATTTGTCTTCCCTTTGACAGCGACTGTAGGTTCATAACGGGCCTAAATGCAAGTCTCCCTTTTGATAAATCGAGGTATTGATAAAGAAGGTTCTAAAACCCCTCAAATTTTCATGAGCCTTGTTTTGAAAAGGTCAGCTAGATATATATGTATGTATGTATGTATGTATCTATATATATATATATATATATATATATATATATATATATATATATATATATGAAAGAAAGATACATGGAAATCGATAAAAATATTTAGATGATATGAATTAAGACCAAGATATTTCTTTGATCAATTACTTCTTGACCTTACTATCATAAAAAAGCTGCTTGCTAACATTAAGCTCATCAATCAATGCATCTACAGTCTTTTCAAAAATAAATCCAGCTGCTCTTCTGGCCAGCCAAGTGCAAGACCAAGCAACTTAATAATAAAATATTGGGGATTTGGTTGATACCACTAACAATGTAGTATGAGGATTTAAGGTAATGATTCATCAAAGCAAAAGTGCTGGAAATGCGTGTTAGCCAATTAACGTGATTTTCTATTTTGCAAGAAAGATAAGGACTAGTTTGACATTTCTCCATGTACATTTGAAATTGCACAACATACTTCATCAAACATCAGAAATCCCATTTAACATTAATGCCAATTGTTATATACCTAGACTTTTACTCAACATAACGAGCACTGCGATTGGTTGATTGTTGGTCACGTGCCCCTGACCAAATTTAAATGTATCCCAACCGGAATACAATTCCGCAGTTGTTGCCCGCGCGCCGCATACAACAGCACGTGATTAGTGCGTGACTAAAAAGTGGGATGATCTTCAGCACGTGTTCACGTCAGCTTGATTGACGAGGGCGGACCTGAGAACACTGCCAGTTTTCTGTTAAACCAACGATAATACAAAAGTTATGGAGCTTGAGACTACGTTTTTCTCGAGTATCAGCCGACGGAATTAAGCATCCGATA
The DNA here is from genome assembly GCA_016490735.1 of Pachyseris speciosa. Lineage (NCBI taxonomy): Eukaryota > Metazoa > Cnidaria > Anthozoa > Scleractinia > Pachyseridae > Pachyseris > Pachyseris speciosa. Next base: position 949,073 of record JAEMWC010000043.1, on the reverse strand, counting down.
GGAAGAAAAGATTCGTAAAATACAAGAAAGGCATATTCTACTTTTTCAGGTGCTTTTAAACATTTGTAAATTATTCATAAAGACGTGTTCTTGTAGTGCAGTCTTTGTTTGTTTGTTTGTCAGTTCATTTTGCTGTGTATTGTTGAAGGGAAAGTCTCGGTATATAACAAAGCACTTAATGTATGGTCCCTCGGGAAACTAGTTAGTTTTGTTTTCCCTCGAGTCCTGATGTTTTCTTCGACTACGTCTCGGGAAACATCAGGACTCTCGGGAAAACAAAACTAACTGTTTCCCTCGGGACCATACATTAAGTGTATAATGTCATTCAAACATCCCACAAGATTGGTCTGACCAGCTACTAATAAAATTAATTGAAAAACTGTATGCAGGAGAGGGAAGACCAAAGGATGTGTACATTGATGAGAAAGAGCTTACTCTAAGTTTAATTTTAAGTTTTAAGTTTAATGATACTTTGTCATGCGAATACAACTAAGTTCATACAAACCAAAAAAAAAAGTACATGACTGGAGAATAATTGGGAGAAACTAAATTCCCATACAAAGAATATTATCTAATATTACCACAGGGTGCAGAGGAGTTCTGTTCGATCGTACACGGCAAAGTCTCACCTTGTTAATTCCAAAATATGTTTACTTTGTACGATAAAGATTGTCGAAATAAAATATTTCTGATTTGTGAATGTTTTCTGCTTCCATATCCTTCTATATCCCCTGATCTTGTGTTTCGACAATGTTTATTTGCTTGTACCGCGCACCAAAGTACTGTGGGCGCGCACGGTTACAAAAGGTTGGCTTACAGTACAAGAAGAGTAAAGGGAGGAAACCGATTTAAGCTCAATTTTTCGATTCCCTGTAACTAACACGAAATCCAATGAAAAGGCCTCATTTTTCGTATATGGTTTGGGATTTTCACTTCTTAGCCAAATTGAACAAGAATTCTGTTGATACGGTCGGAAAACTAACATTTTTGGCAAAGGAGATTTACGGCCTCATCACACCGCTTTCGTTCAATGTCCACCCCAACAACTGGTGACGGAAATGACGTATAGTGTGTTGTGACCTCGAAGAATAAACGTGTTGGAAGTACTCGCTGGCGGTCTCTATTTGTGTTTCGGGGTTCTACAGTAAGCGACAAGGATCGTTCTTTTTCACTCGCGGTTTCGTGGAGGTATTTGTCAAGATTTTTCTCTTTTCAACGGCGGTTTATAAGCGGCAGCGAGATGAGCGGAGCTAACGCTAGTGGTTCAACCAGCGAGTCGGGAGTTGTTGGAAACGTTTCTGTTTCCCTAGATGTCGGTTCGTTAGAAGCACTGGTTTCGCAGACACTTGATGACTACTTCGTTCCAAAGGCAAACGTTCCGTTTGAGAGGCACATGTTTCTGCAGATTGCACAGGAAATCAGTGAAACCGTTGATCAGTTTGTTTGTCGGCTTCGTCAGCCTGCGGTTAGCCGTGACTTCGGTGCCCGGGCTTCGGTGATAGAGAAGCCCACTATATTCGAGACCATGTCATAGAAAAGTAAACATTCGACACATATGCGTCGGACGTTTCAGAAAAGGAGGAGGCTTTGATGCTCGAAGGTTTGTTGAGAATTGTCGAAGCGTGAGAATTGTTCTAATTATTAGTTAGCTATTGTTTGAAGGGTATATGTTGTGACCTCGTAGAATAAACGTGTTGTTAGTATTTGCTGGCTATCTAGTCTGTCTAGCTCAATTTGTGTTTCCCTGGTGGACGGTTTCGATATATTTTTTTTTTGCCTCCGGTGGGTTTTCCTTGAGTGGAGCTGGCCTTTTGAAAGACAAACTTGCCATGTTTTTATCCTTCCCCAACGGGAGATTACTCACCCGTTTCCGGTCACTGCCCACTTCCGTCACCAGTTATTGCGGTTCACATCGAACTAGTCACGTGAAGCTTGTTTCCTCCCTTTCCTCTTCTTTTACTCGGCAATTCGTGCCTCGCTCGGAAAGCTTCGCTTTCCGATTTCCGAAGCTTATTCGTTGCCCTTCGGGCAAAGATCATATGCGCCCGCCAGCGTCAGTTCGGCGCGGTTTATGCAAGTAAACATGGCGGAAAGCTATACGAGAGAGACAAGACCGGGGGATATAGAAGGATATGGAAGCAGAAAACATTCACAAATCAGAAGGATTTCAATTCGACAATCTTTATCGTACAAAGTAAACATATTTTGGAATTAACGAGGTGAGACTTTGTCGTGTACGATCGAACAGAACTCCTCTGCACCCTGTGATATTACACATTCTAAAAACTAAGAAGTGAAATTTAAACGTGGCCAAAAGCTAACCTAATCAAATTAAATCGAATACTTGTCTCTTACTAGTCACCCCTGATTTGAGATTGACACTTAAAGTTAAGAACTCAAATTTAAATACAATCCAAAGCTTACCTAATTAAATTACATACTTGTCACTCACAAGCTACATCTGATTTAAAATTGACACAAATAATGTCATAGATAGGACTTAAAACTGCTTAAAGAAGGTGCATTCATGATGTTTGATGGAACTCCATTCCAGTCTGTTATGTGGCGATTAAAAAAAGAAAAGCTGAACGCTATATATATATATATATATATATATATATATATATATATATATATATATATATTTAGCCAGGCCAGACCTAGAATAGGAGCTGCACAATCTCACCGGGAAACTTCGCGTGGCTTCATTTGGGCCAGTTTAATTTGTTTTCAAAACAATTGAGCAGCAGCAGGGAAAACGAAGGGTTTTCGATAGCAAACGTTTGCAAAAAAAAAAAAAAAAAAAAAAAAAGAGACAGACATTCTTCAGTCCTAACTACTTTCAGATGAAAGCATAAAGGAATTCACAGCGGATCAAAAAAAAAACTCTACAAGTGAAAAAAGTACGATGCGAGTGTTTTCTCGAAGAAGGAGAAGATGGAGAAATTAAACAAGACTAGTTAGTAATAAAAATAGCTTGTACTGATTAAGCTAGAAAAATCGATATTTGTTTTGACATAAATGCCCCTAGAAAAGAAAATAAAGGGTACAAACTGATCGTTTACAGAAGTCAACAGGAATTCAGAACAGGTTCAGAAACAACAGAACAACAAACATATTACAAGAAAAAGCACAATACGAATAATATTCTTCGAAGATTCTTGGAGAATATTATGAAAGGTGTTCGTCATCGTGGTTTCAAATGATAGCTGAGTTAATCTTTGTGGCACGATTGAGTCACAAAGATGTGGATCGCGACGTTTCGACCGCTATACTGCTGGTCTTCATCAGGCGATGGTGTCGACTGGCTGCGTGTGAGTATAAGAAGCACCGTAGCTGGTGGTAATTGGTGCGTTTCGATCCTCGCTTAGGCTGTTGTTGATTGGAGGATTTCGATCCTTGTCGTTCAGACTAGAAATTGTTCCCTCAGCGGTCCGCTTTGGTACTGATCGGCTGTTGTGGTGTTTGATCTTGGGCATCCACGCTTCAGTAATTTCAATTCCACTGTCCCTGTTGATGTTGTTAGGGTGAAGTCTTATGTGAATAGCCTCTTTAACCCTACGGGTGTACCAATGTGGGTCTTGGTCAATAAATTTAACTTCGCCCCAGAGCGGATAATGCCCGGTCGCGTTGCTATGTTCTGAAACGGCGGAGGATTGGGTTCCAGCAAGTTGTATGTCTCTATCGTGTTCCTTAATCCGTTCATGCATAGATCTTCCCGGCTCTCCAATATAAACCTCACCACATTCGCAGGGAATCTTGTAGACTACTCCGTCTTGTTTTACTGGATCAGCAATGTCCTTAGGTCGCACTAGGTGTGATCTAAGAGTTGTGTCAGATCTGAAAACAGGCCGTATGCCTTGTTGTTGTAGGCAACGACGAAGAGCCTCCGATGTGCCTTTTTGACGTATGCAGAACCACAGCAGATTCAATTTCGGGTTCAGGTTCTTTAGTGGTTGTTCGTGCCTTGGTTTTCGTAAGATTTGTTACAAACGAAAACGGATAACCGTTGGAAACAAGGACCGATGAGAAATGTTTCTTTCCATGAGAGATAACTGCTGGTTTTGTTATGACGTGTTTAGATCGATCGTACAGGCACTTGACAATATCGCGTTTTACAGATTGTGGGTGGCGTGAATCATACGCTAGGTACTGGTCAGTGTGTGTAGGGTTTCTGTTAACACTGGTAGAGAGGTATCCATTCGAATCCTTGATGATCAACGTATCAAGGAAGGGAATTGAGTTGTCATTCTCAGTTTCCATTGTGAAACGGATCGTCGGCTGTTGACTATTGAGGTGTTATAAGAACGAGTCAACTTTGTCACGATCTAAGATTGTAAAGGTGTCATCCACATAGCGTTTCCAGATCTTAGGTGTACAGGGCGTCGATGTCAAAGCTTGCTCCTCAAAACCCTCCATGTAGAGGTTAGCTATCACTGCGGATACCGGGATACCCATGGCTGCTCCTTCTTGCTGTTCGTAAATCAGTCCATCATACTGGAAGTATGTGGATCTAAGAACGAAACTCAAGAGGTCTGCAATCTGCGTAGGTGTTAAAGTCGTTTTTGCAATGCAGTCTGTACTGCTCCTTCGATTGGAACGTTCGTAAACAGAGACACTACGTCAAAAGACACCATGATCTCGTTTTCTAGTACCCTTTCACCGTTCACAATGGACACAAAATTAGCTGACTTGTCAACTGTGTACTCTGGGTTTCCTGTTAGGGGAGATAATACATCGGCTAAGTAGGAAGACAGATCATAAGCGAAGGTGTTTACACAAGAGACTATAGGTCTCAGTGGTGTGTTAGCCTTGTATATCTTGGGAAGGCCAAAATTCTAAGTGGTTGCTTACGCTTGGACCTGATCTTGTTATACACAGAATCTGTCAAGTGTCCACCTCGCTTCAGGCCAGACGTTTTTCAGTTAAATTTCGGGTTAAGCGGTCCGTTGGGTCCTTCTTAAGAAGTCGGTATGGACCAGTCTCAATCAGTGCCTTCATCTTATCATGATAGGTGTTCCTAGCACTACACAACTACACATCTAGCACTACACTGGCACGACCTTTATCTGATGGGAGAATCATGATGGAGGCATCCTCTTTCAAACCTTTGAGTGTATGTCGCATCTCCCTGGTAATGTTAGGTTTGGGAGGCTTAGCCCGTTGGAGAATAGAGTTCACGCTTCTCCTGACAGTGTCGGCCTGTTCTGCGTCAAGAGGTCTTATGGCAGACTCAACTTTAGCAATTATCTCAGTCGCTGGGATGCTACTAGGTGTTACAGCGAAATTTAACCCTTTCTGTAGTAAAGACACTCCGGGGTCACTTAAGGACCTGGAGGATAAGTTGATAACCCATTTGGATTTCTCTGGGACGAAGTTAAATTTATTTACCGAGACCCACATTGGTACACCCGTAGGGTTAAAGAGGCTATTCACATAAGACTTCACCCTAACAACATCAACAGGGACAGTGGAATTGAAATTCCTGAAGCGTGGATGCCCAAGATCAAACACCACAACAGCCGATCAGTACCAAAGCGGACCACTGAGGGAACAATTTCTAGTCTGAACGACAAGGATCGAAATCCTCCAATCCAGCCAGCGAGGATCAAAACGCACCAATCACCACCAGCCACGGTGCTTCTTATACCCAAACGCAGCCAGTCGACACCATCGCCTGATGAAGACCAGCAGTATAGCGGTCGAAACGTCGCGATCCACATCTTTGTGACTCAATCGTGACACAAAAGATTAACTCAGCTATCATTCTTGGAGAAGGTGGAGAAATTAGACAAGTAACAAAAATATCCGCACCTGATCGTTAAGAGCAGTGAACAGGAATCACCGAGGCAGCAATCACTCGGAACGCGACAGAGCTGAATAATGGAGCCATTTCCCACAAAATCTTTCCTTGGATTACACAAAGCACCAAAGTGCGTTGATAGTTTTACTGTTACTTCCCATGTCTTCCGAAGAACCTTCTTCAATTGATGATTCTCAGTGGCAAAACATCATCCAGTTAACAAAGAAAGCGCTTGCGAAACCACATGAGCATTTATATCGCAGACCCGTCCACTATAAAATTTATCAAAGCCAGCCAGCCAGTCAACACATTTCGCTGTTTTTAACATCCAAACGCTGATTCTTACCTGTTGAAACAAATTAAGAGGACGTGTTTATAGACGGCGAAACTTAATTGTTGTTTCAAGGCCGCTTTCGACGAAGAGCTCTAAAAGTTTTTTTCAAATGACGAGTGAAACGCGCTGGTTTTTGACATTTTTGACAGCATTTTGACAACTTTATTTCAGATTTTGAGACGTGCACATGCACAATCATTTGATTGACTTTTTTTTTTTACTCGAGCTTGAGTTTCCGCTTTTAATCCTTAATTTTACAAGGACTCATTGCGATTACGTGTTAATAAGATAAGGGCAAAAGTTTCTTAACGCTGTTGAGGCACCAAGTTCGAAAACAGTCAGCCAAGCCAAATAAAAACACTCGTTCGCTTGCAAAGAAAACAACGTAACAAAACAAACAAACAATTCAACTACTTCTTGGCATCCAAAACGAGTAGAGATAGTTGCTAGTTATATCCACTCGAGAGAAAAATACAAGTTTCGTTTGTGAACAAAAGTAACAACCATTAAACCAAATGTTAAGCTTCTATTTATTTCATTTACCTCACACTCCTTCGCTGTGTTGTAGAGGTTTCTAGCACTTGAAAATACGAAAGCTTCAGTAAAGCGAAAACAAGCATCCGCAAAAATAGCAAACGGTTTGTCCAAAGAAAGAGCTTCTTCCTCAGAGTACGAGCTACTCGTTACTCCCATTAATACCGTGAACTGTTAAGTGACCTTTCTTGGTGAGATGCAAGATGCCGCGGTAAAGTGAAAGCCCTTGAAGGGTTGAATTATACTGTTTTCAACCCCACAATCGATCCAAGTTTGAAGCTTTTCCTAAGAAAAATCTTTCGCCCTTCTTTTCATCACTTGAAAATTCACCTTCCAGAGTATCTTTTGACAAGTTCTTGTTTTTTCTGCGTTTTACGCGAATTTAAAGACAAACTTCAATCGAAGATGAAGTTGTTTTGCTCAAAATGAAGAAACCAACTGAATGTGAAATTACGCGCCGCAGAATGCGCGCGAAAAATTTAAAAGCCTGCGATCAAATCAAAACCATGTACCTGGTCAGCGGTCATCTTAAAAAAAAACAGCTGACCTCGATGAGGTCTTTACTTGAGCCCGCGATATGGTCACGTGACACTGGTCAGCAGATACCTTGTTTTCACAGAAGTCAATTGGCTATAAGATGGATGTCCAGTATCAAAGACGTACGCTGTAAACTAGATGGTCAGCTGGGCCAGGTGGAGTATTGCCGCCATGTTGGATTATTATGATTATTATTACAATATTATTAGTTATTGTGCGACTCCGTCGTCGTCGTCGTGCGTACGCGCCCACGAGCAATATCGCTAGCCATTTTTACCGTGAGAAAAGCAGTTGACGGGTTTCTATGGGTATGGTGCTCCGCTATAACAGATTAATGTCACATAAATTTTGTTTTCATGCATGCCACCACTTTTCAGAGTTGGTGGCACATATGGATATTTAACTTACCAACATGTCATAATATTATCTGTCCTCATTTGTACCCAAGCAAACATAATTATTTTCAAAGACATATTTGCACACCCTAAAAATGCTTGTAGAGTTGAGCAGTTTTAACTCGCACAAATTAGAAACCAATTAGATTAATTCGAGAAATGCTCAGCTGAATATTGAAATAGACAAAACATTAAATATGTGAGTGATCCTCGCAGTTATGAACACTACTTAAACAGTAGTGAAAATAAAGCCTGAACAAGATTCAGGCTTGTAAGAGACTCGAACTCACGACCTCTGCGATAACGGTGCAGCGCTCTACCGACTAAACTAACAAGCCATCTGGGAGCTGGTCGTTTTGTTGGTTCGTAATATACCCGCGAGTGATGAATATACGAGAGTGAGTATATGAAAGTTATATATTTGAACAGCAGATTACTGATTAAATATGTAACTGATCATCGCAGTTATGAACACTACCTAAGCAGTAGTGAAAATAAAGCCTGAAAAAAAAATTCAGGCTTGTACGGCACTCGAACTCACGACCTCTGCGATACCAGATGGCTTGTTAGCTCAGTCGGTAGATCGCTGCGCCGGTATCGCAGAGGTCGTGAGTTCGAGTGCCGTAGTGTTCATAACTTAAGTAGTGTTCATTAAGTAATTCATTATAACTTAAGTAGTGTTCATAACTGCGATGGTCAGTCACATATTTAATCACACTAATCGGCAGTTCAAATATATGATTTTCATATATTCATTCTCATATATTCATCACTCACAGGTATATTACGAACCAACAAAACGACCAGCTCCCAGATGGCTTGTTAGCTCAGTCGGTAGAGCGCTGCACCGTTATCGCAGAGGTCGTGAGTTAGAGTCCCGTACAATCCTGAAATTTTTCCAGGCTTTATTTTCACTGCTGCTTAAGTAGTCGTTCATAACTGCGATGATCAGTCACATATTTAATCATAAATCGGCATTTCAAATATACGATTTTCATATATTCATCCTCATATAATCAAAACAATCAAAAGGATTTAAATCTGATCAATGTTACTGTAGATAATGATGATCATCAAACAACGACAATAGTAAAAAAAAAAACGATAGCATGAAAGTTGTAAAAACTGTTCTGAGAGGCAATGGCACAATTATTTTGAAAATAGAAAATTGTCATGTTCTTGCACTAATAGCAAACATATTCTGACGGACAAATTTACACATAAAAATGCTTGAAGAGTACTGCAGTCTTAAATTCAATAATCTAGCCTCCATAAATAAATTAGATTCAAAAATGCTAAGCTGAAGTAAAACAAACAAAACTACAGTAAAAAATAACTGATCAATGTTAGTGGACCGAGGTAATTGTGAAAATGAAACAACAAGCTGGTAAAATTAGTTAAATCAATTGTAAATTGTTTTCTGTTGAATTCTAATAAGTTGTTTTCTGTGATACAAAACTTATTTTTATTTCACTTTTAGCATAGCCAAAAAAGGTAAAAACAACTTATTAGAATTCTTTTATGCAAAACATGAATAGCTTGGGTTGGCTTCAAAATATATTTTTCAAATGCATTTTTTCAATGCTTCACCAAATAAAATAAAATAAAATAAAGTGATAAAATAAAATAAGAAAGATTAAATAAACTCAGTCCTTGCTTAAATTTATTTATATTCAAGCTTTAATAATTCTTCTTCAATGAACGTATTGAAGCCGACTAAATCATGGACAAACTTGCTCCGTTGTTGAAGAAGAAGAAAAAAGAGGTAAAATGATTCCAGATACAATTCTGGACTCACCACAAACTAAAGCTACACGTCCAGGTAAAAGGAATGAAAAAAGCTAGGTAAACAATTTAAGCTAGTCATAAATCGATCAGCTATCAGGCATGTGGTGAAAACATTTTGCTATCGAAAGGTGCAGGGTAGCTCCAAATAAACTGACAAAAGTTGTCAACTCAGACGCTTAACGCTGGGCCTGGTCAACATGAGTAATACTTTCTGCTATCAATTACAAATTAAGCTTTAATTCACATCTGTCTGTGTCCACATACAGTTTATTCCAAGCGTGTCTTTAATTAAGAGCATTGCACACTGTACTGTACAGACCTATTATTAGGTTTTTATGGTAATGAAAAATTGTCAGATATATTTTTCCTTTGTTGTGTTTGTTAATGCCTCATACACATAACAGACCATTATCACTTCAAAATTTGCTTTCATGCAAACCTTCACTGCTCAGTCAGTGGAGCATATGGAAATATTGGCACATACGAAAATACTGTAAGTTGTCATTTTTTGTCAGGTGCTCTTTGCACAGGATAAATATTTTCAATGAAAAATTTGCACATAAAGTGGTGATTATCAAGCAACAACAAATGGTAAATGTAAGTCAACAGTAATGAACTGGTTTTCTGTAAGAAAAATTATTTCAATCTAAGCCTAGTCGAAAAAAATGAAAACTTCCTGATACTGAATAGCTTACACTGGCTTAAAAATATTTTGACAAGCAAAAGTGCATTTTTTCATTGCTTCATCAAATAAAACAAACTTATCTCATAGGAAAGGTTAATTCAGTCGTTGCTTCAAATTGATTTATACTTATATAAAGCTTAAAATCTCTTCCATGAAGCTGTTCACTCGACCAAATTAATTGACAAGATTCTGTATCTATTGAAACTAATCGAACTCAAAAATAAAGTCCGGAGTCTTGGGATTCATCACTGCGTACGCCGTCCGGATAAATTCTTGAACAAACTTGCTCGGTACTTCCATCTCTTTCGAAACTAATCGTAAAATAAACGTAAAATCTGATTCGGGATTCAATTTGGGATAACGCTACACCTCCGGGTAAAAGCAGTGAAAACGCGGAAAGCTATGCATGCGGTTCAGTAAACAGAGTTTATTTCCAATGTAATCTTGTCAATAATCGATCAATCTCAAACGTTTTTGTTATTGAAAATTAAATACACGCGTACTGTCCTTAGAATATAAACAATAGCTATTGAAACTGACGTTTCGTAAAGAGAAAATGTCCCTTACCAGACCAACTCCTGGATCCTGGAATTAAGCTTGATAGTTTCCCTTCTTAGTGTCCATGTTGTTGATTCGATTCTTGAACTGACTCGACCAGCTTGTTTACACACATACTCAAACATTTCCCGGCTCGACAGCCGTCAACTCCAACGATTAAGCTTGAAAGAATGTTAAAAATCCTTCTCCAAAATAGTAATCGCTCTCACGATTCTTTTATTCTTCTGGGATCAGCACTTCGACAGACTTTTCTCGAAACCGACTGACCAGAGACCTGAACGGTGATGACGACTCATGTCAACTCAAAACTGCCGTAAATTAAGGGCAAAGTCTCTCAAATCACAACTAACTAGAGGTCTCCATTTGCGATTCATTCGTAAGAACCAAGGTAATAGCAATTGTAAGGTTGAAATTGTCCAAAATCGCATCGAAGAGTACTTTGACGATGTGCCGTTGCGGAGTGTGCCAAACGCCTTGATGAACCAGGGGGGAAAGCTAATGGATACGTTTTGTCTGGTGGTACGGTGCACTTATGAAGCATTTTCTCCATGCAATCTGCCCAAAATATCAATTTTCTTATTTTCTTGTTTGACCAAAACTTAAAACACTGTCAGAGTTGGTTCTGTGAAAATCCGTTTTAGGAATTTATGAAATTACACTTAGTTCCGGCAATCAAATTTCGGTGTAGCCCTCACGACAATATGTCATTCACCCTCGCAACCCCCCCCCCCCCCCCCCCCCGAAAAGTGTAGAAGCAATATGGCGGCCAAACAGCTGGATTTTCATGTGTACTTCATTCACGAAGGTTGAACCTTTAGTTTTCAAACAAACAGTTCTATGACAATAGAATAGTTCAAGGCCGTAAAACAGAGATCACCGTTTCGATGTAAACTCGCAAAATCGTTCAATTTCTGCAATCTCTAAACTTGCGGCCCATTTTTCTTTCGTTTATGTTTAGAAAACGGAGATATAATTATTCATACAAGGTAAAATGTGAAGATTTCTAGAAGAATACAGCCAAACTATACTTGGATATTTCACATGATCAATATACGTGTTCACATAACAGCTTGGCATGCGACCTCTATACCGCACGCTGCGGAGAAACCAATCTATAGTATTGTCTGTCAGTGATCATGCATTTTTTGTATCTGTCATTATAGTGCTGTTTGCTTAGCAAAAAAAATTAATTAAGTCTTAATTGTCTTAAAGTGCTACTACGATCAGAAAATCACTTGTCGTTTTCCTTCAAATTTCGAAAGTGTATTTGCTTAACACTCGACTCGCGAAATTTTGAGCTTTATTTTCAAGCAGAAGACTGTTTACTTTGAGTACAACTTTTTAATTTAACGGTCCGCCATTGCTCACGTTCAAAACTGACCGATTAGGCCTCGGAGAGCTGGATCCAGGATAAAATGACGTCATTTACTCACTGGTTTAAAATTGCAGTGTGTGAATGCAGCTTATTAAGTATGTCAAAACACGAGTTTGAGAGTCTAAAGGCTCAAAATTCCCGTGCTGCATACGAAATCATCTGGGTTTACACACACTGCATTCTTACGCTTGTGAGCTTTCTACGTCAATATGTCCTCGATCCAGTTCTCTCAAGATTTTGAAGTTAGTAATGGCGGAAACTAAATAGAAATATTTCAGTCAAAATAACAAACTGACTTCTCTAAATTAAAGCTTGAAATTTCACGAGTCGGTTGTAAAGCAAACGCACTTTCGAAATTTGAAGAAAAAAGACAAGTCATTTTTTGATCGTAGTAGCACTTTAAGTAAACGTATAAAACATATGCCAATTCGAAAGGAAAAAAATTAAACCGGTTCTCATCGAACAACCGTCTTCACGCTTATACAAAAAATTGCTCAGTATATAATATACGATGTGTCGTAAGAAAAAGATAAGCTAATATAGATTACGTAAACAATGTGCAATTTTAGGACAAATGCCTAAAAATGGTACATTTCGGAAATTATCGAATTGCGCTAATTAAACCACGCTGCAATATTTTAACCTTGTTCTTTGTAAAAAGCATGTCATGATGTTAATGTCATTTTTTTGTTGTTGTTTTACACAGTACTTCTCCCGCAAGAATCGGCCTTCCGTTTCCATCCCTACGTCCAGGCCAAAGGTAGCATGCAATCTCTTCTCCAGAACCTTGCCCAGCAGATGCTTTGCTTGCATTTTAGGGTGGCTGTGGTATCCCATTTTCCTGTGATTTTTTCCAAGGTATTGGGAGTTGTACTCAATCTTCAGGGCTGCAACCTGCGTTACCATTCGCCAGGCCAGACGTATGCACTTTTGTATATACAAAACCATTTGCCGATCTCGCTGTAGTTCTTCAGAAGGCCAAAACATACCCAATTTCTCCGCTTGCGACCATGTTTTCCACTTTTTTAATGCTATGTCTTGAACATCCTAAAATAAGTCTACAACACTTGGTGTTGATGTATCAGATATCCAAAACTTGACAACTTTTTGTTAGATGATATCGACACAGAACGTGCATTGTCTTACCGATTGTCTACGGTTGTTAAATTAAGCAAACGCTTGCTTATACATATGCAGACTTCTTCGCACCTTCTAAACACTTCAAACTTAGGTTCGCTGATAATAATAATAAATTGAAGTGCACCTAGCCCAAAATATTTTTTCCTGCTAATATAAAACTGTTTCCTTTTTCCAAAAACATTTAACCTTTACTTCCATGCAGTTTTCGACTTCTTTATGTGCTTAAAAAACTTAGGATAAACTAAGCATAATTTTGCATACGACCGAGTCAGAAGGGTTATGGGTCCATTCCGGGTTTGACGTCACAAACTGCTTTGCATGCATGTTTACAAAGACTTACTACGACGAAAACCAGTCTGTGTTTAGCTCGATCGTGTAACAGATAGCTGGATTTCGTGACTTTTACGGCCTATTAAAAGGTCAAGATTTGGTTTAAAAACGCGCAATGCGTTTCAAAAAGGTGCAAAGATTTATTTTAAAATATTTTGCTGTTAGATGCACTTTAAAAAAGTTTTAGTTCAAGAAACAGAGAATGCAAACTTTTAGCAGCTTCTGGGTTTAATGAGATTATTGGCACCTTAGAGTCTCTAACGGCAGGAGTTTGTAAGGAAAGGCCACAAATGTTGTTGCCATAAGAAATAATTTCTTTTACTTCCGATACCTTTAAAATAAATAAATATTTGCACCCGTTCTAAACGCATTTCGCCTTTTAGCGCCTTTTTTTTTAAACCAAATCATTACTTGATTCGACAAAAATAAATGATCCAAATTAACGTCCTTCCTGGAATAATGACAAAAATCCGTATGTTATATGACAGGATCATTCCAGTTTGCGTACCATAGAGAACACAGTTTCGGACGTGCCTTATACTTGCGTATCTCATAGGCTTTGGTGTTACCAAGGTACGGGAAATAATGGTTAAGGATCTTGCGTCATACAAGTGTTCTAGTCAAAGTAAGTAAGCCATGGACATTTGGAACAAAAAACGCTCAGCTGAAGAACAGAAAACATAAACTGATACACGTAGATTATAGAAAAAAGAACATACTTTCACGAACAAACCGGATTTGCAGTTTTGAGCAGTCTCTTTCAAACCCAACAATACTGCGTCAAGAACATCTCTGGGGTACGGCGAATCTTGCCTTGTCGTGTCTATTATCAATGTTTCCTTGATGTATGATTCTCGTACCTGTTGAAATTATAACAAATGCTAGTAAGGACAGAAAATATCAATACATTACTCAATCATTAATATACTATACGTGCTTTAAAGAGCTTTGAGAGAAGTACTAAACTCAGCCATAATAATGAAAATAATAATGAAAACAACATCATTACAGACGTCAGTCTACGTCACGCGTGGCAAGTAGTTTTGTTCTTGAAATGAAGAGTTCGACTTTACTAGGCAGGCTTAACCAGGATTTTTCCACGGGTTCGCAAAATTTTCCAAATCTCCCTCTACTCTCAATAAACGCTTCTTTTGCCTCCTCCATTCGCCCAAATGCTGCCTGTTAAATCACACGTCAGTCAGAAAAATGGCAGCATGGTAGATATAAAATAGATAAATTAAATGAATGCAAAAACAATCATGCAGAAACTAAACGAATTTTATAACAGTGTAATAAGTAAATAAACACATCAATCGATCCTGCTTTTCCGAATTGGAAAACTTTCGAGATCCATTGGCCTTCTTGGAAGCATAATATTTGTATTCAAACATCATTAATCGATTTCAAAAAAGAAACAACAACAACATCTATTTAGACACAAACAGAGGTAAAGAAAGGGTCCGTCATTTGCAAAAGCAAGACTGAACAGAATGCGTCTGCCAAATTATCAACTAGGTTTTCTGTTCCCCAAATTCACTAGAACAAAATTGCTACTACAAAGCTGAGAAATTAAATCCAGCACACACGTTCAGTCCTAATGAAGGTGATTTGTGGCGAGAGGAATAGTTCAAAATATTATGCGCACCTCAAATATGAGACAGGCCAGTCGTGGGTGGTTTATATGAACATCAATTTCCTGTTGTGACCGAAAATGTGACTGAATTGTGTCACACACGTCCACCCTGGTTTCGTCAATGACATTTTTGTAATCTTGCTCTAGTGTTGACTGTCTGTTCATGCTGAGAGTGTCCTCCACTATTGACTGGTCTTGTGTCACTCGTCTTTCGCTAAGAGAGGCAATTCTGGAAAGATAAACTATAAGTGTTAAATTATAACCATCGTTATTATATTTTCTAAAGCATCTCAGCGGTCTAGGCCCAGTTGCTTGAAGGATAGTAATCGTTAACCTGGGTTAAATACCATGACAACCAGTAGGTTTTTATGCAAATTAACCAATGGTTAGCTTTAACCATGCTTCGAGCTACTCAGTCCTCGATTCTTAAATCCTTCAAACTGATTGGCTGTTTGCGCGTACTCCAGCGGTCTACATTAACGGACTACTTGCCACTTGAAAGCAAGCGAGAGTTTCCATCAAAGTTAAAGCGCAAAAGTGACATGCTAGCGACTGAACAGCCTCAAGGTGGTTATGATAACGCGCGGTTAGCGTTGCCGAGAGTGACTGAGAGGCTGTTTGAATATGCTGAGCAATGTCAAGATTAATTTAAAAATTAGATTTACATGTTTTAGGTGATTGGTTGAGTGGTTATAAACGTCCATGAAAGCAAACCACGCGTGACAATAGCTGGAAGTCACAATGACTTCTTTCAAAGCTTGATACGACAAGATAATCTTTAATTTACCCAGAGTAAAATTACAAGTAAAGAGTTTAACAGTGTGCTGCCCGCCTGAGATAACCTTAGGGTTAAAAATTTATGGCGGTGTGAAAAGCCTTAAAAATGCCAGGCGGACAACAATTATGTTACAAGATTTATACAATAATAAAAAAATCTGTTTTTTGTTTGTTTGTTTGTTCGTAAGCCAGATACCTGCTCTTCATTTGCTCAATTGAGTTTTGCGTCAGATGCTCTAACCTGGAAATAAAAAAAAAGGGGGGGGGGGGATTTAGGTCCGTTGGAAGAACCAAAAACAAAACGAAAAAAAAGGAAGATAAGCAATTTAAGAAATGCATTCATCACCAATGATATTCACCATAATATTTTTAATATAATTATAATGATATTAGTAGCAATAACTTTATTGACTTGAATGGCAATACAGAAATTTGAAAAACTCAAGTTTCCAGCTTCTGGCCCACCAATGTACACTGTAACCCGGGTTCAATCCCAGGACTCTGGGTTATACGTGGGCTGAGTTTGCTGTTGCTTTTCTATTCCCTTTCGAGAGGGTTTTCCGCTTTCCCCCTCTCCTCAAAAACCAATATTGCCAAATTCCAATCCGATCTGTCTTCAGTGGACAAATAGCCACTCTGTGGAGATGCCACTGGTTTCGTTCGGATCTAATTGACACCTTGACTTGCCTGCCAGCTTGCTCTTGCATTTGTTTATTGTTAGCTTCAAGGCTCCGGCTAAATGTTCATTTATACAAGTGATAAAATTTGATTACCTTTGCCCTATTTGCATAGGGAAGTTTAAAAAAAAAAAAGAAGTTTTAAAAGTAACGAGAAATTTGTGGTAGTTAACGATGTAGAAAGTGTACATGCATACCTTTTTCTCAACTCCGCGATCTCGTTCTCTTTATAGTCTAGTGGCTTGACGCAAAATTTGAGACGGATCGTGACATACTGGACAAAAGTGTCAAACTTTGTTTGCAATTTCCCTGGGAAATGAGTATTAAATCTGGGATGGTGAATTTCACGAATGTTGCGATTTTAAAAGATTTGCAAAATTAAAGTGACGCGAACAGTAAGTGTCGCGAACCTTGTTACAAACATAACATGACGTGAAAATAACTGAGATGACTGGCATTATGTCAATAATCAAGAAAGAAAGAGTTTATTAGCAATGAAACCTTCAGAAAATCATATTTTTTAACTATTCTGAGGCAACGTCTTGATCCTCCTCACCACTATTATTTTCTTCCTCTGCTGCAGGGAGCATTTGTTTTGAACAGTCCTCAAACCGTCCATTTATTGGTTCCTTGTCGTGCTGTTCCACTGGCTGCTTGAACCTCTCAGTTGCTTTGACGGTTGTTAATAAAATGAAGTAGTTTATTTGATTCAAAGAAAAGTTATAAATAAAGTCAAAAACGCGAAATTAAAGTTATTCAAAATCGGAAAATTTCCGCAAAATTTCGAAATTTAAGTGTCGCGAACTAAGCGCCTCGTTAAATCGTGAAATAGACATGTCGCAAAAATTTCATGTAATATTCCCGGGGAGGGTACTCCCTTATTTCGGCTATATAGGCATGTGCGGCCCCAAAGGATATGGGTTTTTAGCCATTTTCGTCTGAAATAGGGTATCGATTTTGACCATTTTGGTCTGAAATAGGATATGGTTTGTGCAAGGATCTAGTCTTGAATTGAGTATGTTTTTTTTAGAAGAAGCTACTTCTTCATCATTAGAGGATAACACCATCAACAAAAGGCCTTCATTTTTTCTTTTAATTATGTTCAAGCCAACCGTGTACATGAAATGGGTCTGAAATAGGGTATCAAATTTTTGGTCTGGTCTGAAATAGGGTAGGGAAAATCGCAGATTTTGGTCTGAAAAAGGGTAAGGGTTTCAGGAAGCGGGCCACACACCCCCACCCAAATTTTCTGGGAGTAACCCCCGGGGTAATATTTAAGGTAAATTGTAGAATTTCTCTGTAGTTCCATACACAGATCATAAATTAGTAGCTGTACCATTTCAACTGCCAGAAACTTGGTACGTTAGAAATTTCTCATAGCAGTTAATTAGCAAGTTATCGGACGAACATTCCCAAAAACCAGGAGGGAGGGGGCGTCTCCAAGGAAATCGGTGGTTCACTCCTCATTGCCAGTGTGACGTCACGTTTCGGTTGGGTGATATTCAAAATGGCGCCCAAAATTTTCGAAGAAGGGGCTGTTAAAAATGAAGATTTTTTCATGGATATCCCGCTCAACCTGGTTACATTTGCCAATAATGAGGTTTTATATGTTATGTAACTCCATTATTTGGCTTATTTGTTGACCAAAACTCTAAAACGTTGGGTGAATTTTAACGAAACGTTTCTGTCGTCATTCACATTTGTCGAACAATCTTATAAGCCGGTGGAACTTTCGAGGGCCATTGCGCCGTAAGGAAAGGTCCTGTAGGCTCAAGAATAGGAGGTTCAGCAAATGATATATTTCAGATCTTCACCTCATATAGTTCGCCATATCAATCTCCTCAAAGATCTGAAAGCGGTCGAACGGATAGAACAGGCGTATGTTATACCAGCAGATTTGGTAAGTGTTCTCCTTTCGCTACTATAATTTTTTTTTATTTTCGAGCCTTTACCTTAACTTATAAATGATATCGTCTAAAGTAGTAGTTTTTTTTTAGCTGTTTAGGTATATGAACAGAGTGTTGTCTGACAAAAAAAAAAACGGATTAATTTGGTATCCAATAATGCTACATAGCAGTGCAAAGTGGCTTCCTTGACTTCTATTTCGTACTTAGGTACACATAATTTTCATAAATTAAACTGGCAAGGAGCTTAGTACTGTCAATCCTATATTCTGTGGGAAAATAAATTCCTTAGACTTTTCTTTATTAGAAACCATTCTTTAAAATGAAATGTCTGACTTGCTCCAAGTGATCCTGATCATTTCCAGATTTTGGTGTTAGTGATCTGTCAAATTCTCTATACTCCCATAATTCTGTTGTTTTTACCATTTGATAGTCATGTGATTTGTCAGAGAAGTCAGACATGTACAATTTTGTGGACATAAATTGCTTTTCACTTTCAGTGGGCTCGTCAAGTTTTTGGAAAAATGTTTTTAAATCATCTAACAGTTTTAAGTCTCTGTCAAAGTCATTTTCACTATCACTAGTGGGGAAAATACTTTTTTTTCCAGAGCACCAATCATTTGTTTGAATGATTTCAGTTTGGATTGCTTAATGGGTAGGTCTTCTACTTCTTCTCTCCTCACTGTCGTTTGTAGTTCTGTTGGTGGATTGCGCGTTGATTTGTTTCCTTTTTGTTTCTTTGTGGGTGTCTTTCAGGTGTACAGTATATGGATATACAGGTGTATTGTATATCCATGTTTCATTGGTGTTAGGTCCAGTCGTTTAATACTTTCACTTTCTGATAGCTTGATGGTTTCCTGTGTTTTCACCAAGTTGATCATTGAATCATTTACAAAAGTCACAGGGACAAAGTCAGTTAGTGGTTGAGGGGTCTTGTTGGAGCTGTTTTTCTTGGGAGCTGCAGTAAAATTCTCTATGCTGCAATCAGATACATGTGTTATAGGTTCAGTTGGGGTTGGATTACACTTGCTGCAGTAAAAGTTCCTTTAAGTCAGCTATTTTCATGTTTGGTGGTATGGAGATGTTGTGGTGCTGACAAATAGCTTTGATGTTCACCAGTTTGGTCTTATTGTCAGTAAGTGAAAGCAGTGTTTTGTATTTTTCTACAATTTCCTTGATTATATGACTTCAGCATGAGAAATCATGAGCTGTTTGGGATCGCAAAGTGTCAGGAGAAGGGTGTTTTTGCAATCATTATGACCCTTGTGAGTCAACTTGGTATGACAAAGTTTTTTTCTTACTTTCAGCAATACCGGTATTAATCAGTGTTGGATTAATGATACCAGGACAAAGTGAAACATGTAAGTCATCAGTTGTTTTCAGTATCACATCAAGAGCAGATATGAAAATATTTGGCTCAAACATGATGTGTGGGAGTTCCCCACAATTCACCCTGTTCCCCAGGATTTGTACTGTAAAATGACAGATGTCATCACTTGCAATAGATAATTTCGAGGGAAGGAAAAAGAAGTTTGGTATACCAACACCATTTGTTATATTTGGTTTAGAAGGAACAACCTTCAGACTGTCATTGGTTGTTTTTTGAATTTGAAAATGTTATAGTCCACAGAAAGATGACATGAAGAACAGATTGAAAGATTGTATATGTATGTGGGTGTAGAGGCTCAGAGAGATATTCTCCATGAGCATAGCATTCATTGTCATTGCTTGTCATTGGTCTGTATTCTTTAAGGAGCTGTAATAACCCTTCTGTAAAAATACCTGCTTTTAATTGGGAAGCTACAGGCAACTCATATCTTTCTTCTGAGTCATCAATCTTTTAATTTGATGTTTGAACGGAATCATCAAATCCTGCAGGTGGTGTAGTGTCAGTTACAGGATCAGATCCACTTGTGGGATTCTCACATCTTTGTGCTTTTTCAAACATAATTTGAGCTTTCCTACGCTTGTCCTCCTTTATAACAGACTTAAGGAAGAAAGGCTGGCATGACCTGCATATGTAGCTTACACGAGATTCGTCATGAGAATCCATGTGTTTATTAAGGTCACCATAAAATCAGTTTTATTACCATTCTGTTCATCTAAAAAGTTACATGCCTCAAAAAAACTGGTTTTTAAATACACTTATGTTATGTTTTTTTTTTATTTGCAGGGAAGGTCACTTGAAAGGCATACCTCATTTTTACACTGTGAACATGTCACAATGCAAGGATTTACCTTTAGAATGTCAAGCTGGGCATCACTTCCAGATTTTGAGGAAGTTTTGCCTTCTGCAGGCTTATCCCTCTGGGCCCAGTTGCTCAAAGCATGGTTGGCGCTAACCATTAGTTAAGATGTATTAAAACCTGTAGGTTGTCATGGCATTTAACCCTGGTTAGCGCTAACCATGCTTCAAGCAACTGGGCCCTGGATGTTAAACTTGCAGAGTGTTTATCGCACACCCTTAGATTTGTGTTGTTTTCCATGTTAACACTAAGGTCTTGAGGGCTACATTTCATTTCATACCTCCCAATCATGCTGTCAAATTTATGGGATCCTGTCTCATTTTCACAGCCCTTTCGGCAACACTTTACACCTCTAGTTAAATGTCCAGTCATGATTACCACCCGTTATTTCCTATAATGGCACAAAATTGTGCAAAGGTTTACCACAGTCTGATAGCCACTATAAATCACTTATTAACTAAAGTTAAATTTGGAATTAACTTGTGATCACAAGTCCAAAACAGTTGCATAATTATGGTGCAAAGGTAAAGGAGTGTGACTTTCCTATTAATCTATAACCAACATAGTTGTAACAAATCCTTTAGACCTGAGGACCATACTAAAGAGAAAACCAGGGTGGTGAAATTCAACCATTTTGACACAAGAATAAGCCAACATCAGACCAAGTAAAAGATAGATAACTGGGAAGAACAGGGGAATGCCTGTGGTATTATTGGAGGTAGCATCAAAGTTTTCACCAACTGCTATTACAATGAGTAAAATGCCTGCTGAGTACATGGTAACAGAATAATGTTTGGACACTACCAACAGAGTTTGAGTAGTACCAAGGTTTAACAAGATGCTGTAATAAAGGAAAACACATGTGATCATAACAGTGGAAAGTAGTGTATTAGGGACCGGTTGCTCCTTTTTTTTGCGGTGGTTTCTCTTTAAATTTGCGGTGGAATACATTAATGTCGATGACGTAATTATAGTGGATGTATTCCTTTACACAACAGAGACAGTGGATGAATTCCTTAGGATAATAACACTGGATGTATTCCTTAACATAACAGAGAGCGGATGAATTCCTTCGCTTCGCTGATGTTTACTAAAGTTTTTTTTTTTAAACTCTACAAAGACGGTAGTCGTCACGTTATTAATGTGATAATGGTTTATTGAGAACTCTATGATATTTTCAAAATTAAAATAAAAAGCGGGTAGATTTCGAAAGCGCTATCGTTCTTGCAATCGCTTTGCTAAGGAAAATTTATATCCGAGATTATCCTTCGATTTTCCGAAAGTGTTAACAGTTTCGCCTATAAAAAGAAAATTCGACTTAGCTAACTTTAACTTTTTCGCTCCGTTAGTCACGTACGCGTTATGCAAAACGGATCTCAGCTCTTCTCTCAACCCTATATTTGCATACAAACTCTAAACTAAAAAAGCCCATGGGACATCCTTGAAATCACTGCCATTCAACAACGACAATAGACAGCTTAAGTTGTTTGCAACGATCAATATTAACACGCGACTAATATGAATTACACGTTTCTTGAGAGACAAACATAAACTTTATTGTCTTTTCTCAGCGAATATATGTTCTAGTAAAGTTATATCAAAGATTCCCCTCCTCCTCCTCCTCCTCAATTCTATTATTTTCCCTCGTCCTCCTCCTCCTCCTCAATTCTATTATTTTCCCTACTCCTCCTCCCAAATTCTATTATTTTCCCTCGTCCTCCTGCTCCTCCTCCTCCTCCTCCTCCTCCGCAATTCTATTATTTTCCCTCCTCCTCCTCCTCCTCAATTCTATTATTTTCCTTCCTCCTCCTCCTCCTCCTCCTCATCCGCAATTCTAGAATTGTGGTGGTGGAAAACAATAGAATTGTGGTGGCGGTGGTGGTGGTGGCGGTGGTGATGGCGGTGGCGGTGGTGGTGGTGGTGGTTCTGGAGGAGGAGGAGGGAAAAATAATAGAATTGAGGAGGGGGAGGAGGAGGGAAATAATAGAATTGAGGAGGAGGAGGAGAGAAAACAATAGAATTGAGGAGGAGGAGGGAAAATAATAGAATTGCGGAGGAGGAGGAGGAGGAGGAGGAGGAGGACGAGGGAAAATAATAGAATTGAGGAGGAGGAGGGAAAATAATAGAATTGAGGAGGAGGAGGAGGAGGAGGAGGAGGAGGACGAGGGAAAATAATAGAATTGAGGAGGAGGAGGGAAAATAATAGAATTGAGGAGGAGGAGGAGGAGGGAAAATAATAGAATTGAGGAGGAGGAGGAGGAGGAGGAGGGAAAATAATAGAATTGAGGAGGAGGAGGAGGAGGGAAAATAATAGAATTGAGGAGGAGGAGGAGGAGGGAAAATAATAGAATTGAGGAGGAGGAGGAGAAGGGGAAATAATAGAATTGAGGAGGAGGAGGAGGGAAAATAATAGAATTGCGGAGGAGGAAGAGGGAAAATAATAGAATTGAGGAGGAGGAGGAGGGAAAATAATAGAATTGCGGAGGAGGAGGAGGGAAATCCTTGATATAACCTTACTAGATCGTTTCTTCTTCAAACTTTCAATTTATTTCTGAAATTAACCATTTGCTCGTTATAGTGGTGTTGTCTAATAAGGCAAAAGGTAAAAACGGTGTTTGGATACTTTTCGAGGAAAATTGAAGTTGGCATCTATTTTTAAGAGCGATAGTGTGTGGTTTGCCACGTGAATTAAAGGAACGACAAAAACAGGCCCAAACGTTCCTTTTCTGTTCAGTCGCCACTAAATCCGTGAAACCTGCTATGTTAAGAAAGAAATGCTGAATGTCGACCAGCTTTAAAAAAAGAAGTGCAAAAATGACAGACCTGGCTCATTGCCATCAAAGCCGTGATATCCGCCTTGTTCAAGAAAAAATGAACACAGTCGAGCTTCCACATCAAACTGGAAGTTCAACCTGTTGTAAGAAATCTCTAGATCGGCTAGATTTGGTGGATATCACGGAGAGTAGAGAAATCTTAATTAACAAATACTTCCAGTAAGAACTGTAAATATCTAATATAATAATATATTCTATTTCCATTGTTATAAAAATATTTACAGTTTCAAAAAGAAGTATTAAATAAATCTTTACCGACTGGTTACCATCAAATCTGCGATAACCACCGTGTTTAAGAAAAAAATAACAGTCGAGCTTCCACATCAAACTGGAAGTTCAACCTCTTGTAAGAATTCTCTATATTGGGCAGATTTGACGGATATCACGGAGAACAGAGATGTTCTATTAATTTAATTCCACTAGTCAATACTGTAAATATCTAAAATAATAATATATTCTATTTCCATTGTTATAAAAATATTTACAGTTTCAAAAAGAAGTATTAAATAAATCTTTACTGACTGGTCACCATCAAATCCGTGATAACCGCCGTGTTTAAGAAAAAAATGACCACAGTCGAGCTTCCACATCAAACTGGAAGTTCAACGTCTTGTAAGAAATCTCTATTTTGGGCAGATTTGACGGATATCACGGAGAACAGAGATGTTTTCATTATTTAACTTCTAGTTAAAACTGGAAATGTCTCATATGTTAATGTATTCTATTTCCATTGTTATAGATCTTCTACAGTTCAGAATGGAGAATTGAATAAATCACAACGAGATATAGAAAGCAGCTAAACAAACAAGTCACTGCAAATTGTTTGCGTCTCGTTAGCAATTCTCAAAGGTTTATTGTGGTACAATTTCTTATCTCAAATCAACACTTCTTCAGTTTACCCTTGAACTTTTTTTTTTCTTTAGCCAAATATATTCCCCGAGATATTACAAGTCGATTTGATATAAATTCATCTTGTTCCTTTGAAGGCAGAATCAGTGGCACTATGAACAGTACACAGATATAGAAAATAGTTAAACAAACAGGTCACTGCAAATTGTTGGCGTGTAGCATTTCTCAAACGTTTATTGTGTTTCAAATCAACACTTCCTCAGTTTACCATTGACCTTGTTTTCTTTTGCCAAATATATTCCCCGAGATATCACAAGTCGATTTGGTATAAATTCAGCCTGCTCCTTGTGGTAAGATCGGTGGCACCATGAACAGAACACGATATCCATGTCGGCAACTGAACAGCCAGGCTATAAGAAGTGCAGCACTGTGTTACATAAGCCCTATAATATCGGGAAAATGTAGCATTATCAGAGCACAATGTATTTGCAAAGTCAGCGAAGAAGGTTTACAGACCGCATGGGGTGACGTGTGTTCGAAAAGAGAGACTTGTGACAAAGCAATAAGTGGTGAGTATTTCCTTTGAAATACGATCTTGCTTATGTCTTAGCTTGTCAATTCATGATATAAAGTTGTGGCCGAATGACTATTCTGATCGTTTTTCTCTTAATTTGCCTAGATATTAAAAACGTCGCATTTTTCTTTAGTGCAATAAGTGCACAAGGACGCAAGAAGAGCAAAGGAAAAAAACATCAAACAACGATGGTGAAGACAGCGATGATAACGTCGACGAAGTATTAACCCCGAGCCAAGCTGCCAGTAGTTCTACACAAGAATGGATTTTGAACCACCCTACAGTAATAAACGACAAATTACGTCCGTCTGTTGAATACTGGATAGCATTGACAACCCCAAATGGTGCCCCTGCTAACCCTCTTACCATTCACCGTGCACTACTGGATTGTGATGTGGACACCACAGCAAAACAGGTACACCAATATTTATTATATACATAAAAACTCTCAAAAAAGGACCAGTGCACCGTGCATAAGTTCTACCGCAGTAAACAAAATCAGTGCTTTTGAAATTACATGAAATATCTTCGAAGCGCTAGGCAAGTTTTTGGCTCTTCTGGCTAAAAGTAGTCCGAGAAACTATCATACGAATTGGACTGGAGCATATCAACCTTAATACAATCTCAAGTTGATCAGGTACTACTTGTTTTTGCTAGGTACCATGCTACGAAGGCAAAGAAGCTACTGCCACGAAAGAACTGTTCCAAGTCTTAAAAGATCACAACAATCCTATGATTCCAGAGCTAGTAAATGATTCCTATGAGAAATGCTTCCAGCGAGAAATGGAGTGTTTGTTTGGTGATTTTGAATTCGACGGCGATTGCGGTATAGAGAACGTTGTTAGATGTTGTCTCATAAATCCGTCTTATAGTTCCACGCTACAAGAAGCTATCGCCAAACTTCTAGATGCAAAGCTAACGATTGATCTTTTGGGATTTCACGATGAAATCCAGGGAACTACAAAAGTAGATGACGACGCACGACTATCAGATCATTTGACTGTCCTAATAAACGACATTGGTATCGCCATGAAGAAATTGGAGTATGCACTGTTCCGAGGCAAGATTTACAAGAAGAAATCCGAAGCGAAGTACACATACAGCTACAAATGCGAGGTCAGTGCATTTGTTAATTGCCTTGCGTCGAACGAATCTTTCAAGGGGAGGTTGTTAAAGAACATGAGAAGAGTAATCGACATTCTTGCCGATCCAGATTGCGAAGTCATACGTCCAATTAGGGTCGACTACAACCTCATTGAAGTGAATGCTGGCCACTGCTGGTCCATTAAAGAAAGGCGCTTTTTGGAAAGTCCCATTCCAGAAGAAAAAATTGGCCTGGTCACGCCACGTGCTTTCTCAAAGTACGATCCTCAACGAAATGCAGATCCTAAGTACTTCAGGGAAATCCTAGAAAACAGCCTAACGGACAGCGACATCAGTGAGTTCTGCGACGACTTTCTACAGTTACTACACTTTAATCAGAAACGTCACAAAGACAAAGTTCCGTGTCTAATCGGGGACGCCAATAGCGGGAAGACTAGTCTCTTTCAACCAGTCCTTGGACTCATCCACCACTCCAACATTGCAACCGTTACGAAACAGAGAGCTTTTAACAAAGCAATGATCAATAAAACCACCGAAGTCATTTTTATTGACGAAGCATCCATCTCGACTATGGAAATAGATGACTCAGGGGGGTACACAGCAGCCGATGTAAAGTACCAGACAGCCAAATCATTCAGCAACCGGTGCCCCATGTTACTAACTGCCAAACAGAAATTGCAGTTCAAGCCCGAAGACCAACCAGCCATGGACAGACGACTTGGACATTATACATTTAAGAGCCTGCCAGAACCAAAGAAAAAGGCTGCAGGATGGTTGAGAAAAAATCCAATGCACTGCGTGGTGTGGGCGGCAGAAAAGGCGCGCCAGGTAAATAATGACGATGAATCAGACGACACGGGGGTCAGTGACGAAGACCAAGCGGCTAATTTCGATGGTTCACTGCCAGAGCTTGAGAAAGACGCCCTCAGAAGTTTGTCGTTGGCTGATACGTTGGCAACCACCACTGAAGAAAACGGTGGCGAAAACTCCACGAGAGAAGACAGAGAAGTCCCACGAGAGGTCACCCAAGAAGAACGTCTCGCTCTAGACCAGGATGAAATGGTTGCTGTGCTGGAGAGAGCGCTCGAGCAGTGTTCGCCAATGTCTCTTCGTTACCGCCAATTATCTCAAATGTTGCAGGCACGGCTTAAGGAGGTCCAGGCAGTGAAGGAGTTTGAAGAGCGAATGTATCAAGACAGACGGCAGAACCTTTTGTCCAGAGGCGTCACAGAGGAGCATGTGGAATTGCTTTCCAGAGATAGTTCAGATCCCCTGCCTACGCCAATACGGCGCGAGTTGGAGGTAGCCAACGCGCAGGCTCGGCGAGAAGAACTGGTGGCCAAGATAGAGCGAGCGAAAAAGGCGTTTGAGTCACCGTGGCTACAAGCGACCGAGAGGGAACTATACCGGTGCAACCTAACCCTTTCAGCAGTGTTGGATCGAGAAACTACGGCGCCGATGGACGCATACAGAGAGGTGCTGCAAGACAAACTCAAGAACCATCATGAAAACTTGGGCACCATAAAGTGCGAGTTTGCGTTAGGAGCAGGGAGACGATGGTGTTGTGCTGAAGGTCTGCTAAAGAAAGAAGACAGACGTCTGGTAACCAATCTGGTCCAGACATTGCCGACTATCCATGATCTCGGAGAATCGTCGCAAGGTACCCTAGAGGAAGCTTCGCCAGCTTCCCCTGAAGTTGAAAAGAACAGTGACGAAGAAGCAATGTTCATTACCCCCGTGCCGATTACGAGTGGCCACTGTAGACAGTTCCGCGAAAACGACGACTGCGCACTATCAGAAGCAATGCTCAGAGAGAGTTCCACTAGGAAGCGAAAGAGACCCGCCAGCAGTCAGCCCGGACACAGAAAGGCTCAGAAGACTATAACGCAGTATTTTTTTCAGTCAAACATGATCTCGTTTAAGGCTTAGTTATAGTTTATTTTGGCTAATAAAATTTGAGTCCAGCCCTTTTCTTTAGAGAGTCTGCTGTTCTGAAGTCTTGAAATGTGTACTCGGAATCTCTCAAAATCGCTGTCCATTGTCCAAATCGGTGCTTAGCAATCCCTTCCTAAACAGCAGGACGATAAAAAACGCTGCGTTGTGCTACTTGAGCCCGGTAGTTTTGGGAAAATGTAGTATTATCAGTACAAAGTGTGCTTGCAAGGTTCAGTAAGAAGGTTTTGAAAATGCGTGGAATGGCGTGTGTCGAACTATAGATGCCTGTGATAAAGCTCTGCAAGGTTTGTTTACGTGTGTACTGTTTAAAATTCCAAGCTTTTCTGTCGTTGTTTGGGTGGAATTAATTGATGCAGATTCAGTGAATAATATAGCTTGTTTCGTGTATGTCGCAGGCATGAAGAATGTCGCATGTATCTGAGACGGACGAGGAAGGGAGTATTTTCATCACTCAGCAGTGTAATGGCGTAGATGAGACGGAAGACGTAGAGAGTATTTTCATGACTCCTCTTCCGAGCACAAGTGGTGCGTCTATGCCTCATTCAAGCTTCGACGACTCCGCAGTTTTTGCTGCACTACTTCGAGCTAGCACTACCAACAGGAAGAAGCGAAAGAGGTAATCCAGCAGTCAAGGAGCAGTCAAAAAATCCCAGAACTAGTCAAAAGAAGAAGCAGTTTTTTCTCGTAAGATAGGCCGTAATGTAGAGTGGTCGTTTCCAGTAGTTTGCTACT
The DNA here is from genome assembly GCA_016490735.1 of Pachyseris speciosa. Taxonomy (NCBI): domain Eukaryota; kingdom Metazoa; phylum Cnidaria; class Anthozoa; order Scleractinia; family Pachyseridae; genus Pachyseris; species Pachyseris speciosa. The sequence goes on along the minus strand of JAEMWC010000043.1, from coordinate 920,308 downwards.
TTCCCACATTAAGTAAATAGAATTAGGCAATCAGAACGCTACATGTACCTATGAGAATTAGTTACAAGAATGGGCTTTTGCGTCCAAGAAATTAAAGTTTATTACAGTTTGATCATTTATAAAACGCATTCCGTAGATCAGTGTGTTAACAAGCTAGCTGGTAGTCAAATTTTCATGATTAAATGGTTCAGTTTCCACTGCATTTTAGTTGGTGTGCATTTGTTGATTCTTTTTAGTTGAATTGCTAACCGAGCGGCATTTTCATTCCAGCTCTCTTCTTTAGAGAGTCTGCCGTTCTGCCCTCTTGAAACGTGTACTCGGGATCTCTCAAAATAGCGGTCCATTGTCCAAATCCGTGCTTAACAATCCCTTTCTTGAGAAACTCGTCCTCGTATGCTGTAAATTTCAACGCCCAGCGCTGACTTTTTTGGATTCGCAATGGGTTTGTCGGTGGGGCATTCCTCTCAGGGGGCACTACGCTTTTCGATTCTGCGCTTTCAGCCAGTTCCGCAGAATTTGACGTTGAATCGCGAAATCTCGTATTCACCTCCTTATCCAGTTCGGAGCCTTTAGCACCTTGTAACTTTTGCAGACACTCGTGAGCCTTCGCAGCAACTTCGCGCGACCTCTGCTTTTGATAGTGAACTTTGGCGACGGCTGAGCTGTGTTTCTGATCTTCCGACAAAATGCTTTGCTCTTTGCTAGTGAGCTGATTGAGGCTTTGCGTTTCGACGATTTGGCGATAGCGCGTCGGGTGAATGTACTTTCCGATTGCGTCAAAGACCAGTTTGCTTATGACATCGCCCAATTTGCTGTGTTGGCCCCCATTTCTCGTCACCAGAAATAACTCGCACCGGGGTTTCAGCAATGGTCTTCCGAAATCGATGTAGCCATCAAGCACCTGCATGCTTGCGTCGGTCAGAATCAACGAGTCAAATCCGTACTTGCCAACAGTCTTGAACTTTTTCTGGTCGATAAATCCCCCGTTCCCCTTGGCCGTGTTGACCATGTCGACTGTCAAGTACTGATAAGTCATAGGGCGAGACCCCTTCACCTTGATGAACAAATACACCGCTACAAATTTCGTGGCAAATATTAAGTCCGACGGGTTGACTTGACCCGTACTTGTCTTGCACGTCTTCACGGTGTTTTCGTAACGAGGCAAATGAAACGTCACCACTTCTAACAGTTCTTCCAGGGTTGCCCAGTGCCCCCTAGCATCCAGAGTTTCAATGTCTAGATCTTGTGTCCACTGCAATCTCATCATCTTTGCCACCGTCTTGCGAGCTCTTTTCAGGCCTAATTCTGTCGATGACAAGTTTCGGAGAACTGCGTCAGAGGCGCCATTTATTTTTTTGAAGTCGATCATTTCAAAGACGGCATCAATGTAACCCAATCGTCCACCTTGTCCTAGCTCGCATTCGTCCTGCAAGTGATCGATAAACTTGAATAACAGACTGCGAGAACACAGGCTGAAGTCCAGCACTTCAAAACTCAATTCCTCCTCGTCTTCGCAGCAAAATTTGAGAAATTTGAAACACCTCTTGACAATCTGCTGAGCTGCGCGATCTTTCTTGCAACCACCGCCACTTCCAGTTAACCATTTCGTGAACGATTCGCCAATTTGGCTGCAAACCAAAAATGATGGCAATACTCTGGCGGGTGGTTTTGCGATTTCGTTCGCCGCTTTATCGTCATCGGCAAGTTCTTTGGTACTTGCAACGGGCTTTTCGTCAAAGGAAAAGAACTAACTGTGCTTGGTGTTCATGTGTTTCCTGCAACCGCGTTGACTTTTAAATCCATCGTGATCACACACTTGTATTGGACAGTGATACAAGCTATCTGTTTCGTCTTTTTCCAAGTGAAGCCGTTTCGGTCTCGGTGATGAGCCATCGATTTTCGACCAGTCAACCTTGCCTTTCTTGTTCATCTCTGACATCTGTGTGATTCACACAGTTTGTTCCACTTGCATAAATTGTGAAGAAACTACAAAGGCAACGGAAAGAAAGAATGGCTGCTTTGTGCAACTTGCCCCGACTTGCCCCCGCTTGCTCAGGCGTGGCAGTGTGTGCTATTCGTAATTAAACTTGCAAATCTAAGGTAACATATGATGTTGGTGCATCGATTATGTTCAACCTTGTCCGGACAAGTCAATAAGCGCCTCGAAATGTCTTTTTAAATATGTTATGGACTGTGTTTCGAGTTTTTTCCAGCTTAAAACTATACACCAAACGTTTTACCATTTTAAAAGCAATAGACATAGATGGCAAGAAGAGAAGAATGTTTCTGTTGAACAACATGCAAAAAGGAACTGCCGTTTTCTAAATAGGAACCATCGTGCACAAATAGGAACTGATGTTTAGGAACAAACTGTTCCACGTGCCCATAAAAAGGAACATTTCATTCAAAACGGAACCATTAATGGGAACAATTGTTCCTCAAATGAACGAAAAGGAACCAATTTTCAAAGCAGGAACGACGAAAGACAGGAACAAACGTTTTTTTACAAGAAAAAGGAACGTAACCATTTGGGAACGAAAGTTCCTCACACCAGCATAAAGGAACAGCTACTTCAAAAGGGAACGCATTAATAGGAACAATTGTTCCTCAACTGCATAAAAAGGACCAAAATGATAAAAAGAGGAACAATACCATAGGGAACACTTGTTCCTAAGTCACTCATTTAAGGAACAAAACGTTCCTTTCAATGTTAAAAATGCGGAACAAAAGGTTCTTTTTGGCTCTAAATGAACACTTTGTTCCTATTTTTCACAGCAGTTTGTTCCTTTTGATGCTAAAAGGACCACTTCAAATAGGAACAAACGTCCCATGATGGGAACGTTCCCAAAGCAAAAACGGGAACAGTGCTCAAAAATATAATATAATAAAAACGCCACTTAAGGGATGACAAAAACATACTAAGGCGTTTTAAAAATCTCCATGCTGAAAACATACAACAGCCAAAATTTCATCGACCAAATCATGCTAGAACATGTTCAAATCCGGCAGTAAAAATTTTGGGAAACGTAGGAGAACATATACTCGCTGAGAAAAGACAATAAAGTTTATGTTTGTCTCTCAAGAAACGTGTAATTCATATTAGTCGCGTGTTTATATTGATCGTCGCAAACAACTTAAGCTGTCTATTGTCGTTGTTGAATGGCAGTGATTTCAAGGATGTCCCATGGGCTTTTTTAGTTTAGAGTTTGTATGCAAATATAGGGTTGAGAGAAGAGCTGAGATCCGTTTTGCATAACGCGTGCGTGACTAACGGAGCGGAAAAGTTAAAGTTAGCTAAGTCGAATTTTCTTTTTATAGGCGAAACTGTTAACACTTTCGGAAAATCGAAGGATAATCTCGGATATAAATTTTCCTTAGCAAAGCGATTGCAAGAACGATAGCGCTTTCGAAATCTACCCGCTTTTTATTTTAATTTTGAAAATATCATAGAGTTCTCAATAAACCATTATCACATTAATAACGTGACGACTACCGTCTTTGTAGAGTTTAAAAAAAAAACTTTAGTAAACGTCAGCGAGAGGTTGCGAAGGAATTCATCCGCTCTCTGTTATGTGAAGGAATACATCCAGTGTTATTATCCTAAGGAATTCATCCACTGTCTCGGTTGTGTAAAGGAATACATCCACTATAATTACGTCATCGACATTAATGTATTCCACCACAAATTTAATGAGAAACCACCGCAAAAAAAAGGAGCAACCGGTCCCTAATACACCACTGTGGAAAGAAAAACTTTTGGTGCTAGACTCCAAAAATATTGCTCAAAAGAGAATTTTGATTGTTGCTTGACAGGTAAACAAGTGGTTCAAGTGGGGACAAAAACAACCTCAGTAGAAGAACAACTGCAGGGCACAGTATGATTTCCAATAACTATGTAATTGAGTCTTTGGTTGTACTTGACAATTTGCTTTGAACATGTTCTGCACGTCATTTCCCAGTTCATTTGGACAAATTGTGATCACAATACACATACACTGTACATGTAATAGTAAAAGTTGAATAAACTAAGTTTGCAAGGATGGTATGATGGAATTGCCTTAATCTAAACTGCACAAAAAAGAAGCTTAATAACAATGACAGTAAACATTCAGCTACACCCAAATTTGAAACCATGTGTTTGTAGAACACCAGCCACAATGTATTGGAATGGTTTTTTTTTTAGTTGGAATAGAATAGTCACCAGAAGTGCTGTAAAGGCTATAGGGCAGCCTTGTAAATTTTGGAAAGGAGAGAGAAAGAGCTGTCATTATAACATGGCAATGCAGCACTGTTATTACACCATGCATAATGTAGTGGCATTGCTCAGGAACAAGCCAAGAAAGGTCAAACACTAAAACATAAAACAAAATTACTGCGACCAAAAATAAAAGTAGTACAATATTTTTATTCAACATCCTCTGCTGGTTTGTTTTCTGCAGTTATATAATTATAAAACAACTAACTGATGTCTTTGATTACACTACTTTGTAACTCTGATTTCTAATATTTATTATTTTCTTATTGTTTCTATTCTTATTATAATCTAATTGTATAACGTTTTTGTTTTGTTTTTGTATTTATTTCTTTGTTATAATTATAGAGTAAGTCTTATATTATTCAGTAAAATAAGTGTTATGGTATCTAACCGGACAATTCAACAGAATGCAACGACAGCACAGGGTATATACACCAAATTAATGACAAAACCAAATAATACCAAACCCAGATAATTCCTGGGTGCCAACAGCAATTTGTAAAGGAACACTTACAGCAACACGGTAAGCCAACCCAACAATTACGGCAAAGAGCAAAGTACAAAACTCCACATCATAAGCCAACAATCAAACCTCGCACTCACAGCGGTATTGAAGCCAACCCAACAATTGCAACAGAGAGCCAACTCACCGCAACACGAAGCTTCAAGATTAAAGGTAACAAAAATGCACATTAACAGCGTACAAATACCACTAAAACAGCAACAAAGCAAAGAAGATAAGACAAAAAGTTAATAGTCCCAAGCAAAGGCTTGAAAACTGCAAACAGAAGTAATCAAGGACCGCCAACAATCGTTCCAACCGCACAGAAATTTGTGGGGTATTCAACACCCTCAACTCAAACGGATTGATATGAAGAACGGCTGAATCAATCGACACAGAATAACAAAAAATATAATCTTATATGATCAGTGTATGAAACCTCCTTTTATGGAGGGTGATGGTTGCGTACTTTTAAAGAAAAATCCAAATGTTTTACGTTGACTTCGGTGGTACCGACGGCAAGATGGCGGTCCCACTACGAAACCCGCAACACAAACACAACAAGAATACAAAATTACACGCACAAACAATACACGAGTTTAAACAAACAGCTAAAAACAAGAACAACGCGTAGACTTACGATCAATTAGCGCACAAAAGCGATATTAGCCCTAGTATTTTGTCTTTCTTAATCACTGTTGTCTTTACTTCAATAGCGTCCTCACGCTAATCTGCACAAGCCAAGCGGAGGAGCTCATCCGTTGCTATGTGACGTCACACTGGCAGCGAGGAGTCGGTCAAGATAGGCTATCAAAGAACAATAGAGTGGCCCCCTCCCTCCTGCAAAAACCTGATATTTGAAACGGTGTAAAAAATTGGAGAAACAGAATCCGGTGTGTAGCGGAGGAAAAATGACAAAAACACGAGACGGAATTATATAACAACAACCTGTATCAACTCTTTATTCCGAACTAAACACGTGACAGCTGTGTTCCAAATATGGGAAGAGAAAACTGCTACAGGGAGGGGGATTCGCTGCTAGCTAAGGTCTCTGGCGGCGAGAAAGGAGAGAGACCTCTGCCGGTACCTGACGAGTTCTTTCATGTAGCCGCCGACCACATTCTTAGTCGAAACTAACCGGTTTCCGTTAAACAGGAATGCGCTTGCTCTGTTTCTATTCTCTGCTGAAAACTTCTGAGCCCACTGTACTACAATCGTAATGGTTCTTTGACTGAAAGGAAAATGCATTTCGATCGAGCTTTTCGGCCATTTCTTCCCTCAACAGTCGCAATATGAAGGATATAACATCAGTGCAGAAGAAAGCTATTATTGCGTTCTTGAACAAACGCGATAAATTTGTGTGTCTTCCGATAGGCTACGGAAAATCTTTGATTTTCCAACTGGCAATCCGCGTAGCTGCAGAGTTGTCAAGTTTGCAGGTCTACTCTCCGGAGCCACTAGTTTTGGTCATGTCTCCGTTGAATTCCCTCATTAAGGACCAGATATTATCATGTGAAAGACTGGCGGAATGAAAGCTATCAAGATCGAAGGTGACTTTCCGTCTCTTGAAGGCATAGAAATCCCATATGTGCCCGGAGCATTTGGAGCTTGTTGTTAACATGATTCCCGAACTCGGAGAAGGTTTTTTCTTGTGATGGCTGGTTTTACTAGTGTTTGAGGAGAATAAATTTCATCTCGGACATCAGACACTTTTATTGTAGTTTGTTGTGAACTTGCAAATTTCACGAGCAAACCGGTCTGCTGAGTAAGGTCGCACGTGAAAAATACGTCATTCGTTGTCAAGGGAACGCTCGCGCTTGCGCGACAGGAAACTCGTCGGGCACCGGCAGAGGTCTCTCTCCTTTCTCGCCGCCAGAGACCTCTGCTAGCAGGGAAGAAGGGGGGGGGGGGGGGTTTATTTTCAGTACTAAATGCTAACAGTAATTTGCTCTGTAAAAATATAATTTAGTGAGCTCACTTAAAGTATGTGATAAAAAGGCATAGACTGATAGTATAAAATCAATCAAAGTATAAAATATTTCATACTGATCGGAGAAAATCAATCAGTCAGCTCAAAAGGTCTGTCATTCCCGCGAGGGGCACAGTGACCAGACCTGGTAAGAAGGTTTTAAGCAAAATGGTGAGTGAGAGAAAACAGTTCAGCACGCAAAGGAAAACCCGTTGCAAATGAAATAACAGCGCAATTTTAGCGCAGTTAAGGTTAAAATTCACTATCCATACGTTTCCAATTTCCAAGCCATATTGAAGCTGTATTCTTGATGATTACTTCGACAGAGGTCTTGATTTAGGCCCTGTTTACAAGCAGGTAAGGTAATCCTTGTACTAGGGTAGCCCTAGCAGGATGATTACCCTATAAGTGCTCCCACATTTCTTCGTTTTTCTATCAACGTGTTTGCAAGGCAGCTAAACAGAAAACGTTTCAAGTGCAAGGTAGGTAAGCATCCTTTCCTCGAATAACTTCTTTCACTAATGATCTGTACGGCTAAGTTTTCTTCGTTAATGTCGAATCACTTTCCCGTTTCAAATGTTGCATTCAAGCCATTCGCGCGAGTGAAGTATTGTATTGTAGCTTGTTGTCGTTGTTTAGAAATAAAAAGGTACATAACAGCATTCCATGAAACTCGAAAAGAGCAATAACAGGCAGCACGAAAGGAGAATCGAAGTACTTAGCAGAACTCTTTTCTTGTCGACCATTTTGTTTGCGATTCAGTTGTCCTGGGTGCCAGGGTATATAGCCCTACCTGCGTGTAAACAGGGCCTTAACCAATATAACGTTCACGGAAAGCGGTAGAAAACATTTTACCAGTGGCAGATTAATTTTATGTCGCGTGCTAGGCAAAAAGAGTGATCATTTTTCATTAGATCATGTTTCACACCGCACCATTCGGCGGACATTGTTTACCTTTTTGCTACAATGTTAACGCGCTTGTTCTAAGCAAAACAAAAAGTAGCTTTGGAGCACCGTACTTTTCATATCGTCGAAAGCCAGTTGTAAGGCGAAAAGCATATTTGCATATTACATGTTTATGTATCAGTAAATTCCAAAAGCGCCCAATCCCCCCCCCCCCCGGGCATACCCCGGGTATTTGATCCGAAATTTGTCCTACACGGTGGGGCATTTGACTATCGGCTAAACATTGTTTGGCAGTCGCCAGCTAAACGGTTCCGCGCGTCTTTAGCGCGAAAATATTCATTCATTCACCACGGGAGCCGCTCCGCTCCCTTCGCTTCAAGATTCCGCGTACGTTTTCCATTGTTTACTAACTATACAGTTGATATGCCTTTATTCAAAGTTCGGAGTGCCGACAAAAGAGATCGGAAAAAAGTTTTGGCGCACAAAGTACAGTGTATTTGGTAGCTAAAAGATTAACAGCAAAGAAAAGCGAGCGAAATTCAAAACAAGTCTCTCTTGAGATGAAAACGGCAACTGGTTGCCGTTGTGTAATACAACGAACTCAAATAAGGGCTAACGTGAGTATTTGCATGACCCGTCTTTCAACGTGAAAGTAACGCCAGCGGAAAACACGACTACCCGACCATTCCGACTTTAAGTTCCCACTTCCCCCGATAAATTCTCAACCCCTTCCGACTATTCGCCCTGAAAAATAATTTTGGATCCCTTGCAGTATTAGGGGACTTTAGATTTGAGTACGAGTGCGAGATCGGGTACGTACAAGTACGACTATCAGATTTCAAGCCAGTCCACTCCATAGCTCCCTTACTCTGCCCTTTTGCTTAATAACAGAAAAGGAGGTTTTAGAAACAGGATTGATGTACAAAGTGATTGCGTAAAGCATGCCAATTAAGTTTAAAAAGTGTTACTCGTCCTAAATCTCGTACTCGTAGTCAAATCTAAAGGGCCCTATTATTGTGCACAGGAACACCAAGCGCAAGGAACACAAAAGAACCAACACGAAATAAGCTGGGTGTTCTCCTTTCTCGAACGCAATAACTCTTGTTCCTTTTAAATATTCGAAATTCTGTAGATTAAAAAGGTTATATACTATTTTCTTGACATTAATAGTAAAATTCTGTTTTTTTTTGTTATTTACACCACGGGTTCCCCATCATAGCTATTACGTGAGATATTTGATTGCTTAATAAAATGAGAACGATAGGCGATTGGATTGGGCACCCAGGCTATAATTGATTAACTAGTGCTAAGCAACATGTGTACAAATTTTGGTACTTTTGTCCAGTCTGTCACGATCATTCCGCTAAGCCACTAGACTATTATCTCGTAAAACACACATGTGCTGTTCTTGTGCTTTACGAAATCTGCACGTGTGAAAAAGTAAATTATATGTTTTGAAAGTTTGAGTTTCCCACATGCAAATGAAATTCGACTCACTGAATTTGCTTCAAGCAAACCCTGCGCAAGGATGTGCAGATATTTCCTGTTTCTCATTTCAATAACATGTCGTGCAGGTAAGAAGCAAACCTAATTTCCTTTAACAAAAACAGTAAACTTAAAGATGATGATTATGATGATGATGAAGATGATGATAATGATGATAACGATGACGATGACGATGACGATGACGATGACGATGACGATGACGATGACGATGACGATGACGATGACGATGACGATGACGATGACGATGACGATGATGATGATGATGATGCAGAACAGTAACACTGGAATAAGTTATTTTCGATAGAGCGGGAGCAATAAAGTCTTAGGGGCGATAATGAGATGTAACAAGCTTATGAGTAGCCCGCGGTACAAATTGAGTTGTGTACTTCAAACCAACAGCTCTTTGCGCACAATACGAGAAACGTTCTAGGTTTTAAAACATACTTTCTAACCATGAGACATTCTTAGGTGTAGGCAATTTTCAATAATGAAAGTTGTACGTGATTTTTTCAATGGCGTCAACAGCGTGTGCTATAGACGTTGCTTGCGACAAATGTGGAAAAAGTAATAGCATCCAATTCGAGGATTAGGATTAATTTGAGGATTTTATTCAACGTGGTTGTCTGCTGCGCACGGATTGTTTGTGTTTGAATGCCTTGAATCAGCGGAATAAATTTCTCTAATTTCTAAACTGTGCCAATAAATTCACATGTATATCCTTTAAGAATTTTGGGCTTTCAAAAGCACAAAATCTTCATAACCAGGAAGTACAACAGAAGTTATGATTTTCCAAGTTAAACTGCTGAGAAAACGGGTGAACTAGATAACACACCAAGAGCGAAAAAGGAGTTTGAGCAAAGCATTTTCTGTGCTATTGTTTCGTACCAATATACTGAATGAGAAGAAGAGATGCAATTTGTTTCTCAGATATTACTTCAATGAGAGCTCACTTTTAGGACGGCCAGGGCAGGCCCTTTTTACACTTGACGGTTATGTTTGACCATGAGAAAGTTATAATTTGGCATGGTAGTAAGTGAAAAAAGGTATTGATGACCATTCCCACCTTTCTGTATGTTCTTCCAGATTGTCAGATTGATCTTTGTCTGGAACCAAACCATCATTTCTGTTAAAACAACATGTACAAGACTTTATTTCCAGTTAATCCTCTTTATTTGCAGTTGGTACTCAATGGTGTTGTTTCGTAGAGACAAAACCTTAAAGAAGCACGTGTTAGATCGATGGCTTGAGAGTATTAAAGACAAACCTGTCAAAACAGTCACTGTTTAAAGGCTTTGAATTTACCTATGCCTTTCAGCTTGATCTTCCATCTCTTTAGCCCTAGCTTCAAAGCTCCGTATCAAAGTGTCATTTCTGCAAAAAAGTAATTTGTTTTGCATCTAATCATGAATTATCAATGAGTTGTTTTAAGTCGGGTAGACTATTAAGTCTCTGCGAATCAAAAGAATGGACGTTTTATTCTGAACTCATCCCTAATGAATTCAGCAATCAGGAAACCTTGCCGTCAAAGAAATTTAAACTTATTCTAAGGCTGATCTCTCTGGGTGCTTTTCCAGCTGGCGAAATCTGCACAAAAAAGAAAAGATTAAAAGCTGTCTTAGTTTAAATTTTTCACGAGGGAAGTTAATTTCATTTGATAGTAAATGAAAAGAAACATTCTAACTTTTTATCTTGCTCTTTCAGCTCTTCATCCTTTTGATCAAGTTCACGGATCAATTCAGCATATCTGCTAAAAAAAATTATCACGAATGACAGGAAAATATCATTATGGTTATCGTTATCGGTTTACCGTTAGCTGGCAAGGGGGACCAACATTCTGGTTGAAGACTGGGAATATTTTTTTACAGAAAGTGTGAAATATTCACATAACCGAAGTTCTTAAAAAAAAGTGAATAAGCGCTTAAACGTTCTCAGCGAACTGAAGATTTTTTTTACAACTATCTGACGTGCAAAAGGTATATAACTGCATATGCGATCACCGTTTTGTACTTCGAAAGTGCGCGAGCGGGCCCCTGTATATAATGTTTTCCGCCACCGAATTACTAAAAATACTTGCACTCTGGCACTGTACATGTGCTAGTGAACCCAAACTTTATTGCAAGTCTTTTAAAAATGATTGTAAGACGAGTATTATCAAATTCACGTATTTGTAACCTAATCATCGCGCAGAATGGGGCGACATATCCGGAACTTTTCCGCCCTTTCTGGCGCTCAATTTGAAAGCTAATTAGGAAGACGTACGCAAACAATAGAGAAAATCGGCAAATTACTGAAGAGGACTGCTAGGAAAATCGTCCTTCAAGGGATAATTATTCAGTTTACAATTTAGGATTCATATGGCTTTTGTAGTTGAGAAGTTAAAAAAGAAAATGCGACTATTTTTATGTTGGTGGCTCATTGAGACGCAATATTTTTTCTGGATACAAAAGTAGCTTTATGGGCACTTTGGTTGTATGGTCTCGACACTTTCAGGTGGATTAAAGGAGTAAACAATTTAGGATTCATATGGCTTTTGTTTTTGTTTAACGCTTAAAGATCCGAAGTTTTGCAGAATTCTTACTGGTGGAAGTATGATTTGTTTTATGGGGAGGAGGGGGTGGGGTAGTAAATCGCGTCAAGAAAAGAACGTTAAGGTAATTCCTTCGAAAAGGGTGTACTATTAAGATCTTTTTGAAACTTGGCACAATTGCTATTCATGCATTAAAAAAAAGGTAAATAAATAAAGAAAGAAGAAAATAGATGAGTTTACCGTGCTTGCTTTCGCCCTACATTCCCGTGTTCTAAGCACGAGAAATGGTCGCCGGAAAGTTGAACAACGGAAAAAAATTTTTTTACTATGTAACAAAAACTATGAATAGTAGTGAAAACTAGAGCCTACTTGTTTGTCCGGGCTATGATCTTTCAGTATAGTGATAACATTTCAAATTGCCCAATCTTGCAAATAGGAAAAATTGGACCACTAAGTAATCATCTCATACTCCTCCTTAGCTCCACGCATAGTTTCACGTCATTTATATTTAAATAATCCAACCTCTACTATTGAAAAATGTTTTCCGTGTGCCTACCACGAGTAAAGAAAAAAAGAATAAAAACGGCGGTCGTCGTGCTCGTTTCTAGGCAACACGACGACAAAGTGGAAATTTGGCAGACAAAGCTCAATGTCAGGGCAAATAAGGAGCTGTTCACATGGAAGCAAGAAGATCTTAGTACTAGGTAGATCCTAGAGGGCGACACCCAGAAATGTTTCGGCCCAAATTCACGAGGAAACGTACGATCCATAGAGCGGCGAACTGCGCTATGCATTTCCTTCAGATCGACCTCGAAGTCTGTCTTTTAATCCTTCATATAGCCTTTGAGTGCTTCAACATGTTCGCCCCCGTTTCCTATTGAAAGCGCAGTAAGGATGTGCCATGCACTTGCGTGGAATCACCTTAATCGGACTAGTGAGGTACTACTGAGTTTTCCACAGGTGTTCGCTTAATACAGGTCTCACTGTATTCTTAACTGAAAATAGCCCGATAGGAAAAAGTGGAAAAAAAGGAAGAAGGATAAGCGAGTAAAACAGAATTGTTTTTGCGTGAGATGCGTTATGCACAATGCATTTCCTTCAGATCGGCCTCGAAGTCTGTCTTCTAATCCTTGATATAGTCTTTGAGTGCTTCAATAATTTCGCCTCATTTCCTGTTGAAAGAAAACTGATGGTTCTTTCCTTTGATTAAAACGCAAGAGGCTGGGAAACTTCAACCTCATCTTCCTCGCGAGCGTGGTCGTCTCTCAACTTATCCCGATGTATTTCACCTGCAGCGTTTTTGACAATCGAGCAATGTATGCTCTGTCTATTGTTCGCTACTTTCCCCTGTACTTTCTACTGTGTCTCTTGGTTGGACGCTGTCTCTTGGGAACAAAATCGGCCCCAAATAATGTACGCGGTCAGAGTCATCCCTAGTACTAGGAACTTCCTAGAGAAAGGAGTTTACATGGTGCTACGATCTTCCTAAGGCTAGGATCTTCCTACCTCTCAGCTAGGAAGATCCTACGACAAGGAAGATCCTAGCGCTAGGGCCAAGTACATCCCTTTGCATGTAAACTGGATACAGGAAACATATAGTGCTAGAATGACCAGCCCTCTAGGATCTTCCTCCATGTTTCTAATGTGCGGCAGAACGAGCGCGCGCTAAATGACGCCATAAATAAGGATAGATAAGTAAGGATGTGCCATGCACTTGTGAGGAATCAGCTCAATCGAACTAGTGAAGTACCACTGAATTTTAAACAGGTGTTCGCTTAATACAGGTCTCACTGTATTCTTAACTGAAAATAGCCCGATAGGAAAAAGTGGAAGAAAAGGAAGAAGGATAAGCGAGTAAAACAGAATTGTTTTTGCGTGAGATGCCTGTGGCATACTATGCAGTCCACGCTATGAGTTGCTCAGAGTATGGTAATCTTCGATGTCTCAAATCGCCCCCATTTTTTCAATTTTCGGAAATAATTGAAATACTTTGAACTCTCTGTAGCAGCGAGCAGCAACAATCCTTGGAGTTATTTATTCCATTCGGTTTGATAGGATCTGATTTCGAATCACGTGCAAGTCGTCACGCAATTTGCAATATGACGGAAGTGAATCGCTGGGAGATTACTGTGCTGATCGAGTACGGTTTTGACGTTGATATTTGCAGAAGGGTAATTTTTTTCGGAACGTTGAATGGAAGTAGGTTCTGCCTGTGAGTTGAGCTGTGAATCTACCTGAGTGCTGATCAAAACTGTGTGTTTCTGTTAGCAACTATGGTTTCCTTCAGGGTCGATCTACAGTCACCCAGCTTCTAGCGTTTTATCACGAGATTGGCCAGTCTCTAGATAAGGGCCTGCAGTCGAACATTGTGTATTTGGATCTCGCAAAGGCTTTCGACAGTGTCTCCCACCAAAGGTTGTTTCTGAAACTCTCCCAATACGGAGTCAGCGGGAAATTTCTGCAGTGGTTTGAGAGCTATCTAGGTAGACGCGGTCAGCAGTGCTTGGTCCACGGCTTCACTTCTAGTCGCTCTCCTGTTCCATCAGGAGTCCCTCAGGGCAGTATCCTCGGTCCTCTGCTGTTTTTAGTTTATGTGAACGATCTTCCGCCGGTGATACAGAATCGTATCGCACTCTTCGCTGATGACTCAAAATGTTCCAGTGTCATTGAAAGTCTACAGGATTGTGAGTCACTCCGAAAGGACCTGGACAGTCTGCATGGCTGGAGCGATAATTGGCACCTAAAGTTTAACAACTCTAAATGTGAGGTACTAACCGTCACACGTAAGCACCACCCATTTCGCTACGATTACAAGTTGAACGACAACTCACTTAAATACGTCACTCAAGTAAAAGACCTCGGAGTGACTATCTCGCCGGACCTCACATGGGATACTCACATTCACACTATCTTAGCTAAGGCCAATAGGATGCTCGCATTTTTGCGCCGCAATAGTGTTATGTCATTCACTACAGACCATAGGAAATTACGATATCTCACGTTTGTAAGATCATATATTGGCTATGCTAGCGAGGTATGGGCTCCCAGTACGATCGGTAGTATAACAAAAATAGAGAGTCTTCAACGCAGGGCAACAAAATTCATCTTAAACACGCACTGGCAAGAGGATATTTCTTATCATGATCGCCTTTCTCGCCTCAATCTGCTACCGTTAACATACTGACATGAAGTGAAAGACTTAATTTTCTATTTCAAGTGTCGCGCTGGCCACTACACCTTACCTATAGCTGATTATGTCAAGCCTAAAGGCACTCGTCCCACTCGCCATAGCTCTGATCAAGACGTACTAATTCCCAAGTGCCGTACAAAGCTTTTTCAATTTAGTTACTTCAATCGTATTGCTAAACTCTGGAATACGTTACCTGTATCCACTCGTACTCTTAGTTCTCTTAATCAGTTTAAATCTCACGTACTCCAACGCTATTCAGCTGCTTTTCGTACAAACTATGACGTCACTAACTTTAAAACCTGGAAGTCAATCTGCTGAAAATGCAGTAGGTTACGTAATCTTCTATTAGCTGGTAATTGCTGCTACTACGACTTTTCATCGGCTGCGGGAGGGATTCATTCTTATCATTTTTACAAATGGGATTTTTATACTTTTTATAATGTTTAATGTTTACATGGTTAGTATTTGTGTATTTTCCGTAAGGGCACACTTAATTTGGAGCCTCGCTCTGTTGTGTGTCCCGCACCTTCGTCCTTCGTTTGTGTCTTGTTCAAATGTATTTTGAATTTGTATTTTGTAAGCATGGTGAAATCGATTAAATAAAATAATAAATAATAATAATAATAATAATAATAACTACAAAAGTCATACGAAAATTTGGTTTATCAACGGAGTTGATAGTGTACCCCTTCGTCGGACCGAATCGAGGAATTGTGGGTTATGTATGGTTTATAGTGGAGCTCCGCACGCGCGGAGCACCATGGGTAAGAAAATTTGGTTATGACGTCACCGTAAGACCGACCGACCCTCCGTACGTCCGCCCTTCCATGTATGCAATATGAAAAGTAACACTAGACATAACACGTTTTTGCGTATTTTGGCAGGAAATTAGGAAACAATAAAAACAATCAGAAGACAACAAGAGAAGATACTTGTGATGTTTTAGCGTTATCGGCATTGTTTTCTGAAAGCTTAAATTTTCTTGAAGGCAGCAATTCAAACTCGAGAGGGGGAGAACCGATCAAATGGATCTACATTTCACAAAATCTGAAAGAAGTTTTTAACAAGCTGTCAAGAAAATGTCAAAAGCTAGAACCAAAAACTAGCGCCCCAAACGCTTTGTTGAAAAAGTTAGAAAATTTTTTTTTAAATGATACTGTTTTCAACCACACAATCGATCCAAGTTTGAAGCTTTTCTTGAGAAAAATCTTTCGCTCTTCCTTTCATCACTTAAAAATTCACCTTCCGGAGTATCTTTTGACAAGTTCTTGATTATTATGCTTTTTACGCGATTTTAAAGACAAACTTCGATCAAAGAAAACGAAGTTTTGCTCAAAATGAAGAAACCAACTGAATTTGAAATTACAAGGCGCAGAAAGTGCGCGAAGAATTAAGCCTCGATTTGTTTGGGTGTCCAACACCTGACTTGAGCCTGCGATCTAATCGAAAGCAGGTACCTTGTCAGCGCTCAACTTCAAAAAACACAGCTGACGTCGATGAGGTCTTAACTTGAGCCCGCGATATGATCACGTAACACTGGTCAGCGGAAACCTTATTTTGACAGGTGACAATGGGCGATAAGATTGATGTCCAGTATCAAAGATGTACGCTGGGTGTACACTGTAAACTAGCTAGCTATGTTACCACCATGTGGGATTATTATGATTAATATTATTAGGATATTATTAGTTATTGGGCAACACCACCGTCATCGTCGTCGTGCGCGCCCACAAGCAATACCGCTAGCCATTTTTACCATAAGAAAAAAAGTTCACGGGTTTCTATAGGCAGTAAAAACGTAAAGCTTGTGGGATGTGGCTGGAGTGACAAGGATATACCTAAAAAATTAATGTGATTTGGTAAGCTGAAGCCACTCCAAAGGCACTAAGGCCACATGGTAGCGGGCATTACCCCTTAAATCTACCAAAGCAAAGATTGAGCCCAAGCATTAGCAGCCATGGACAGCTGTTTCGTCCTTGTTAGGCCTCATCAGCATGGCATAGCTAATGCTCAGGCTCAAGTACCCACATAACCATAAAACAAGCAGGGAAAACGTAAAGCTTGTGGGATGTGGCTGGAGTGACAAGGATATTCCTCACAAATTAATTTGATTTGGTAAGCTGAAGCCACTCTAAAGGCACTAAGGCCACATGGTAGCGGGCATTACCCCTTAAATCTACCAAAGCAAAGATTGAGCCCAAGCATTAGCAGCCATGGACAGCTGTTTCGTCCTTATTAGGCCTCATGAGCATGGCATACCTAATGCGTAGGTTCAAGTACCCACATATCCATAAAACAAGCAGTGAAAACGTAAAGATTGTGGGATGTGGCTGGAGTGACAAGGATATACCTCACAAATTGATGTGATTTGGTAAGCTGAAGCCACTCTAAAGGCACTAAGGCCACATGGTAGCGGGCATTACCCCTTAAATCTACCAAAGCAAAGATTGAGCCCAAGCATTAGCAGCCATGGACAGCTGTTTCGGCCTTGTTAGGCCTCATCAGAATGGCATAGCTAATGCTCAGGCTCAAGTACCCACATATCCATAAAACTAGCAGTGAAAACGTAATGCTTGTGCGATGTGGCTGGAGTGACAAGGATATACTTCACAAATTAATGTGATTTGGTAAGCTGAAGCCACTCTTAAGGCACTAAGGCCACATGGTAGCGGGCATTACCCCTTAAATATACCAAAGCAAAGATTGATCCCAAGATATGTGGGTACTTGAGCCTGAGCATTAGCTATGCCATGCTGATGAGGCCTAACAAGGCCGAAACAGCTGTCCATGGCTGCTAATGCTTGGGCTCAATCTTTGCTTTGGTAGATTTAAGGGTTAATGCCCGCTACCATGTGGCCTTAGTGCCTTTGGAGTGGCTTCAGCTTACCAAATCACATTAATTTGTGAGGTATATCCTTGACGGGTTTCTATAGGTGTGGTGCTCCGCATGGCGGCCCGTCGGGCCGCCGGAGCTCCGCTATAAAGCCGCGGCTACACGAGCGAAATTTTGCTCGCGCCGGTGATGCAATTTTTTCAAAATTTGTCACGTCGCCAGCGCGTGATGAAAATCGAAAGTGTAGCCACCCTGGCGCAGGTGACGCAACAGCAGAAAAAATCGCGAGAGAAAAGTCGCCGGAGTTGAAACTTTCGCGACAAAATCGCACAGATTGTTGGCCGTGTAGCTCGCGCTCTTCAATTTGTCACTCGTGTAGCCACGCTGGGCGTGCTGGCAACGCGAGAAAATTTGAAAAAAATCGCATCACTGGCGCCAGCAAAAAATCGCCCGTGTAGCCGCGGCTTAAGTGATCACCGCTTTCAGTTCTCAAGAAAATTAGATACTCATGCCGCTGATAGTGAAGAGGTCATTCTGGCTTCGTGCCCGCTCAGTTGTGAAGGGAAGCACCTTCTCTCTGATTGCGCAATATTTCTAAGATCAAAGGTTGATCAGAGATAGGAGATAGTGAAGCCAAACGATGTCGGAAGACTTGGTGCTTGAGAAATCATCACACTTACGTCTGTAAGAAAGAGGATGGCACCACATGCAACAAATGTACAAGACGGCACCATTGCCCTTTACATTAGGAACGGTTCTCAGTTTCAGTTTTCAGTTTCAGTTGTGTTTATTTAATTAGATCATTTCACTTTACATAACGACACACTACCCAGAAATAGCAGAGCTAGTCTCGGCGGTTGGTGTGTGGACGCTAAAACGTTTAAAATTCAGCTTAACAAAACAAAAGTTCAACAAATATACAAGAAATCAGAAATTAAATATGAAATCAATAAAGCACACATAACAGTATAAGATAAAAATACAGATACACATGACAGTAAAGAGAAAAATACAAATATGTTATACACTACTTTTAACTGGATTTAACTTTCGATATATCACTGATTACTCTTTCTACATCAACATAGCTACCCTGACCTTGAAGATTTTGAAATTATAATATTGTTATCATTTTCTTGAAAATATGCTTTGGAAGATTCCTTAAGTTTCCTGGGATACTATTCCAAATTTTGCAGCCAGTTCTTGAAAAGGATTTTTAATGTTGGTTTAGCCTAGAATAGTTTATATCATAGTTACCGGCAGATGATGATCTGGTATTGTGATTGTGTATTTGGTGGGAAAGAGTCAACGTATTTGGTGGGAAAGAGTCAACATACCAGAAAGATTAGAGGGAGTTACGTTGTCATGGACATCATGCATTAAAAGAGAGGAAAGCTTAACATAAATCATATTTATTGGCATAACATTAGACGACACAAAATAGGGGACAGCGTGTGAATTATAGTCGGCAAAGTTCATTAATCGCACAGCCCTTCTCTGAAGTATCAATATATTTTTTTCCTTTTGAGATTCAGCTGCTTGGCCCCAGGTGAGAAGAGCATATGATAACTATGGATAAATGGGTGATCTATATATGTTTAGTAATGTCGAAAAGGGTGCAAGATGCCTTAGTCAACAAATTATACTTATGTTGTTACTTATTTTTGATGCAATATGACTGATATGATGTTTCCAGGTAATACTGCTGTCAATGAGTACACCTAAATATTTCACATAGTCTTTGCGCTCCAATCAAACAGTTTCTGGCTGGGATGGAAAATGGAAAATTGGTATGTTTTAATCTCGAAGGGAAGCGACCATTCTGAAGAGAGACAATTAATAGAGTCGTCAATGGTTTGGCAATTATGTCACGAAAGCACTTCAGTATACTACTTGGGCAAGAGTACAATCCATGTGCTTTACCTGAAGGTGTCAACGTTATTTCAAGCTCAACTTCAGAAGAAAGAACTTTCTCAAATAAAAAAGAATCACTACGGCCCATCGTTGGCAATAATCTGAAAAAAGTTTATTGCCAGTTGGAATATTTGAAGCAAGTTTTTTTTTACCAATATATGCAAATCGGTGTAATATATTAGTATGTTCATGGGGATTATGAGATAGTCCTCGATTGTCCGAGCTCCTTAATATATTTATTGCTTTCCTGTGTTTCTTTTTATTATTAATAAGATAATTAATGCCGTCCCTATTTTTTTTCGTGTCATTAATATTTACTTGAAAAAAAATTATGATAATATAGCTTTTTACTCAAACGCGTAAGGGAGTAAGGATTATATTTCGATAGTATTTGTATCGGTCTTTACTTCCCAATAATAAAAGCTTATTTTTTTTATTCTCATAGATTTCCTTATCCCTCTTATTACCCATGGCTTTGAGAAAACTTTAGCCTTACGTTTTGAAATTTGTTTTGAGAGGTACATATTTATTAATCAATTTATTCAATTTTTTTGTGGAACCTAGAGAAGAGTTTGTCGACATCTGTTTCGACTTCGGGAACCACTGGAGCCCAGTCAACTTGCGATAGATCGTTTAAATAAAAATGGGAATAGTCGCGGATCAGATGACTGTCACTTTGTCCTTTTTCTATAGCTGATCGCGTAATACAGAATTGCGTTAAGTGATCACTAATGTCAGATATTATGTTGCCGCTAATAATTTCTTCTTGCACATTATTGGTGAAAATGTTATCTATTAGGGTGGCAGATTTGTTATGAGCACGGGTGGGTTTATCAATAGTTGGCATTAAGGTCAAACTTTGAAGGGAAAAAAGAAAGTTCTGGGCATAAGTGCAGGATGAGGGCGTGGAGAAGATTAATGATTGTATCAGACATTATGTAAATCACCTTGCCAGTAGCGCTCAGCATTTCAATAGTTTCCTCGAAATACTTCTAGATCTGGATTGTTCAGGCAAGTTGTGTTGACGGTATATAACACCACATAATATATTGGCTTTGTTCGTGAGGTGGGTCTTAATCCAGAGATCCTGAAACGCTTCATTTGAACTCTTTTCAATTATTGTATATCTTAAGTCGCAGTCAATGTACATACCAATACCTCCCGCTGACAGAGGTGTTGGGACAAATTTAAAATTCAATCTGGTCAATGAGGGATTAAATCCAGCAAAATCTGCACTTCTGATTTTAACGGAGCTCCGCGCGCGGAGCACCATTGTTTAGAAAATATGGCAACCCATCTGTTGGAGAAAATTTGGTTTTGGTCACCGTACGCCCGTCCGACCGTACGTACGTCCGCCCCTCCTGCATGTCACACACGAGATTGGCAGAAACCAGAAAAATAAAAAAAAAAGTAAATAATAAAAAAACAAGCAAAAAAAAAAAGATAAGAAGAGAAGAAACTTATGATCTTCTAGTGGTATCGGAATTTCTTTTAAAGCCAGAATTTTATTGAAGGAAGCAATTCAAATTCGAAGGGAAAAAATCCGATCAAATGCATGTGCAAGCCAAATTTTATTGAACTGAGAAATTTAAACTTGAGGAGTAAAAATCAGATCAAATCCATGTGCAACTCTCAAAATCTGACAGAAAGTTGCCTAATTTCTGTCAAGAAAATGTCAAAAACTACCGCGCTTCACTCCCTATTTGAAAACCTTAATACCGCTCTTCGTCCAAAGACAACAAAAATTTCATAGTATAGCTTGATTAATTCTCTAGTGTTTATTCGTTTGAACCGGTAAAAATCAGCCTTTGGGTGTTTTGACTGGCTTTGGTAATTTTATAGGGTACGTGTCTGCAAGGGAACTTGTTTTTAAAAGGCTTTACTTGAAGAATTGAAGAAGACACAAACTCACACTCGAGGGAAAAAAGTCGGTCAAATATTCGCGAGCGTGTCTCAAAATCTGACAGAAAGCTGTCAAAAACTAGCGCGCCTCGCGCTTTATTACAAAAGTTGAGTCTGAGACTGTAAACAAGAAAAGTTTCGTCGTCTTAACTTGATTAATTTCCGAGTGTTTTTGTGTGAGCTGGTACGAATCGGTGAGTGGACGGGCCTGCAAGGGGAAAAACTCATGTGGTTTCGTAAGCGCGTAATGATAGTTTATGAATTCCTTGACTGTCGACAAACCAGAGAGGAAGTTAAAGACAGAAAACGAGAAAGCAGGCGACGAATTGGCAAAGGTCAACGTGAAAGAGGTTTACTGAGAGCACGAGCAAACAGGCAAACTATCAGTGACGAATAACCCGAGAAACTGCGAGGGAAGAGACGAGAAAAGACGGGAAAATGTGGAGTCCAGGAGCGAAGAAATACTAAGCTTTAATTTTGTGGAAAACACTGATACGTGCACCTAAATACATGGATAAAGTTAAACATGCTGTGGAGATCGACTGAAATCGGAAGACTTTTCATTCATTTCTCGAATCAAACCTGTTCATCCGTTCAGTGTTTACCTTGTGTTTGTCAATGCTCGTGTTGTTCTGTTTCTACAAGACATCCCTTTCCTGTTTCACTAACAACAACTAAGCTTATTGGAGATCCTGTTTGACTTTCCACTGTACGAAATGACATGTCGTAAATTCTAAAGGAAAATGGAAACGATAACCTTATTTATTTTTTAAAGGTAATTTAAGCTTATACTTGTACAGACAATTGCTGTGCTTTTACACTTTAAGCACTTAGAGGAATTTAGTATGCAATTGTCTGAGGATCTCAGGGAAGATCTCAACTCCAGTTGAACCCAGTTATGGTTTGTTCTCGTTCGTGATTTTATAATTTTGTTTTTCTCTGGCCAGACAACAGCATCTAAGATAGGAACGTGAAGGTGCGCGTGGGATTGGTATTTCTGACATATCGTCAAACTCATTTATGTTGTACAAAGGAAAAAAATTTCTTACTTTGTACATATGGCTTATTTGTGTGTATTTTTTTGATTCTCAGATAATTCCACCCGGGTTTAACAACATTCAGAGTAACTACAAGTTTCTTTAATGTACATGTTTGTTTATAGGTCTGCTCAAATGTAAGTTTACATTGTCAACTCTATCCTCAATTAACTTCATTCTTTATTTACATAAAAAGTTTTAAGACATGGTAATCGAGTCTCATGTCTCACGTTTTGAGTATTCATAAATAATTTATTTCCCTAAATTTATTTGGCATTACTTTTGTTTTGTGGGATGTTTGATGTTTGATGTCTTTTTTGAAGTGTCATGCAATTTCAAGTGTACATAAAGAAGAGTGAGATTTAATTCTCCTTACTTTTCTTGCAAAAAAATTAATGACCTTTCATTCTTATATATACACCATCGTTAATTACCTTTACTGGCATCAAAGAAATGCCCAGTATGTGATTATTTAACAAATAAAAAAGCCTTAACCGTGCTTTGTTCTGTTATAAGGCACGCAAGGAAGTGACGAGGGCACGAAAGAAGTAGGAAGAAGCACGATCCGCAGGCGAGTGCTTCTAACTACTTCTTGAGTGCTCTCGTCACTTCCTTGAGTGCCTTATAACAGAACAAAGCACGGTTAAGGATTTTTTATTTGTTTTATAATAAAGAATTTCTTAATTTTCTTGCGCATTCGGCTAAAATTTTCGGAAAACTTTATTTTCCAAATCCTACGAGTGGCGTCAGCCGTGCATCTGTACTCTCATAAGGCACGCCAAAACAGACCAATCAAAATCCTTGTTAAAATGGCTCAATACATTTCATTGGCTAAACACGACTAAAGCTGTCAAAATGTCAAACCATCAAAGTTCAGAATTAGTCTAAAATCGCGATCAAAAAGCAAATTGTTCAGAGAAATTCGGCGGAATTTTGGCTCATGCATTCGCTAAAAAAGGCGTAATGATCAAGAGCTAGTTTTTAAAGACACTCAGGAGAGTGAATTTTCTAGTGAAAAAAAATGCAAAAGATTTTATTCGTGAAAAGCTTAAAACTTGGATCGCTTGCATGGCGCCCGGCGTAGCGGGATTGTGTGGTTGAAAACAAAATGATGATTCCACGGCATCTTGCAGTTCACCAAAAAGGGTCACAGAACAGTTTACCATTAATTTGAGGAACGAGTAGCTCAAACTTGGAGAACGAAGTTCTTTCTTTGGACAGTCCGTTTGCTATGTTTACCGATGCGTGTTTTTAAGCGGATGTGTTTTTTCAAGTGATGGAAACCTCTACAACGACAGGTGAATTTAATAAATTTCAGCTTTGAACATTTGGTTTAATTGTTGTTACTTTTGTTCAGCACTGAAACTCGTATTTATCTCTCGACTGGATGTAAATAGTAATCGTCTACACTCGTTTTGGGCCCAAATTAAGAAGTAAGCTAAAGCTTAGCTGAACTGTTTTTTCGTTTGCTTTGCGAGCGGAGTGATTTTACTCCGCTTGGCTGACAGGTTTTCGACGTGTCTCAGCAATGTTGAGACAATTTTGCCCTTATGTTATTAACACGTAACTGGAATTAGTTCTCGAAAACCACTTGTGTTTTCAGAAGTTGCTGAAATTGCCCTCGTCGCTGCGTGACTCGGACAACTTCAGCAACTTCTGAAAACGCGCTTGACATTAAGCTTAATCCTTAATTTTGAATGCTGGTGTTTGTGCTGTTGTTTGAATGCTGTGTTACTCGCAGAAACAACTTCCAAATCCATTGAGGCTAACCGCTTGTTTTCATACACATTTCCTAGGTCGTACAAGACGTCTGAGCCAAATTAAAAACCGAGGGAAAAATTCAGATTTTCATTTGAGTCTATGGCGTGACACCGTACTGCCCGTGCATCTGTGATCTCATAAGGCACGCTGTTTTAGCCAATTGGAGCGCGCGTTATATCGAAACTTCATTATAATAAGTAATAACAATGTTTGGGCTTGTGCTTTGCCGGCAGGAGGGGCGGTGGCGCAACTAGGAAAACGGAGACATTCTAATAATAAAAGAAATAACTACATTGTATTCTGCAGATGAGCAAGTCAAGTCAAGATCCTTTATTTAAAAAACGACTGGTATTTAAGCGCTACATGCAAACTAGCGCGTTAGTGTCGTGTATAAAAGCTAGTGTTGTGTTTTTAAACAATAAAAAAGGCAACAAAGAAGGATGCAGCCAAATGTAATCTACTACAAATTGGATCTTCGAATTCCATGTGCTTGCTTCAACGCGTTGGGTTAAACCATTTTGCTCCACCAGCCAGTCACAGCTCTTCTGCAGTGTGTCAGGTGTTTTTAATTCGAGTTTTGCCTAGGCTGTTTCACTAATCCTGCTAAAAATAATTTCTGAATTAAAGAGTTTGTGCATGCAGGCATGACCATCGAGTGTGTTTTGCAACCAAAGAACATCAGTGGCTTCATGCACTGTGCCTGCCGATTAATAGTCCTCTTAATTATTCTCTTTTGGAAAGGAATAATGTTCTTTTGGTCGCAAATAATTATCTTGCGAGAACAAGTGTCCTATTGGACACTGATATTTCTGTTTGGGAATGAGAAATGTTCTTTTGGATGCAAATAATTTGCTTTTAGGAACATGAAATGTGCTTTTGGACGACCTTCCTGAAACATGATGATGATAATTGATAAACTTTGTAATAAGACTGGTTGAAACCATCTTGCATTCAGAAAAGAACTTATTCAGAATTATAAGAAGTTGTTGGTTCAATCACCCACATGGCCGTGAGGTACAGTAAACACCCACATGAAAGAATAACCTATGACTTCGGGGTTCAGGCTGATCAAGTTCTTATTTACAGGGTGCATAGTGAGAAGTAAGTCTGAACATGTTCTTAAAATGCTCTTAAAATTTGGTTCAGTAATACTTTACATTATAAATTACTATAGGTTTAATTAACATACAATATATTATATTGTTTATTGTACTTATACTAAAAACTAAATTTCAAAATACAAACAAACCTTCCTTAAGCGACCACCCCAAATGTCAAGCCTTGGTGGTCGCTTACCGGAGGTGGTCTCTTACGATAGCTTAGGCCATATGGGGCCAAAAGTTTCCCTCATTAGCATATGGTAACTACAGACTATTACCCCATGCGCCAATGCCCATCTAAACCCATGTAATCACTTTTAGTAGCCAAAAAAAATGTTTCAGCTTTCCAAAGTATTTATTCAGAGTATCATGGTTCGCTTTTGATAAACTACCTAATGAGGCGAACGGAATAAGTCTCACGATAGTTACAAATGAATCTTTAGTGTTGTCTAAACGTTAGGGGGAACTGAACATAAACTAATAAGGCCTGGATTTGTACCTTGACAGAACTTTTATATTACTGATGATTTACACGGGACCTAGACCTCAGAAGAGTCCGTGCCTGTTTGTCTTGGTTGGCGGTAAGATCGCGCAAGGTGTTCAAGTGAAACGTCTGGAGAGATCGTGTGTCCGTTTGGGTGTAGTTTTAGACACTGTACATTAACAAATGAACAAGGAACGTCTACTAAAGCTACGACGTTAACTTGAAATGCTTATAATTATTATCGTATGCCGGTGTTATAATCACTAGACCCAGTGCGACAGCTCAATACACTTGACTTTCTTAGTGGCCGCGAGTATCACTTCATGTTGTGTTTTGGATTGTCACTTGCGTTGCATTTGTGTATTTTTTACATAAACAAGAACAATGTACTTCACAAAGGAGAAAGCAACGTTTTCAAAGCCGATACTGCCTTAAAACTGAAACTTCTAATTTTCTGTAATTAGAAGACATTTAAGGTTTTCTCTTTAAGACTGAGAGAGTACAGTGTATGTGCATTTTTCTTTAAATTTATAAATTTTCGGTCATGTAAAAAGTCATTTGCGAGAAAAAATCTGGTACTTCTCAGTGAGAAATTTCCATCTCTTGTTCTACTCAGGAATGCAATAATGTCACAATACAGTATTATACAGATTCCGCTCTATAATCTGTCAAGTGGTCGCTTAGAGGAGGTTGAAAGCTAGGCAATCGCTCTAAATATCTTATTAGTGAATTCCAATTTAAATCCCAAAGCTGCAACATTTCCAGATACGAGACAAGAAGCTAGCAATCATACCGTCCAAGAAGGTAGAAAGTTCCAAGTCTTTGTCCAGTACAGAAAGTCAAAAATTAAAGACAAAGACGGAAACCACATCGAAGACCTCGCTGTGTTAGATAGCGGTTCCAACTCTATTTTTATTTCTAAGAATGTATTAAAGAAACTCGGTTTAAGTGGTCCTAAAGTACACCTGAAAATGAATTTGGCTGGGGGACAGAAGAAGTCGGAGGAATCAGAGCTTGTTAACAGAAATGTGGCGTCAATTTCCGAAGAAGCCATTCAGAAGCCCGTTCAGTTTTATGCTATAAATAAGCCATGCAGTCCAGCAAAAACGGTATCTAGAAAGACTGTCAATAGTTACCAACATTTAGAAGAAATCTCAAATAAACTATATTTATCTGGTTAAACTGTAGACTTGTTGATCGGAGCAGACCTAACTGATGCCTTTCGATATCCACGTTGTCTCCGGTGGCCCTGGGGAGCCAATAGTAAAGAGAAATTGCTTGGGATGGTACGTCATGGGTCAATTTATCGGCAAAGAAGGTCAAACTTCAGAGATCAACAGGCCATTTCCGAATTATCGATGGACTCTTTTTCAAAGCGAGTCCTGGTGCTCATCTTTTCATATGAAAATTAGTTTCCATTCTCATGCAAATGAAACTCATTTTCATATGAATCGTTGTGCACCAGGCCTCGCTTTCAAAAGGAGGCCAAAGGTAATTCGGAAATGGCCTCTTCAGTTGATTTAGGAACTGTCAGTGCATTGGAAGACATGAAGAAACTTCTTGTTCATGTTAGGAGTCAAAGCGACTGATTTTTGCACGTGCAGAGACCGCGACTTATAAAAAATAGATTTATTACAGCGGTGATTATATTGGCGTGAACACCTAAAATATGTCTGGAATGTTTATTGTGTTGTAACCAATCACAGGCGAGATCTTCACACCACAGAAACCACAAGCAACGAACGGTTTCCTACCTGTCACGGAACAAATTATTTTCGTTTTGTTTTAACATTCAGTCTCTTTACAAGTAAACAATTGCTTTCCTTCCTGTTTGTTTACAGTGTATGCTTTAATAGCGAAGAATACAGGTTTGAACGATTTTGAAATAAATTACAAAGCCGAAGTGCCGGGCCGACGCACGCGACGGTTTGGCGCGTGAATTTTCAAACTTTTTGTAACGATCAAAATCGGTAGTTACGCCTGATCGCAAGTTACAATGTTGCAAGGTAAGCCGCTAGAATTTTCTGATTTCCATCGCTTCGCGGCTATTGCAGCAAACGTTAACACTTTTTTGTTAGGTCAGGGAGATTTACTATTTTGGTAATTTATTATTATTATTATTATTTTTGGTAGCTAATAATAAAGTTGAAATTCGAGAGTTGTTCTTGTCGATGTTTTCGTTTCTGATAGCATAATCCTTGCTAATATTTTTTTTGTAGAACAAGGGGATTGGATTTATGTGCGATAACGATTGAACCTTCGAACTACTGTGCCGGCAGAAGTTCCTTGATCGCAAGATCGCAAACTGGAAAGACCGCCGACCAAATTCAACATCTATGGAATGATTGGCACATCGCGAAAAGTAAAAAGCCCAATTTTCGGTATTCCTTCCAAAAAATAATTTTGCTTTTTCTCTGAAGGCATTTATATATTTGATATCAGGTGGATTACATGCTATAGGAAACTAGTTATGAGGGGATCTAGCCAAGAAGATTTTAAGTCCCCTTTGGATGCGATTATTAGCACATTTTGCGCGCGCAAAAAAAAAAAAAAAGAAAAGAAAAGAAAAACATTATTACCTCCGATCGCAGTTCTTCTTACCAAAAGAATCTAAATAAATGTCCGTAAACTCGCATGTTACAACCCAACGGCTTTATATTGTTTAATGCATATCTGAAAATTTATTTTTATAAGAAGAATACACGATTGTTCATTTTTTATTGTCGTTACATGGAAAGCCGTTCGTCGTCGCGTCGTATTGGCTTCTAAATTTTTCTTTCTAAAATCAAACGATGTGCTGAAAGCGGTCCTCAGCACTGATCTTGGGGAGCAG
This sequence comes from Pachyseris speciosa, assembly GCA_016490735.1. Lineage (NCBI taxonomy): Eukaryota > Metazoa > Cnidaria > Anthozoa > Scleractinia > Pachyseridae > Pachyseris > Pachyseris speciosa. The sequence continues at coordinate 891,589 of JAEMWC010000043.1, read as the reverse complement.
TGGTGTTTCAAATTCCTAATAAGACAGCTTGTATCCTTAAACATGTTAAACAGAACGAAAATAGTTTGTTCCGTGACCGATAGGAAACCGTTCGTTGCCTGTGGTTTCCGTGGTATGAAGACCTCGCCTGTGATTGGTTACAACACAATTAACATTCCAGACATATTTTAGGTGTTCATGGCAATATAATCACCGCTGTAAGTCAATTGCAGATTCGACACAAATTGTAGACGGACAAAGAGCAAATACGACGTTACATATCGGAAAAATTACCTCCTCAGAAAATACTTTCGAGAGACAGGATTGCTTCGCAGAGGTTGACGGCGAAGTCCAAAAGCTGCTCGAACAAGAGTTCGTCGTGGAAGTACCCGAAGAAAAGATTGTTCACAACAAGCCCCAATGGTATCTTCCCATTCAGGCTGTTTTTACTCCAGACAGAGCCACCAAAGTTCGGTTAGTCTTCGATTCCTCTGCAAAGGGTCAAAATGGAAAGTCATTGAACGATTATCTTGAGAAAGGACCTAATTATATTAACAATTTGCCCAACATGCTTATGGCATGGCGCTTCGACAAAGTCGGGTATGCTGGTGACATGCGCAAGATGTTCAATCAAGTAATGATTCACCAGATGACCAAGTGTTCCACAGGTTTCTTTGGAGAACAAATAGGAGTGAACGGTCCCGAGACTATCAGTGGAGGAGGTTAAATTTTGGAGATAAATCGGCACCCAACATCGCACCTGGAGCAGTTAAGACCCTAATCTCGTACTTGGATCTCCCACGGCCAAGCGAAAGGGAGAACTGGCAAAGTTCGAATTTCGGTACCAATATACGGGACTTCCCATAGGCCTTTGTTCACCGTGCTGTCAATGGTCGCTGTCTTGTCAGAGGACAGAAACACTTCAAACTGAAGCCAAAACAAAGGGAACATTGCAGGAAATTATTGTTTAAAAACGGGATTGCTCGGTTATACTTCCAACCATAAATTGCTGATTAATAGATGTGTCAAATGGCTAGACCAATCAGTAACATTTCCAAGAGCAAATCTATTACAATTGTGGTTTGTCCACTTAATTAATGCCCTCATTTATAACCAGGTGAATAACCTCAGCGAAATTGGAGTAAATTGTACCAGTTTGCGTTTAGTGGGGCTGAGCACGAAGTTTCTGAAAATGGTTTTCTTTCGACCGGTGCCGCCTGCAGAAGGCATGAGAAGGAAAGTTTCAAATGAACTTTGTAGTACGTCTTGATGTGGCAGTTAGTAGTAGTCCGTGCAGAGAATTGTTCCTATAGACTCTATATCAAGAAAATGTTTTTGGCCGTTGTTGTTGACAATGCACATTGCGTTATTGTTGGTAAAGTATCAATATTGTGTGATTTTTTAAAAGCTATGTCGACATAATCCCTAACTCTACATGTATTTGTGGTACAGATATAAGTACCTTAATTACAATAAATGTCAAGCGGACGTTATTTCTGCCAGAAACTTTCTGACTCAAAGCTCAAACCTTAGATACATGTAGGACAAATCTTTTAGTGAAACAAAATAAATTGTTGACCACTACAATTTATATGATTTTCTGTTGATAC